>CM054944.1:12340722-12391018 GCA_029168755.2 Tillandsia fasciculata | reverse complement strand
TGACTATGGACAAATCCAAGTTTAGGTTTCGAGGGTTTCAAATTTTTTTCAAGGAGCAAAATTAAAAAAATTTTGACGAAGTAATAGGAGCTAAGAGGTCTTGAGGGTCTGGACCTTGGAGGATGAACCGAACTTTGGCCATGGAAGACTAGTCCCTGAGGGGAGAGTCCAGACCTTTCCTGCGAACCCTGAAGGGTGGCGTTCGGGGACGGACCATGATCCCACGGTATGGACCGTCAACAGGGTCCTCGGACATGCATTCGGGGATAGGTTATGAAGCACAGATCGGTCCGTCCACACATAGAGAGCCAGAGAAAGGGGCAAAATTATAAATAAAAGGGTGGGGCTATAATAAAAGGACCCTTCTCCTTTTTCTCCTTCTCTGTGAACCCCACACACGCTCGCACAGTGAGTAGAGGAGAGTAGAGCCTCTCCCTCTCCTACTATTGTCTCTCACTCCCCCTCTCTCTAAAACTCGACGCCATGGTGGAGCTCGAGCTCGGGAGTCCCATCGGAGCTTCAGATCGAGCTTCCGGCTTGCGTGGGAACTTGGCGAGCTTGCGGCCACGGTATGGATTTCGGGTTTCGACGCCCTCAAGCTGTGGAGACACTATCTCTACGGCGTCCACTACGAGGTGTTTACAGATCACCAGAGCCTGAAGTACCTCTTTACCGAGAAAGAGCTGAACTTGAGGCAGCGTTGATTTGAAGGACTACAACCTGACCATCTAGTACCATCCGGGTCGGGCGAATGTGGTAGCTGACACATTGAGCCGGAAGCATATTTCGGCAAATCTGATAATGATCATCGAGTAGGATCGCTTGGTGGAGGAGTTTCAGAGACTCGATCTGGAGATTGTCCCGGTGGGAGCGACTGCTCGACTTATGGCTATGGTGGTGCAATCCACCATTCTAGATCGCATAAAGAATGGACAGCAATCAGTTCCCTACTTTGAGAGGATCCGTGAGGTTATTACACTGGGACAGACGGACGATTAACAGTTGCACATCGATGGCTCTATCCGATTCAGGGGTTGTTGGTGCGTTCCGAAGGATAACGGCCTGAGGAACTAGATCTTAACCGAGGCACACAGATCCATGTACACAGTGCATCCCGGCGGAACAAAAATATACAAGGATTTGAAGCAGTATTTCTGGTGGGTTGGGATGAAGGCCGATGTGGAGAAGCATGTAGCTCAGTGCCTGGTGTGCCAATAGGTGAAAGCTAAGTATCAGAGACCGGAAGGAAAACTGCAACCACTTCCAGTGCCAGTATGGAAATAGGAACAGATCACGATAGACTTCGTCATAGAACTGCCTCGATTTGAGCGAGGCCATGACGCTATATGTGTAGTGGCCCTAGTTCCCATGCAGTGTTTTTCCGATGAATCCACTGTTGGAACACCTAGTATTGGTGTATCTGGCCCACAGTGCATCAATAGGATGCTACTGATGGACCCTGTGTGATTCTATTTGCTGTATTGGCCTTCGGCTGGGTTTACTGAAATTTCTGGTAAGATTTAGGCCAAACAGAGGTCGTAGATGGATTCAGCACGGAAAAACGCTTGAAAACGACAATTTGTTTGCTTAATTTGGAGTCCGGATGCCCAAAAACGGACACCCCGGAAGTTTTTAGTGGTATTTGGTGCATGGGAGGGGCCGTAGACCGCCGGGATGCCACGTGGCGGCCTGTCATTGGCCAGTTCAGGATGTGCGGTCCACAGAGCAGCGCGGCTGGGTGCACAGACCCGGCGCATGGACACGTGGCACCGCCTGATTGGCGGGCCCAGGGCGCGCGGTCTACCGGGTGGAGCGCGGCGGTGCATGGACCAGGCGGGGGACACGTGGCCGTCACCGGTTGGTCGGTGCACGCGGCGCGGTCCACGAAATTACTGTGGAAGGCGTGGACCGGGTGCAGGGGACACGTTTCACGCCCTGATTGGCGGGTGCAACGAGCGCGGTGCACCGGGCGCGCGGTAGGTGCCTCGGGTCGCGTGCGCACGTGCGACCCACGTCGCGCTGCCGGCCGCGGGCAGCGG
Source organism: Tillandsia fasciculata (assembly GCA_029168755.2). Taxonomy (NCBI): domain Eukaryota; kingdom Viridiplantae; phylum Streptophyta; class Magnoliopsida; order Poales; family Bromeliaceae; genus Tillandsia; species Tillandsia fasciculata. The sequence continues at coordinate 12,388,979 of CM054944.1, read as the reverse complement.
GTCAACCGGGCGGGACACGTGGCGCCCGCTCATTGGCGGGCGCCACCACCTTACTGTGCGAGCAGGTGGACACGTGGCGGTCGGTGAGTGGTCCCGCGTCGGTGTTTCCTGTTCGGCGTGACACGTGGAGGCTTCTGAGTGGCCTTGCACCGGTGTTCCCTATTCGGCGGACACGTGGCAGCACCAGGAGGTTTCGGGCATGAACAGTGTTGGGCCGGACCCAACACTGTAGCCACCCGAAAACTTTCGGGCGCCCGAAAGTTGGGCCCGAAAGTGATATGCTTGCTTTTTCGGGCTGATTTTCTTTGGAGCCTATAAATAGGCCACCTTGGGCCGAATTTTTGGTGCTTTTCCCGTGGGTTTTAGCCTCTACTCCCTTCATAAGAATTCTTTCTCTCCCTCTTGCCCATCTCTCGGTGAGATCTCAGATTTTCTGGAGGCCGCGACGACTGTGTTTTCTTCCTCGTAGTGCGGAGCGACGTTCTACAGTTGGAGGCCCACTTCCGTCGCATTTTAGTCTGGGAGACCTGCAGAGCTACCCCGACCTTATTTTTGGACGATTTCTTCGACAGCGGTTGCACGAGAGGTACATCTACGTTTTCGGTGTTGATCATTTTTCCTGGAAATGAGCTTATGTAGGGGTTTGGGGTACATTTTTACACCCCTTTGTAACAGTTTGAATTCCTGGCAGCATCAACTTCGCAGATTTTATCTCCACTTCCGGGTATCGGATTTCGACGATTCAAGAGCCTATCGACATCTACACTTCGCGAGGATCGTCGTGATATTTTTATTGGAATTTATTGAGTATTTTCAGGTGAAATTTTCGTGTGAACAGGGACCTTGCATGCAGATTTTTGAATGCGGATTTTTGTGTGGACTCTTATGTAATTGTGAATTGTTGTTGTACCAGGACTTTCAGAGCACCACTCTTGTGCTCTTTGCTCTGTGGACTGGGAGAATTGTCGATTTCTGGGTATCATATCTGTACCGTCCCGGACAGTTAGTGTGTAATAACCGCGGGTTTTTTGTCCCCTTTTGTCTTACCGGTGTTCTTATTTCAGACCGCTTTTCGGCTAAGGGGTCCGGGGTACAATTCTTCTCGCGTTGTTTTGGGCAGGCCGTCGGGGCTCGCGGGTATTTTTGGTGAATAAAGCCCGTGAAACGAAGACCGGCGGCGCGATCGGATCAGTGTTCCGACCCCGGAATCCCCCGGAATAAATTCCTGAAGTTGTTGCCGCGAGGGGTCAGCACGCCTTTGCAGGGGTAAGTCAGACCCTGGTTTAAGTTGAATTGACTTAACTTAATTTAATTTGGCTTAAATTAACTCAATTGGATTTAATTAAATTTAATCCGTTTTAAATTAATGGTTTTTAATCGATGTTAGTCTAACTTAATCTGGTCCAGGTGGGGTTTTGTGAAGTTGGACCGTGGGTTTAGACCCGACTGTGCCTAAACAGCTAATTAATAAGGGTTTGGGAATTAGGTCGGGAACCCCATTTCTCTCCCCCCTCCTTTCTTACCCGTGGCGTGCGTACCTCGAGCGTGATCGAGAACGTGTTCCCCATTTCTTTTCCCTTTCATCGGTGTGGAGCACCGCTACTAGGCGACCGAGAGGAGGCACGCTCTCTGCTAGAACCGGGCACGCAAGATCGGACGATCCCTCCTCTCCCAATCATCGTCGTCGAAACCGAGGTGAGACGGGGTTTTCAATTCTTTTGTTCTTGGGGATTCTTGATCGGGCTATCAGCGTAGGGGGGGAGGAAAGGCACAGGCGACGGATTCTCCGGAATCCGCCGCATGTACGAAGATCCATCCCTCCCCAAACCGGCGACCCCGTGAGACCGCACGGGGCCGGGCATGCCCACGGCCGCGTGCAGACGGGGAGCCGCGGACCGGGACAGGCGGATTGTCGTCCTTTTATTAGTCGAGTCTGAGCGCTGACTTTCCCCAGCGACAGGTGGGTGTGCGAGTTCGAGCGGGCGTACCGGGACGCGAGGGAGCCGAGCGTCGTCACCTACTAGCGACAGGTGGGTTGAGCGTGGTATTTAGCATCGATCTCCGTTGACTGTTTCAATTTAAACATTACACGTTATCGTCCACTTTAATGCTACCTGATGTCATTACTTTAGATGCTACGGATTATCGCTACACACTGATAGTTATGTGTTTTCATATTTCTGATGTTACCAGTTACCGTCTTTCCTTCGATTATGCTATTAGTAGGGCAACTTGAGTATACATGCTACTATCTTACTCTGATTCGTGCATCATGATTACTATCTTATTGTTTCATATACATTGTGATTACTGCCTTACTATTGCTCATGCATTGTGGTTCCTGTGCTCGAGGCTGCGACACGTGCACCCGCGGTTTGGCCACCGTGAGGGGTGCACTTTTCCGGAAAAGCGGTCTATGACCCGTGTATACCCACGAGGTGACGTAGTGGGGCCCCTTATTAGTTGTGGGGTTGAGGCGCCGAGGTGCGAGCGGTGCGACCCGTCGGTTTAGTTGTCCGACGTGGTCGGGTTTTGGCAGGTACGGTATGGGCCGTCGGTTTAGTCGTCCGACGTGGCCAGGTATAGCAGGATACAGGTGTACAGGTTATTGTTTCCCTCTGGAGAGGGTGGTTGCTCCGGTTACCTTCACGGTTTGCTTTATTGCATTTTCTTGCTTTACTATTATTCGTTACTGACTTCCCACTTCGTGACAGGGACCGGGCGGGGGGAGAGGTAGGCGACGGAGAGGACGGGGCAGGAGCTTCTGGGTTGCTGGGAACCCTGGACTGTATTTCTTTATTTATCTTGCATTTCATTTACTTTGTTGATACGTGTGAGGTTCTCGATACCCTGTGGGGTCGACGTGGATGTCGGTATTTGGTTATACTGTGATGCATTACTTTTCCTTTCATTTCTGTTGGCCGTTTGAAAAAGAAAAGAAAAGACAAAACCAAAGAAAGAATTTCGAAAATCGCTTTTAAAATCTAAGTGTCGTGTGGGCACTGGTTTCAAAACCCCGTGGATTTATGGATTGCGAAACGGATTTCAAAGCTTGGGTGTCGTGTGGGCACCGTTTTCAAAACCCTGTGGTTTTATGTTGGTTTCGAAAACTCACTTTCAAAACATAAGTGTCGGGTGGGCACTCTTTTAAATTTGTGGATTTATCCTTTCCAAATTGAATCGGCCATACGCTTAAATACTTAGAATGCTGGTTGTATGTTAATGAATGTTGTGATTGAATGGTTATGCTTGTTTGGGAGATGTACTCATCCACACGCCGTGCACGTACAGGGGAGACTCTGTCCGTTTGCAGAGAGATCCTGTATGTGCGGCGGGTCTGGGCACGCGCCGGGGAAGAGAGGCCTTTCAAAAAAAAAAAAAAAACGTGCCGTTTCCGCTAAAACAAACCCCCGGGGCGTGACAGATTAAGATGGTATCAGAGACGGTTCATTCAATCACAACAGTTAATGCCGACATCCGTGGGAATGCCTCACATATCTACAAGTGAATGAAATGGGTAGGACATAGGACTGTAGAACGTGAGTGATCGGGGGGGGGGGGAAGTTGGAGTCTTTTCTCTAGCTAAGTGGTTTGTGGTTGTAGGTAAAGTCTGACGTTGACCCATGTTGTGTGTGACAGCCATGGTTCGTACCAGATCGTCGGCGGGAGACGCCGAGGCAGACGCGACAACATCGACGGCCGCGGAGAACCAGCTCCTGCGGCAGCAATTGCGGGAAATGGCGGGGCAATTGGCCACCCTCGCCGATCATGTGCGTCAGTTGACGCATCAGCAGCAGGCCGCGCCAGTGACGGCCACCCCGGTCCCTCCACCGGGGCCGACAGCACCGGCCGTGGCACCACCGACAGCGCCACCGCCAGCGGCGACTACGGGACCGGCGCCAGGGACAACTAGCCGGGTTACTCTGGAGGAAACAGTGGTCACGCCTACCCCTATCGCGGCTGCCGCCGCCACGAGTGGAGGGGGGGTTGTGATGACCGAGCGGGATCGAGTGCGGGCGAACTTGAAGGACTTTAAGAAACACGACCCGCCCACGTTCGAAGGGGACACGACTGATCCGTGGGTCGTTGAGAAATGGGTGGGGTCGATGGAGAAACTTTTTGAAGACCTACTCATGGAGGATGATGAGCGGGTTCCCCTGGCAGTCCATTGCCTGGAGGGGAATGCCCGTTTGTGGTGGAAGACGGTACGTCCCGATCCTGCTAAGGGTACCGCTTTCCCGTCCTGGGCAACCTTCAAGAAGGAGCTGTTCGAGGCCTTCTTCACTAGCAGCGTCAAGAAGAAGTTGGAAGATGATCTGAACCATATCCAGCAGGGAAACCGGACGGTCATGGAGTACCAACGAGAGTTCGTACGCCTAGCGAACTGCGTCCCGTTCGTCATAAGGGACGAGGCTCACAAGGCGCAACTCTTTGTGGATGGCTTGCGGAGCAATATCTTTGAGGTGGTGCAAGCAGCTGACCTGCACACCTTCCAGAAAGTGGTCGACAGGGCCACTACGGTAGAGCGGGGCTTTGCGATCACCCGCGCCAGAAGGGAGAACTCGGCGCGGCTGGAGGACAGGAAGCGGCAACAGCAGAACTCGGGAGGAGGCTCTTGGAGTGGGGGCGGAGCCTCCAAACGGTGGAGACCGCAGGCGGGGCCCCGGGGCGCGCCAGCAGGAGGGCCGAGGCCGGGAATTAGGCCTTGCGTTATTTGCGGGGGAGGGCACATTGCGGGAGAATGCCCCCAGAGAAGCGACCACTGTTTCAGGTGCGGCAAGCGGGGGCACTTCCGTCGCAACTGTCCCTTAGGCGGGGGATCTGCACCCTCGGGAGCTTATACGCCCGCGCCACAGCTCTCAGGGCGGGGGAAAGCTTCTATGGCGTCAACTCCCAGACCCCCCGCACCACGGCGTGAGGAGGATCGGCAGCCACAACCAGGCGGGAGGGTTTTCTCAATGACCAGCCAAGGGACTAATCCACCGGAGGACGCTCTTGCAGGTACTACTTCCGTTTCGAATTCCCGTGCTAGAACTCTTTTCGATACCGGAGCAACACACTCGTTCATTTCTCGTGATTTCGTTTTTATGCATGATCTCGAGGAGACCCCCCTTCAAAATCTCTTGACGGTGCAAACGGCGGGGGGGACTTTGGAGGCGGTCAGCTTAGTGGCCGCCTGCTCGATTAAGCTTGGGCGACTGGCTTGCCCATGGGATTTGGTGGTAATTCCCTTGAAGGAGTACGACGCGGTGTTGGGCATGGACTGGCTCACGAGGTACCAGGCGCTCATTGACTGTGACAAGCGACAAGTGCGATTGCAAGAACCGGGTTTTCCTGAACATGTGTATATGGCGGGCAAGAGCATCACCTTCCCGGCGGTCATCTCAGCGGCGCGAGCCAGGAGGTTGGTAGAGGGTGGATGCGTGGCCTATTTAGCATCGGTGGATCTGGCCACCCGACCCTCGTCGACACCTTCAGACATCCCGGTGGTGAGGGACTTCCCCGACGTTTTCCCCGCAGAACTGCCCGGGATGCCTCCGGAGCGGGAGGTGGAGTTCCCTATCGAGCTATTACCAGGCACGCAGCCAATTACGAAGGCGCCTTACCGAATGGCCTTCGCGGAGCTAAAGGAGCTTAAAGCACAGCTGGAAGACCTCTTGGATAAAGGGTTCATCAGACCGAGTGTGTCACCCTGGGGCGCACCGGTACTCTTCGTGCGGAAGAAAGACGGAAGCCTGCGTCTCTGCATCGACTACAGAGGGATAAACAAAGTTACGGTGAAGAATAAGTACCCCCTGCCCAGAATCGATGACCTCTTCGATCAGTTACGGGGAGCGACAGTCTTCTCCAAAATTGACCTACAGTCGGGTTATCATCAACTCCGAGTTCGAAATGAAGACATCCCCAAGACCGCCTTCCGGACTCGGTACGGCCACTACGAGTTCACGGTGATGCCGTTCGGGCTTACGAATGCCCCCGCAGTCTTCATGGACATGATGAACCGGATCTTCAGACCCTTCTTGGATCGGTTCGTGGTAGTCTTCATCGACGACATTCTGATTTACTCCATTACCGACGAGGAGCACGAGGACCATCTGCGAACGATCCTCCAGACCCTCAGAGAGCAGAAGCTGTTCGCCAAACTCAAGAAGTGTGAGTTCTGGCTGCGCGAAGTCGGTTTCCTAGGGCACGTGATCTCGGCACGGGGAATCGCCGTGGATCCCAAGAAGGTAGAAGCAGTGGTTGACTGGCAGCCGCCGACGTTGGTGACTGAAGTACGAAGTTTCCTAGGGCTGGCAGGATATTACCGGCGCTTCGTTGAGGGTTTCGCAAAGATTGCTACTCCTTTAAATCGGTTGACCAGAAAAGGGGAGAAGTTCATATGGACGGCCAAATGCCAGGAGAGTTTTGAGGAACTCAAGAGGAGGTTAACCAGGGCACCCATACTTGTACTGCCGGCACCCGGAGAGGATTATGAGGTGTACTGCGATGCATCAAGGATCGGTCTTGGAGGTGTTCTGATGCAACAGGGGAAAGTGATCGCCTATGCATCCAGGCAGCTGAAGGACTATGAAAAGAACTACCCGATACACGACTTGGAGTTGGCTGCGGTAGTCTTCGTTTTAAAACTGTGGAGGCATTACCTCTTTGGAGTTCACTGTAACGTCTTCTCAGATCATCAAAGTCTTAAGTACATCTTTACCCAAAAAGAATTAAACTTACGGCAGAGGCGGTGGCTAGAGCTATTGAAGGATTACGACCTGACGATTCAATACCACCCCGGGAAGGCAAACGTGGTGGCAGACGCCTTGAGCAGGAAAGGGCATCAGGAAGGGGCGTCGGAGAGCACGATAACGAAACAGAACCATTTGATCGCGGAGTTCGCACGAATGCAGTTAGAGGTGGTGCCAGCGGGCACGGTTATGCGACTCCTAACCTTGGTGGTCAGGCCGACATTGTTTGAGAGGATCCGGGAGGGGCAGCAGACCGACCCACACCTACAGCGCGTACGAGACAAGATTCCCCAGGGCCAAGAGATTGACTTTGCGGTGGAAGACGACGACATCCTACGGTTCCGCGGACGGATCTGCGTGCCGGATTCACCAGAGTTGAAGGAAGAGATCTTAGCGGAGGCGCACCGAGCCCCTTATGCGGCACATCCGGGGGGCACGAAGATGTACAGGGATCTTAAACAGACTTTCTGGTGGCCTAAACTGAAAGGAGACGTGACTCGACACGTGGCTCACTGCTTAGTATGCCAACAGATAAAGGCCGAGCATCAGCGACCAGCCGGGAAGCTACAACCCCTACCGGTACCAGAGTGGAAATGGGACCAGATTACCATGGATTTTGTCACCGGATTCCCACGTTCACAACAGGGCCACGACGCGATCTGGGTCATAGTCGACCGGTTAACTAAGTCAGCACACTTCTTGCCGATTCATACAACTTGGACCCGCGAACGGTTAGCTCAAGTCTACATCAGCGAGATCGTGAGACTGCATGGGGTACCAGCATCGATCACCTCGGACAGAGACACGCGCTTTGTCTCGAAGTTTTGGCAAAGTCTTCAGCGGGCCATGGGGACCAGACTACATTTCAGCACTGCCTTCCACCCTCAGACGGACGGACAGTCGGAGCGCACGATACAAACCCTAGAAGACCTGCTTCGCGCCTGTGTGCTTGATTGGGGGATCAATTGGTCACGCTGCCTACCCCTCGTGGAATTTGCCTACAACAACAGCTACCAGGCCAGCATTCAGATGGCGCCCTACGAAGCCTTATACGGGAGGCGCTGCCGGTCCCCGATTTGCTGGGACGACTTGGGAGAACGGAAACTGTTGGGACCCGATCTAGTAGAGGAAACCGAAGAGAAAGTGCGCCTTATCAGACAGCGCCTGCTGACCGCCCAGAGTCGACAGAAGAGTTACGCAGACCAGAGGCGCCGTGACTTGGAGTTTCAAGTGGGGGAACATGTGTTTTTGCGGGTCTCGCCATCCAGAGGAATCAGGCATTTCGGGCTAAAGGGCAAACTGAGCCCACGGTTTGTGGGGCCTTTCGAGATCCTAGAGCGCATTGGCCCAGTAGCTTACCGCCTCGCCCTACCACCAAACCTCGACCGAGTCCACGACGTGTTCCACGTCTCGATGCTCCGGAAATATCTCCCCGACCGGTCACACGTTCTGGACGCCTCAGCACTCGAGCTTAAGGAGGACCTCAGCTTTGAAGAAACCCCGGTGAGAATCTTGGCAAGGGAAAACAAGTCACTGCGAAACCGGACTATCCCCTACGTGAAGGTACTTTGGAACAACCATGAGGAGCGGGAAGCAACTTGGGAACTGGAGTCTAAGATGAGGGAGTGCTACCCCGACCTGTTCACTCCCACCCGGGCTTGAGTTTCGAGGACGAAACTCGTTTTTAGAGGTGAGTGGTGTAATAACCGCGGGTTTTTTGTCCCCTTTTGTCTTACCGGTGTTCTTATTTCAGACCGCTTTTCGGCTAAGGGGTCCGGGGTACAATTCTTCTCGCGTTGTTTTGGGCAGGCCGTCGGGGCTCGCGGGTATTTTTGGTGAATAAAGCCCGTGAAACGAAGACCGACGGCGCGATCGGATCAGTGTTCCGACCCCGGAATCCCCCGGAATAAATTCCTGAAGTTGTTGCCGCGAGGGGTCAGCACGCCTTTGCAGGGGTAAGTCAGACCCTGGTTTAAGTTGAATTGATTTAACTTAATTTAATTTGGCTTAAATTAACTCAATTGGATTTAATTAAATTTAATCCGTTTTAAATTAATGGTTTTTAATCGATGTTAGTCTAACTTAATCTGGTCCAGGTAGGGTTTTGTGAAGTTGGACCGTGGGTTTAGACCCGACTGTGCCTAAACAGCTAATTAATAAGGGTTTGGGAATTAGGTCGGGAACCCCATTTCTCTCCCCCCCTCCTTTCTTACCCGTGGCGTGCGTACCCCGAGCGTGATCGAGAACGCGTTCCCCATTTCTTTTCCCTTTCATCGGTGTGGAGCACCGCTACTAGGCGACCGAGAGGAGGCACGCTCTCTGCTAGAACCGGGCACGCAAGATCGGACGATCCCTCCTCTCCCAATCATCGTCGTCGAAACCGAGGTGAGACGGGGTTTTCAATTCTTTTGTTCTTGGGGATTCTTGATCGGGCTATCAGCGTAGGGGGGGAGGAAAGGCACAGGCGACGGATTCTCCGGAATCCGCCGCATGTACGAAGATCCATCCCTCCCCAAACCGGCGACCCCGTGAGACCGCACGGGGCCGGGCATGCCCACGGCCGCGTGCAGACGGGGAGCCGCGGACCGGGACAGGCGGATTGTCGTCCTTTTATTAGTCGAGTCTGAGCGCTGACTTTCCCCAGCGACAGGTGGGTGTGCGAGTTCGAGCGGGCGTACCGAGACGCGAGGGAGCCGAGCGTCGTCACCTACTAGCGACAGGTGGGTTGAGCGTGGTATTTAGCATCGATCTCCGTTGACTGTTTCAATTTAAACATTACACGTTATCGTCCACTTTAATGCTACCTGATGTCATTACTTTAGATGCTACGGATTATCGCTACACACTGATAGTTATGTGTTTTCATATTTCTGATGTTACCAGTTACCGTCTTTCCTTCGATTATGCTATTAGTAGGGCAACTTGAGTATACATGCTACTATCTTACTCTGATTCGTGCATCATGATTACTATCTTATTGTTTCATATACATTGTGATTACTGCCTTACTATTGCTCATGCATTGTGGTTCCTGTGCTCGAGGCTGCGACACGTGCACCCGCGGTTTGGCCACCGTGAGGGGTGCACTTTTCCGGAAAAGCGGTCTATGACCCGTGTATACCCACGAGGTGACGTAGTGGGGCCCCTTATTAGTTGTGGGGTTGAGGCGCCGAGGTGCGAGCGGTGCGACCCGTCGGTTTAGTTGTCCGACGTGGTCGGGTTTTTGGCAGGTACGGTATGGGCCGTCGGTTTAGTCGTCCGACGTGGCCAGGTATAGCAGGATACAGGTGTACAGGTTATTGTTTCCCTCTGGAGAGGGTGGTTGCTCCGGTTACCTTCACGGTTTGCTTTATTGCATTTTCTTGCTTTACTATTATTCGTTACTGACTTCCCACTTCGTGACAGGGACCGGGCGGGGGGAGAGGTAGGCGACGGAGAGGACGGGGCAGGAGCTTCTGGGTTGCTGGGAACCCTGGACTGTATTTCTTTATTTATCTTGCATTTCATTTACTTTGTTGATACGTGTGAGGTTCTCGATACCCTGTGGGGTCGACGTGGATGTCGGTATTTGGTTATACTGTGATGCATTACTTTTCCTTTCATTTCTGTTGGCCGTTTGAAAAAGAAAAGAAAAGACAAAACCAAAGAAAGAATTTCGAAAATCGCTTTTAAAATCTAAGTGTCGTGTGGGCACTGGTTTCAAAACCCCGTGGATTTATGGATTGCGAAACGGATTTCAAAGCTTGGGTGTCGTGTGGGCACCGTTTTCAAAACCCTGTGGTTTTATGTTGGTTTCGAAAACTCACTTTCAAAACATAAGTGTCGGGTGGGCACTCTTTTAAATTTGTGGATTTATCCTTTCCAAATTGAATCGGCCATACGCTTAAATACTTAGAATGCTGGTTGTATGTTAATGAATGTTGTGATTGAATGGTTATGCTTGTTTGGGAGATGTACTCATCCACACGCCGTGCACGTACAGGGGAGACTCTGTCCGTTTGCAGAGAGATCCTGTATGTGCGGCGGGTCTGGGCACGCGCCGGGGAAGAGAGGCCTTTCAAAAAAAAAAAAAAAAACGTGCCGTTTCCGCTAAAACAAACCCCCGGGGCGTGACATAGTGTGTTCAGGTGGGTGATCCTGCTTTCAATATCTCTGGACAGCACTCTAATTCTACGAGTATAATAGCATGCATGTTAGAATATGAGTTAAATAATCTGTGCAAACTGTATGTTAGTACCCACAGTTGATAGTTGCTAAATCTAATGATCTTATTGAAACTCTTGCAATATATGAACAATTTCAATCTGAGAACCTAACTTAGCACATCCATTAGATATATGCATTGCTTTAGGTCTCCCACATTGCTTGTTACCCTTGTCACTCTGGACATAGTGGTTTCCCCCTGAGTCGTGGGTTGGGAGGTCTAGTAGCTGTGGATGCATTGTACTCGCGTCTGGGGACCGAGTAGAGTTGGTAGCAGTCTGTAGATTGTATGTCTTTGAGATAGTGATAGTGACTTGTTGGATCTGGGATCTGGGTAGATGGTCACAGTGACAGTGTGGGTTTTTAGCCAGTGAGTGAGATAGTGTTGGATCATAGCCTGCAGGAGCCACATTTGAGCTCGACAGAGATGCGCGGATACTTTGCTCGGTGGGGTCGCTACCCACGAGTGCCACTCCGGAGTTGGGCTTGATACTTCTATCGCGGCTTGTCGATGCTGGTGTCCCTCTGGCTGAGCCAGTTTTGGCAGTCACGGACACCGTCCCTCTGGCTGAGCCAGTTTTGGCAGCTACGGACATACCTACAGCAGTAGGTAGGCGCAGGTTTGACTGGACCCGTTGTGGCAGTCAGTTTGGATTGGGTGATTTGAGTTGAGTATCAGTAGTGGCATATTGTCCTTCTGTCCTATTCCTTGAGCATTTAGATAGAGGCATAGTAGCAGTAGATGTTTTACTTTCCCTCTTTTCTATACTGCATTTCTTTTGTTACTTTATGCCTCTAGTAGACTTAGTGGGCAGACCGTCGGGCTTGTTGGCGGCACCCACTGAGAACTACTGTGGGAGGTAGTTCTCACACCCGTCGTGGTGTCTTTTCCCCAGGGACTTCAGCTCCAGTTCCTGCGGTGCCAGTTGCTGATCCAGCTCCTACAGACCGAGGTAAGGGAGTCGCGAGATAGATCCCTTTTCCCTTCAGCTTCAGTGAGAGATAGAGGTACCCCGATGTTCTTTTGGTTGTGTCATGTTTGAGAGATCTTGTAGTGAGGTATCGAGTTGTACTCTTTTGTTTCTTTTGAGAGACTCCTGTATTCAGGTGAGGATATTATGTATATTTTTATGTGAGAGACTGTTCTACTTCTTGTTTATAGTTAGTTTTCTTTACAGCTCTGATATCTGTTAGTATAGTTGTTCTATTTTTGCAGGTTAGACGCTACGTCTCTACGGGGCTTCCCGTAGGGGCGGCGGATCTGTTGGCGAGCCCGGGGTACAGTTCTGACCCCGGGGCGTGACAGATTAGAGTGGTATCAGAGCCTAGGATGTAGGTCTTTGAGGACTTAGGAACCCTAGGCTTATGGTTAAACCCTAGGATGACCCACGTGAGAGCCGAGACTTTTAGCGAAAGTCTTGATTGGGTTTCTAACTCTCCCGAGTGGATAGGGATGAGTGATAGACATGTCTTCCTTTGTGGCGACTATGTTGGCTGCAGACAACATAGTGCTTCGGGAAGGGGGACATGCCTTTTGACTTTCGCTAGATTGGGTCGAGTGTTGCTTCTGGTTCTGATTGTTTGCTTTGTCCCTCAGGTTGGGATGCCTCCTCGACGTTCGATGGTGATGCGCTCGCAGCCTTCGTCCTCTGAGCCCGAGTAGGAGGACTCGGGGCGAGGACCTCAGGCTGAGATTCAGGAGCTCCGTGCCCAGATGGCACAGATGGCTGAGGCGGCCCGACGCCAGGAGGAGGCAGTGGCGCGGCTGATGCTCATGATGGAGCAGAGAGCACAGCCGGCAGTGGCACCCCCTGAGGCTTCGCCGGTGCCTTCTTCCCCTGTTGTGGCACCCCCTGTGGTGCAGCCTGCACCGGCGGTTCCTGCTGAGCCGGTTTCGAGTAGGCCACCGGCCGGGGCGACGGGAGCGTTGACTGAGACAGAGCAGCGGGAGGTTGTAGATTTGTTGATGAGATTTCGGCAGTTCGATCCGCCCCGCTTTTCGGGCATGAGTGCTGAGCCTTGGGCAGCCGAGACTTGGATCACCACCATGGAGCGCCACTTCGAGAGCTTATTTGTGGACGAGAGGTTTCGAGTTATTCTGGCTACACATTTTCTGGAGAGCAACGCCGAGGCGTGGTGGCGGCGTGTGCGACCAGCTGGTCCACCTGGGACGCAGCTTCTTTCCTGGGCCGAGTTTCGGAGCATGTTGCTGGGAGCCTTCTTTCCGGAGAGTGTCCGACAGCGACTGGAGGAGCAGTTGAAGAATCTCCGCCAGGGAGATAGGCCTGTGCACATGTACATAGCGGAATTCAACCAGCTATTGGCATGTGTGCCTCATGTGGCCAGAGATGAGAGCCATCGTGTTTATATGTTTGAGAGAGGACTTCGCCGAGACATCTACCAGTTCGTCCGCTCCCGCAGACTGCAGACCTTGGAGGCCTCGATGGAGCAGGCTTTGTATGTGGAGTGTGGAGAGGCCGTGATGGCTGAGGTATCTCCGGCCCCTGTAGCGACTTCTGGGGCGAAGCGCCCGGCTTCTGCGGAGGAGGGGCAGTCTAGCAGGCAGGGACCCCCGAGACCTCCGCGTTTCCACCCTCAGGGCCGGGGGCACCAGGGACGCCAGAGATCGGGGGCGTCTCGTCAGACACAGCAGCAGCAGCAGCGTCGACCCCCGCGACAGCAGCAGTCCTCACAGCAGACTTCTCGGCAGCAGCGCCCAGATCGGTGTATTATCTGTGGAGGCCCCATCCGCCGACTCAGTGCCCGCAGAGACAGGGCCGGTGTTTTCGATGCGGGCAGGCCGGCCATATCGCGAGTGCGTGTCCCAGGGCCGGTCATCCATCTCCTTCTTCAGCATCAGCACCGTCCGTTCCTTACCAGCCAGCCGGACCTTCTGCAGCCTACAGCAGGCCAGATTTTGCCTCATCTTCTTCTCGGCAGCCAGAGCGACGTCCCCCGGCACCGAGCGGTCGTGTATATGCCGCTCAGGTTGAGGATGCTTCAGCAGCAGAGCAGGTCGTCGCAGGTATTATTCTGATCTCAGCAGTCCGTGCTCGGGCTCTTTTTGATACCGGTGCTTCTCATTCATTCATCAGTAGATCATTTGCATCCCTGCATGGTATAGCGGTAGCTTCTTTATCATATGCATTAGAGGTTCAGATACCGGATCATGTTCTGCATGTCGAGGAGTACTGTAGAGATTGCCCCGTATAATTGGGATCCTGGATTCTGCCGGCCGACTTGCTTGTTTTACGACAGCTCCAGGATTTCGATGTTGTACTTGGTATGGATTGGTTGTCGAGATATTATGCTACCATTGATTGCCGAGAGAGGACTGTGACTCTTCGTGAGCCGGGGCAGGAGGTGTTTGTCTTCCAGGGCTGTCAGAGTTCCTTGTTCGCCTTGACTATTTCTTCGGCGAGGGCCAGGCGGTTGATGAGTAGAGGATGCACCGCATTTCTGGCGACGATTGTAGAGGTGCCTACGGCGGCACGGGGACTCGAGGATATTCCAGTGGTCCGCGAGTTTCCCGATGTGTTTCCCCCGGAGTTGACGACCATGCCGCCGGAGAGGGAGATTGAGTTCGTGATTGATGTGGTACCCGGAACCGCACCAATCTCGAAGGCACCTTACAGGATGGCGCCTGCCGAGCTGAGAGAGTTGAAGGCCCAGCTTCAGGATCTTTTGGACAGAGGCTTCATTCGGCCCAGTGTTTCGCCGTGGGGAGCGCCTGTTTTGTTTGTGAAGAAGAAGGATGGGACACTTCGCTTATGTGTGGACTACCGGGAGCTGAATAAAGTGACCATCCGGAATAAGTATCCTCTGCCACGGATTGATGACTTGTTTGATCAGCTACAGGGAGCCTCCGTGTTTTCGAAGATTGATCTCCAGTCAGGTTACCACCAGCTGAGGGTGAGGGCCGAGGACATCCCCAAGACGGCGTTTAGATCCCGGTATGGGCATTATGAGTTTACGGTTATGCCGTTCGGTTTGACCAATGCCCCAGCTGCATTCATGGATCTGATGAACCGGGTTTTTCAGCCGTACTTGGATCGGTTTGTGGTTGTGTTCATTGATGACATCCTGATTTACTCCCGGAGCGATGTGGAGCACGAGGAGCACTTGAGGATAGTGCTGCAGCTTCTACGTGAGAAGAAGCTGTATGCCAAGCTTAAAAAGTGCGAGTTTTGGCTTCGGGAGGTTGCTTTCTTGGGCCACATTGTTTCAGCCGCTGGAGTGGCGGTCGACCCGACGAAGATTGACACAGTTCGGGATTGGCCGAGGCCGACGACGGTTACTGAGGTACGGAGTTTCTTGGGCCTGGCTGGCTACTATCGTCGGTTCGTGGAGGGCTTTGCGAAGCTCTCTACTCCCCTGACCAGTCTGACCAGGAAGGGGACGAGGTTTGTTTGGACCGAGCAGTGTCAGCAGAGTTTCGAGGAGCTGAAGAGGAGATTGATCTCCGCACCAGTTCTTGCACTGCCGGTTATGGGAGAGGGATTCGTGATTTACAGTGACGCCTCGCACAGCGGTCTGGGTTGTGTCTTGATGCAGCATGGTAGGGTAATTGCCTATGCTTCACGGCAATTAAAGGATTATGAGAAGAATTACCCTACTCATGACTTGGAGCTTGCAGCTGTGGTTTTTGCACTGAAGCTGTGGCGGCATTACCTCTATGGTGAGCATTGTGAGATCTATACAGATCATAAGAGCTTAAAGTATCTGTTCACCCAAAAGGAGCTGAACCTGAGGCAACGCCGGTGGTTGGAGCTGTTAAAGGATTACGATCTGAGTATCCTTTATCACCCCGGCAAGGCCAATGTGGTGGCAGATGCTTTGAGCAGGAGGTCAGTGCATAGCTTGAGTTTGATGATTACCCAGCAGGCACAGCTGATAGAGCAGATGAGGCGACTTCAGATTGAGGTAGTATCCCCTGGGGTCTCTGCGAGACTTATGTCTATGGTCTTGCAGCCCACTCTGTTGGACAGGATCAGGGAGACGCAGAGTGAGGACCCCCACTTGGAGAGGATCAGGGCACAGATTCAGGCAGATCAGAGAGGGGATTTTTCAGTGGACAGCTCGGGAGTACTACGGTACAGGGACCGAGTTTGTGTGCCATCGGATTTGGAGATTAGAGATCAGATTTTGAGAGAGGCCCATTATACACCTTATACCATCCATCCTGGAGGTACTAAGATGTATAAGGACCTCAAGGCACACTTTTGGTGGTCGGGAATGAAGCGGGATATTGGAAGGTTTGTAGCTCAGTGCTTAACTTGCCAGCAAGTGAAGGCAGAGCATCGTGTTCCTGCTGGCAAGTTGCAGAGCCTTCCAATTCCCGAATGGAAGTGGGACCACATCACCATGGATTTCTTGACTAGGCTACCGAGATCACAGAGTGGAGCCGACGCAGTCTGGGTGATTGTTGATAGACTTACCAAGTCAGCACATTTCCTGCCAGTACAGATGACTTGGTCCTTGGAGCGCCTGGCACAGCTATACTTGGATGAGATCGTGAGGCTGCATGGAGTACCAGCGTCCATTGTTTCAGATCGAGACCCGAGGTTTGTGTCACGATTTTGGGGGAGCTTACAGTCAGCCTTGGGTACCCAGCTTAGATTCAGCACAGCATTCCACCCACAGACAGATGGTCAGTCCGAGCGCACCATTCAGACTCTTGAGGATATGTTGCGTGCGTGCGTCATGGATTTTGGAGGAGGTTGGCACCGACACTTACCCCTGGTTGAGTTTGCGTACAACAACAGCTATCAAGCGAGCATTCAGATGGCTCCGTTTGAGGCGTTGTACGGACGCAAGTGTCGGTCGCCCCTGTACTGGAGCGATGTGGGTGAGAGGAGGACGTTGGGGCTGGATTTACTGCTAGAGGCGGAAGAGAAGGTCAGAGTTATTCGTCGGCACTTGGAGACGGCCCAGAGTCGCCAGAAGAGTTATGCAGATGTTCGGCGGCGAGACCTTGAGTTCCAGGTTGGTGATCATGTCTTCTTGAAGGTCTCGCCCTCGAAAGGGGTCCGGAGGTTTGGAGTGCGTGGGAAGCTTAGTCCCCGCTTCATTGGACCCTTTGAGGTGCTTGAGAGGGTAGGCCCTGTGGCTTATAGAGTTGCTCTACCTCCCCGCTTGGCTGGTGTTCATGATGTCTTCCACGTTTCGGCCTTGAGGAGATATGTGTTCGATCCGTCTCATGTCATTGACTTCGCATCCTTGGATATCGGCGAGGACTTGGTTTACGAGGAGCGCCCGTTGCGGATTCTGGCTCGTGAGGTGAGGGAATTGCGCAACCGGGCAATACCTTATGTGAAGATCCTGTGGAGCAACCACGAGGAGCGAGAGGCTACCTGGGAGCTTGAGACGGAGATGCGGGATGCCTACCCTTTTCTGTTCGAGACTTCTGGCTGAGGTACGCATGTTTACTCTGTTTCGTTTCGAGGACGAAACTTTCTTTTAGTGGGGGAGGATGTAGTGGCCCTAGTTCCCATGCAGTGTTTTTCCGATGAATCCACTGTTGGAACACCTAGTATTGGTGTATCTGGCCCACAGTGCATCAATAGGATGCTACTGATGGACCCTGTGTGATTCTATTTGCTGTATTGGCCTTCGGCTGGGTTTACCGAAATTTCTGGTAAGATTTAGGCCAAACAGAGGTCGTAGATGGATTCAACACGGAAAAACGCTTGAAAACGACTATTTGTTTGCTTAATTTGGAGTCCGGATGCCCAAAAACGGACACCCGGAAGTTTTTAGTGGTATTTGGTGCATGGGAGGGGCCGTAGACCGCCGGGATGCCACGTGGCGGCCTGTCATTGGCCGGTTCAGGATGCGCGGTCCACAGAGCAGCGCGGCGGGGTGCACAGACCCGGCGCATGGACACGTGGCACCGCCTGATTGGCGGGCCCAGGGCGCGCGGTCTACCGGGTGGAGCGCGGCGGTGCATGGACCAGGCGGGGGACACGTGGCAGTCACCGGTTGGTCGGTGCACGCGGCGCGGTCCACGGAATTGCTGTGGAAGGCGTGGACCGGGTGCAGGGGACACGTGTCACGCCCTGATTGGCGGGTGCAACGTGCGCGGTGCACCGGGCGCGCGGTAGGTGCCTCGGGTCGCGTGCGCACGTGCGACCCACGTCGCGCTGCCGGGCGGGCAGCGGGTCAACCGGGCGGGACACGTGGCGCCCGCTCATTGGCGGGCGCCACCGCCTTACTGTGCGAGCAGGTGGACACGTGGCGGTCGGTGAGTGGTCCCGCGTCGGTGTTTCCTGTTCGGCGTGACACGTGGCGGCTTCTGAGTGGCCTTGCACCGGTGTTCCCTGTTCGGCGGACACGTGGCAGCACCATGAGGTTTCGGGCGTGAACAGTGTTGGGCCGGGCCCAACACTGTAGCCGCCCGAAAACTTTCGGGCGCCCGAAAGTTGGGCCCGAAAGTGATATGCTTGCTTTTTCGGGCTGATTTTCTTTGGAGCCTATAAATAGGCCACCTTGGGCCGAATTTTTGGTGCTTTTCCCGTGGGTTTTAGCCTCTACTCCCTTCATAAGAAATCTTCCTCTCCCTCTTGCCCATCTCTCGGTGAGATCTCAGATTTTCTGGAGGCCGCGACGACTGTGTTTTCTTCCTCGTAGTGCGGAGCGACGTTCTACAGTTGGAGGCCCACTTCCGTCGCATTTTAGTCTGGGAGACCTGCAGAGCTACCCCGACCTTATTTTTGGGCGATTTCTTCGACAGCGGTTGCATGAGAGGTACATCTACGTTTTCTGTGTTGATCATTTTTCCTGGAAATGAGCTTATGTAGGGGTTTGGGGTACATTTTTACACCCCTTTGTAACAGTTTGAATTCCTGGCAGCAACAACTTCGCAGATTTTTATCTCCACTTCCGGGTATCGGATTTCGACGATTCAAGAGCCTATCGACATCTACACTTCGCGAGGATCGTCGTGATATTTTTATTGGAATTTATTGAGTATTTTCAGGTGAAATTTTCGTGTGAACAGGGACCTTGCATGCAGATTTTTGAATGCGGATTTTTGTGTGGACTCTTATGTAATTGTGAATTGTTGTTGTACCCAGGACTTTCAGAGCACCACTCTTGTGCTCTTTGCTCTGTGGACTGGGAGAATTGTCGATTTCTGGGTATCATATCTGTACCGTCCCGGACAGTTAGTGTGTTCAGGTGGGTGATCCTGCTTTCAATATCTATGGACAGCACTCTAATTCTACGAGTATAATAGCATGCATGTTAGAATATGAGTTAAATAATCTGTGCAAACTGTATGTTAGTACCCACAGTTGATAGTTGCTAAATCTAATGATCTTATTGAAACTCTTGCAATATATGAACAATTTCAATCTGAGAACCTAACTTAGCACATCCATTAGATATATGCATTGCTTTAGGTCTCCCACATTGCTTGTTACCCTTGTCACTCTGGACATAGTGGTTTCCCCCTGAGTCGTGGGTTGGGAGGTCTAGTAGCTGTGGATACATTGTACTCGCGTCTGGGGACCGAGTAGAGTTGGTAGCAGTTTGTAGATTGTATGTCTTTGAGATAGTGATAGTGACTTGTTGGATCTGGGATCTGGGTAGATGGTCACAGTGACAGTGTGGGTTTTTAGCCAGTGAGTGAGATAGTTGTTGGATCATAGCCTGCAGGAGCCACATTTGTGCTCGACAGAGATGCGCGGATTCTTTGGTCGGTGGGGTCCCTACCCACGAGTGCCACTCCGGAGTTGGGCTTGATACTTCTATCGCGGCTTGTCGATGCTGGTGTCCCTCTGGCTGAGCCAGTTTTGGCAGTCACGGACACCGTCCCTCTGGCTGAGCCAGTTTTGGCAGCTACGGACATACCTACAGCAGTAGGTAGGCGCAGGTTTGACTGGACCCGTTGTGGCAGTCAGTTTGGATTGGGTGATTTGAGTTGAGTATCAGTAGTGGCATATCGTCCTTCTGTCCTATTCCTTGAGCATTTTTAGATAGAGGCATAGTAGTAGTAGATGTTTTACTTTCCAGCTTTTCTACACTGCATTTTTTTTGTTACTTTATGCCTCTAGTAGACTTAGTGGGCAGACCGTCGGGCTTGTTGGCGGCACCCACTGAGAACTACTGTGGGAGGTAGTTCTCACACCCGTCGTGGTGTCTTTTTCCCAGGGACTCCAGCTCCAGTTCCTGCGGTACCAGTTGCTGATCCTGCTCCTACAGACCGAGGTAAGGGAGTCGCGAGATAGATCCCTTTTCCCTTTCAGCTTCAGCGAGAGATAGAGGTACCCCGATGTTCTTTTTGGTTGTGTCAGTGTTTGAGAGATCTTGTAGTGAGGGATTGAGTTGTACTCTTTTGTTTCTTTTGAGAGACTCCTATATTCAGGTGAAGATATTATGTATATTTTTATGTGAGAGACTGTTCTACTTCTTGTTTATAGTTAGTTTTCTTTACCGCTCTAATATCTGTTAGTATAGTTGTTCTATTTTTGCAGGTTAGACGCTACGTCTCTACGGGGCTTCCCGTAGGGGCGGCGGATCTGTTGGCGAGCCCGGGGTACAGTTCTGACCCCGGGGCGTGACAATATGGGTCATTATGGACAGACACACCAAGTCGGCCCACTTTCTGTCGATCCACACGACTTGGTCTAGAGATCGACTAGCGCGGCTCTACATCGACGAGATTGTTCGGCTTCATGGCGTGCCGGTGTCGATAGTCTCAGACCGGGATACTCGTTTTGTGTCTCATTTCTAGAAGACCCTGTAGCAGTCAGTGGGCATCAAGCTAGACTTCAGCACTGCTTTCCACCTACAGAGTGATGGGAAATCTGAGAGAGTTATCCAGACCCTGGAGGATATGGTGCAAGCTTATGTTCTAGACAATGGAGATGGTTGGTATAGATACTTGCCTCTGGTTGAGTTCTCGCCTATAACAACAGTTATCAGGTGAATATCACGATGGCGCCTTACGAGGTGTTATATGGGCGTCGATGTCGATCTCCAATCTGCTGGGACGACGTCGGTGAATGCCGGATTATCGGGCCAGACTTGATTGAAGATGCCGAAGCCAAGGTTCGAGTAGCGAGGCAGCGGTTGTTGACTGCACAGAACAGACAAAATAGCTATGCGGACCAACGCAGACGCAACTTTGAGTTCCAAGTTGGTTACCATGTGCTTCTGAAAGTGTTACCAGCTAGAGGAATCAAGCGGTTTAGATTGCGGAACAAGCTCAGTCCCAGATTCATGGGACCCTTCTAGATATTAGAGCGCATTAGTTCAGTGGCATATCGGTTAGCTCTTTCTCCAAGTCTCGCCCGCGTGCACAATGTATTCCATGTCTCCATGCTCCGAAAATACATTTCTGATCCTTCCCACGTGATTAGCCCTACGAATGTCCAGCTTCGAGAGAATCTGAGCTAAGATGAAACTCCGATACGGATCCTAACACGTGATGAAAAGAAACTGAGGAGCAGGACGATCCCCTATGTGAAGGTACAATGGGAAAACCATGAGGAACGCGAAGCCACATAGGAGCACGAGTCTAACATGCAGGAGCGTTTTCCTCAGTTATTTAGTTCTTGATTATATTTAAGTTTCAGGGATGAAACTTCTTTTAAAAAGTGAGTGATGTACTACTAAAGAATTTTTATATTTGAAGTTTGAAATTGGATTTATTTTTCTGGAGTTTCTTTAATTTGAAAAGTTGAAATTTTGGATAAGTGAATAGTAAACTTCAAAATTCGGGAGTATTCCTACCAAAAGTGCCTAAGTTAATCTAAATGAGATCCAAATTTGACAAAGTAAATACATGATTTGAACGTTGAACTGAGCGATCTGGCGTCGTCCGTTTTCATGTTCGATGAGCCAAAGTCATCAAAAAGCGTGCCAGACTGTAATTGTAATTGTCATTGAATAGATGTCCTAATTGACCTAACAAAGCTCAAACTTAACGAACTAAAATCACTACTTGAACGGTCTTAATGAGCCGAATGTCGTGGTATCGTCCGTTTTTACATTTGACGACCCTAAATCCTCGAAATACGTGAAATATAGTAAATTTTAGTGTATTTTGCAAGAATGCCTTATATTTTATGGATCAAATTGAGTGAAACTTCTTAGAGAGGGGCTTCTTTGCATTTTGCTTCTATAGTAATGGACACAAGTCGGAAATGCAAATGGGTCTCTAGGGCTTCCTCATTTCCAACCCTAGCCGCACTTCTTTGTAACAGCAGCCACCCCCACGACCCTTCCTTTCCTCTGCCAGCTTTTCCAAGTGCCCACACCGCCGGCCATTGCTTGAGCTCGTCGGAAAAGCATCACCTCTCTTGATCTCAGGTTGGGAGAGGAATGAGAGCACCCAACCTCTTTGGTTTACTACTAGAGCACCTTGAAGTCTTTATTCTCATTCGAGGGTGATCCCCAAGAAGCCCTGTAGCTTGCCGTGGCCGCCCGACGCCTGAGAAGAAGACCATTCATCTTTCTCTCTTCTCTGGTACCGAGGTAAGCACACAACCTTTCTCTTCGATTTTTCTTGTCCTAGCACACATCACAACCTTCCTCACTTCTTGGGCATCCTCCTGGTGCAGCCATGACCCCTGAAGTCTTCCGGTTAGCCAGTGAGAGAGAAGGAGCCCGCCGGAACCCTAATCTGACCGGAATCCATCATGCGCCGCCACCGGTGCCTTGAACAGAGATCTAAGTTGCTTCCTCTGTAGACCACCAGGAGGCTACTCACCATGTCCCAAGGCTTTTGGTTCTGTAACAAAGTTGCAACCGCAAACCCTAGCTTCTGGATCTTGATCTTGGCCGATCGCCGCTGCCGTCGCTTCTCGACGCCGGCCAACCCTCAGGTTAGCTCCCTCTCGTTTAGAGCAATCTCCCTGACCCCTTGCATGTCACCTTAGACTGCTATTGAACCCCTTCTTCATCCTTTCAATTGGTATTGACTGCAAGCACTTTTCCGGCCAACCGCCTCCTCTAGTCGCCGGCGCCGGTGATGGCTGCACCCTTGGCATAGCCCTCAAGCCCCTGCTCCTGCTCCTGCTCCTGCTTCTTGCCTTTGCAACCCTCAAGAACCCGAGTTGATGCAAGTTGCTCCAACTCGAGTTCTTGATGGCTATGGTTTGGCCGAGGTTGCTCCGGCAGCTGTTCCGACGATCCAGCAACCTCCCAAAGGTAAGCCCTTGACTTAGTAGATCACCCTGAGCATAATGCTTATCTCTGATCCCAAGTTGAGTGCTTGGTTTGTTGGATCACACAACTTGAGCCTTTGAGATTAGTTTATGTTGACCTTACTGTCTTCTCGGGCCCTATGCCAACTCTAGATGGTGAGCACAAGCGTCTGTGCATCAAGGCACACCTACTGGTGCCCTCGGATCAGCTCGAATGTCCTCAGACTATTGTAATAAGCCAAAACATTATAATTTTAGGGTTTTTATGTAAATTCTCGCTAACCTAGGGGCCCTGTTGCAAATGTAACCACACGAGCTGCTTCGGGCAGCATGTATGTATCCTCTGGACTTTTCGTTCGAGGTTCAGTGGCTTTCGGTAAGCAGAAATTGAGTTCTGAACCGTAAATCGACAAACTCGACGATTTATCGACTTTCCGACGCAAATAGCGTGATTTTGATGATTTAGAGAATTACTGTAGACTGCCAGGTGTCCCTGGTTGTTCCCGACGCTGTCCTGGCTGGTCTAGTGACTTCAGTTTAGCGTTGGCTTCGGAGCCAAAGTCGAGTTTCCGGAAGTGGATTTCTATGTTTATGACACCGATTGAGTACAGAATTGCACATAGTCAAATGTTAGTGCCCGAACATCTTAAGTTAAGCGTTTTGGGCAGCACGTCATGTTTCATTAAATTCGGATGCCTACACACATTATTCGGACCATTAGTGATCTTTCGGTGGATTTCCAAAAATTATGACAGATTCCCAGATTTTACAGAAGTCAGTCATATAGTCGTTTTGCATATTGTGAGTCAGCAGGTTGGGTATGAATGACTCTTTTACTAACACATGACTTTGTTTTAGGCCCTAGCTGCCAAGAGCCAGCACGTGAGCTATCTAGTGGATTCCGCAACCGCCTACACTAAGGTGGATACTTCGGTCCGGGCATTAGCATCTTGTCACCTTATTTGGTACCGTACTCGGTCATACCCCTGTGATTCGTGCTAGCTCTGATCCTATCCTTGAGCTTTATTTCTCTTGATTATTTATCTCTAGCTGTTACACTTGAACTTTTATCATGCCTGATTGGTCATTAGTTGGATATCAGTATACTTAGCATATAGTTGGATATATGCCATGTGTGATTGGACATTACTTAGATTTACTCATGCTTAGTTATATCAACATCTCTTTATATTTTCGACTACATGGTTGATTATACAGTTATCTGCATCCCGGTTGGGATTCCGGCTTGTTGCCTGTTGGAACACTTGAGATTGTGCTGCAACTTCTACGAGAGAGGAGGTTGTATGCCAAGTTGGTGAAGTACGAGTTTTGGCTCCGGAAGGTGGTTTTCTTGGGCCATGTGATTTTTGTTGTAGGTGTAGCAGTAGACCCGACGAAGATAGAGGCAGTCCGGGATTGGCCCAGACCGACGATTGTGACTAAGGTGCGCAGCTTTATGGGTTTAGCTGGATATTATCGTCGGTTTGTGAAGGGCTTTGCGAAACTCTCCACACCCCTCACTCGTTTAACTCGTAAAGGAGTTAAGATTGTTTGGAGTGAGGATTGCCAGAGGAGCTTGGAGGAACTGAAAAGTAGATTGATGTCAGCTCTTATCCTTTCTCTCCCCATTATGGGGAAAGGATATGTGATCTTCAGTGATGCATCGCACAGTGGACTTGGATGCGTGCTGATGCAGGAGGGTAGGGTAATTGCTTATGCGTCCCGACAGCTTAAGGATTATGAGAAGAATTACCCTACTCATGATTTAGAACTTGTTGTAGTGGTATTTGCACTGAAGTTATGACGTCACTACTAGTATGGAGAGCACTGTGAGATTTATACTAACCACAAGAGCCTAAAGTATCTGTTTACGCAGAAAGAGCTGAATCTGAGGCAACGCAGATGGTTGGAGCTACTGAAGAATTATGATGTGGATATCCTTTACCACCTTGGCAAGGCTAATGTCGTAGCAGATGCCATTTGGGTAATAGTGGATAGACTCACCAAATCCGCCCACTTTTTGCCGGTGCAGACGACTTGGTCACTTGAGTGACTAGCCCAGTTATATTTGGATGAGGTAGTAAACTTACACGGAGTGCCCATGTCTATAGTATCAGCTAGAGACCCAAGATTTGTTCCATATTTTTGGAAGAGTTTACAGACGACATTGGGTACTCAGCACAAATTCAGTACAGCTTTTCACCCACAGGCCGATGGGCAATCAGAGCGGACGATACAGATTCTTGAGGATATGCTGAGGGCTTGCGTCTTGGACTTTGGCGGAGGGTATATTCAACACTTATCCTTGGCCGAGTTTGCGTACAACAATAGCTTTCAGGTGAACATCCAGAAGTCTCTATTTGAGGCGTTGTATGGACGCAAGTATCGATCACCTCTTTATTTGAGTAACGTTGGTGAGAGACAAACTTTGGGGCCGGACATTTTGCTAGAAGCAGAGGAAAAGGTCAGAGTGATTTGACAGCACCTTCAGACCGCCCAGAGCCAACAGAGGAGCTACGCTGATACACGTTGACAAGACTTAGAGTTTCAGATTGGAGACCATGTATTTTTGAAAGCTTCACCGTCCAACGGAATCAGGAGGTTCGGTATTCGCAGAAAGCTCAGCCCCCGATATATTGGACCTTTCGAGGTATTAGACCGCATTGGGCCTGTCGCCTATAGACATGCACTTCCCCCACGGCTCGCAGGTGTCCATGATGTTTTTCATGTTTCAGCTTTGAGGAGATACATATTTGAACCGTCGCACGTCATCGACTTCACCCAGCTCGAGATCAGTGAGGACTTGAGATATGAGGAGCGGCCATTACGGATTCTGGATCGAGAGATGAGAGAATTGCGCAGTCGGGCCATCCCTTATGTGAAGATTTTGTGGAGCAATCTTGACGAGCGCGAGGCTACTTGGGAGCTTGAGTCAGTAATGATGGATACCCACCCCTACTTATTCGAGACTTTTGGCTGAGATGTGATGTTTTTGTTTAGTCTTGTTTCGAGGGTTTTTCTCTATAAATTGCTCCTTTTAGGCTTCTTTTGAGGGCTTTACATATCTGATTTTTGGGACATTTTCAACAGTGAGCTTCTTCATCGAGTCTTCTTCGGGTCTTGGCATCCCGAAGTATTTTTAGACTCCGTTTCATATTTTTTGTTCCCATCATCGCAAGCTTCGACGCTGTCTCGACACCGATCTTTTTCGTCGACTCTTCGTCCACGAGCTCCCCCGAGCTGAGTTTTTGGAGTTTTTCGCCGATTTTTGTGGTGACGTTTCCACGAAAAGTAGACCTTTGATTTTCCGTGTTTACCGTTCCTCTTCATTTTGAGTTTTTATAGGGTTTCTAGCAGCATCTTTAGACCCCCTTTTTGCGGTTACACTTTTTGGACAGAGCTTGAGTAATCTTGCATTTTTTCGGTCTACGGTTGTCAGAACTGGGAGTTTAAGGACTCGATCGACATCTACACTTCGAGAGGAACGCAGTCGTATTCTTCTTGGATTTTTTCAACGACTCCTCACAGATGAGAATTTTCATTTTTGGGGACTGTTGCACTAAACAGTAAAAGGCAGATTTTGTGATTGTAATTGTTGATGCGTTCGGCTTTTGTTATAGCTTTCGTGGACTGTTCAGCGTTGCGCAGAGAAAAGGGAAGTTGGAATTTTTCATCACGATCGAGGTGAGCATTTTCTCTTTTTGGTCCAGTTGGAAATTATGTGTGATTTGGCTTCTACACTCGAGAGACGCGCTTGCTGATTTTTCAAACTTGTTGGACAGCACTTCAGTGTTTTACTTGCCGCCGCTGATGAGTTTTTGGGAGTTTTTGGATTCGTTGGAACCGTAGGAGCTGGGGGGACGCGCACACCAATTTCAGCCCGATCGTATTCTGGATCTGAGCATTCCAGATGGGTGGTTGTTGAGCACCTCTTTCTATGGCTTACTCACTAGGGCTATTAGAGAGATCTCCGACTTATTATTTATCGTTTCGCCACCCCATTGGAGATCATGCTTAAATAAATTATTCCGGTTAGCCTTTAGCCTATCTATGTGAGATTGGTACACTATGATGATTTCTTATGGACATGTGTAGTTGGTTAGTGATTATGAACCGTTGCACTATTCCTATGTGAGATTGCTATTTGATACTATTTTTTATATTTTTCTTGAGAACAGATGCATATTTGTATGGACATCTAGATAGGCCATCTTTTATCGCTACACTATCATATTGGGACTTGACTTAGGAGAAATCATAATTGTTCCTTTTTTTTTCTTTTTGCTTAGACATGTGATTCATGTTGCTCGGGTTACGAGCAGGGATTTGGGATAGTGTAGTCGAGATTATTGAGTTTGGGAGAGATTGTACCAGATTGTGGACTAGTGGGGTGTTGCGGCAACCGCGAATATTAGGCGGTTGACCGGATATCAATTATTGTACCAGATTGTTGACTTGTGAGGTGTTGCGACAACCGCGGATATCGGGCGATTGACCGGATGTCGATCTTTGCATCAGATTGGGGTTGAGTTTCATTAGTGGACAGAGTTTTCCACTTTGAGCATAGTTGTGATTAAGCCCTGCTGTATTGAAATACTTGTGACATTATTACTTTACTCGTGTGGGTCGTCGCTCCCCTCGAGTGCCAATCCGGAGTAGGCGCGACCGGGTTGTTGTACCGGGCGATGAGATTGATATATGGACCGGGTTGTTGTAGCGGGCGATGAGATTGATATATGGACCGGGTTGTTGTACCAGGCGATGAGATGTGATGTTTTTGTTTAGTATCTCTAATTGATATATGGATCGCGTTTGTGTACCGGGCGATGAGATTGATTTAGAGATCGGATTTGACTCGGGTCTTTGGTTGAGCATTACGCAGGCAGGTCTGGATTTATATAGGACCATTTGATTGGGTTTATTTGGCAGATACTATTCACTAATGCATGCATACAGTCGTTTTCATTTAGTACTGCATTAGAGGTATAGTAGTGGTTGTTTTTCTTATCATCAGATTATTTCAGTATACCACTTTACCTCATTTCTACCCTCTGGTAGACTTAGTAGCTACGTCAGAGTTTGAGGATTTACCCACTGGGGCTACTAGTTTTACCAGTGGTTCTCACACCCATTGTTGTTTTCCCTTTTTCTTCCCTTTGTTTTACAGAGTCCTCTGCGGGAGCTGTTGGGCCTTCGATAACTGATCGGGGTGAGAGGGATCGCTGAGTAGATAGATCTTCTGTGAGGATGAGAATTTTAGCTAGACTTTTGTTGTACCCACTTTACTCAGACTATTATACTCTTATCATTTTGGGGAGCTAGGAGATGTTACAGTATTTATTACAGCTGTATTTCACTTTCAGTTTCAGTTTTAGTCTGAGATAGTATAGTTTTTAGTTTCAGTTCTATACTTGTGCTCTTTTATTGTTTATCTTATATCTTAGCAAGTTTTAGCGCTTCGTGTACGCGGGAAACTCCGTATGCACGGCGAATCTGTAAACGGGCCCGAATTCTGGTCTACCTCGGGGCGTGACAGAAACTATTGGGGTATCACATTAGACCTAGTGGAAGAGGCGCCGAGTTTGGGGCCGAACCCACTAGGAACTTCTTTAAGTTCTCACCCTCATATTTTACAGGTCCTTCCATGAGCCGCGCGGTAGCGCGGCGTAAGAGCGCAGCTCAGCATATAGCACCCTACCAGGTAAAGACCCAGATAGAAGTATCCTCTGCCAACGCGTAGCTATGCGTATAGAATGAAAAAGAATAAAATGTAATAATATTTTGGGTTGTAAAAGGAAAAAGAAAAGAAAAATGTAAATGTGTACGTTGTATGTTGAGATAAATATCTGTATAGCTAATGATTTATGTTTTTTGTACTTTTCTTTCACAATCCTTGTATGAATTCGGTTCTCAATTGGAACATCTCGAATTGTACTGGTTGTAATATCTTGCGTGGACAGAAAAAACTCTACCCGTTTGGCGGGTCTGTGCGCGTGCCCAAACCGACAGAATAGGCAGTGGCAGGGCATGATAGGGTGGTCGATAGAATAGTATAATCTAATGGGTGAAAATGGTCAAAGGGATAGATCTAACGGCAGAAACTTAATAACACCAAATGTTTTGTGCTATTGATAGTATAGTAGATGGACTATATATATATATATATATATATATATATATATATATATATATATATATATATATATATATATATATATATATATATATAGTACGACTATGGTGCTTTTAAAAGTACCAAGCACTTAGTGCTTGTAAGTTTTCCATCGCTAGATTTATCCCTTTCACTAATTCCACCCCTTAGATTATATTATTCCACCAACCACCCACACAACCCAAAGGCTACGTTTGGTTCGCGGATAATGTATATTGGGATCAAAATTTTTATTCCTAAGATAGCTTACTATTCAGAAATAGTTAAGAATAAAAGTATAATTGTGTTTGATTTGTAATATTGTTATTCTCAGGAATAACTGAAATTGTATTTCGTTAATTTTATTGAATAGTAGAAGATAGTGAAAAAAAGTGATGCTTAAATATAATATAAAATATAATTTAATAAAAATAATTTGTTATAAAAATAATTTATTGTAAAAATAATTCATTATAATATTTGATAAAAATAATTTATTATAAATTATAATTTAATAAAAATATTTTTATTAAAATAAATTTTTTTCAACTTCTATTTAAACTTAAATTTAATAAAAATAATTTATTATAATATTTAAGTATAATTTATTATAATATTTAAATAAAGGTAATATGTATTAATATATATAATTACTAATTTTATAATAAAAATAATATATTACAATGTATAATAAATTATGTTGACATAATTTAGCTTTAATTTAATTTATAATTTTAATAAAGTTTAGAATTCATTCTTAGAATAGCACTATTCCACCAAAATGGTGAAATAATTTATTCCAAGCTATTTCGGAATAACCGAAATTAACAAAATTTGACTGGAATAAAATATTCCAACCAAAAATTTTGTTGTTTGGCAAAAATAGCGGGATAAAGTGGGTTATTCTCTCTTTATCCCTCAACCAAATATTGTCTAAGATACCACTATTATCCTAACCCTACAAATTTTCATCTAAAGGCAGAAAACCTATAAGTACAAATGACATAGTGCTTTTAAAAGATAGGAGCTCAATTATACATATATATAAATTTTCATCTAAAGACAGAAAACCTATAAGTACCAATTATTTAAATAGGAGCTCAATTTTATATATATATATATATATATATATATAGACCTAGGCTACTATGTTATTAATAGCACAAAGTCATTGGTGCTATTAAGTTTTTAACCCTTAAATTAAAAGATGTGTGGTTAGGATGATAATGGGCCTCTTGGGCTTAATGGTGGTTGGGGAAATAGTAAGATCTAACGGGTGAAAATGATCAAAGGGGTTGATCTTGTTGGCTATTTATTTATGGGTGAAAAATAGGTCCAACTCCTGCCCGTGACAATAGGCCC
The DNA here is from genome assembly GCA_029168755.2 of Tillandsia fasciculata. Lineage (NCBI taxonomy): Eukaryota > Viridiplantae > Streptophyta > Magnoliopsida > Poales > Bromeliaceae > Tillandsia > Tillandsia fasciculata. The sequence continues at coordinate 12,358,377 of CM054944.1, read as the reverse complement.
AGGAGACTAATAAGTTGAGTTGGGTGAGCCCAATAAGTTGAGTGAGGCTGCGGTCCACAATAGACCTAACGGCAAGAGGCCCAACAATAGACCCAACGTTCAGGTGGGTTGAGTCCGGTCGAGACTCGTGGGCGCTGTATCTGTACGCTTTAGGTGAATTGGTTGCGTATTTCTAAAAGCTCGAGCTTTTGGAATTAATGGTTAGCGCCAACGATCCTACAAGTGGTATCAGAGCCAGTGGCACGGGTTCGATTCCCACACAGTGCAGGTGTTGGGGGGGGGGATTGTTGGCTATTTATTTATGGGTGAAAAATAGGTCCAACTCCTGCCCGTGACAATAGGCCCAGGAGACTAATAAGTTGAGTTGGGTGAGCCCAATAAGTTGAGTGAGGCTGCGGTCCACAATAGACCTAACGGCAAGAGGCCCAACAATAGACCCAACGTTCAGGTGGGTTGAGTCCGGTCGAGACTCGTGGGCGCTGTATCTGTACGCTTTAAGTGAATTGGTTGCGTATTTCTAAAAGCTCGAGCTTTTGGAATTAATGGTTAGCGCCAACGATCCTACAGATCTAACGGTAGAAAACTTGATAGCACCAAATGTTTGGTGAAATCGTTAGCATAGTAGTCGGACTTTATATATATATATATATATATATATATATATATATATATATATATATATATATATATATATATATATATATATATATATATATATGGGTCCGGCTACTATACGCTTATGAGTAAAATATTTTCGTACTTATAAGTTTTCATCCCTTGGATGAAGGAATGTGCGGTTAGGATTATAGTAGTTCCTAAGATTTTTACTATTTCCCCAACAACCTAGTAAATCCTACGGGGACCACTATCATCCTAACCGCACAATCCTTCATCCACAAAAGTTATGAGTACAAAGGAATTTATACTCATAAGAGTATAGTAGACCTACGCTATATATATATATATATATATATATATATATATATATATATATATATATATATATATATATATATATATATATATATATATATATATATATATATCGGCTACTATACTATTATGAGTGCAATCGTCTTCATACTCATGAGTTGTTTTCAATGATATAACTTCTGAATCGACGATTCATATTATTAAATATGGTTTAGAGCATTTGAAAGTTCTAGAATTCAAATTTTATATGTTTTTGACATCATTTACTTTACAATCAAAATATTTCAAAATTGACAATTTTTAACGGTCAGTATAGTATACTTACTAGTTTAACGGTGTAAAAGAATTGAAATTGGTTGAATTGGTTGCGTATTTCTAAAAGCTCGAGCTTTTGGAATTAATGGTTAGCGCCAACGATCCTACAGATCTAACGGTAGAAAACTTGATAGCACCAAATGTTTGGTGAAATCGTTAGCATAGTAGTCGGACTTTATATATATATATATATATATATATATATATATATATATATATATATATGGGTCCGGCTACTATACTCTTATGAGTAAAATATTTTCGTACTTATAAGTTTTCATTCCTTGGATGAAGGAATGTGCGGTTAGGATTATAGTAGTTCCTAAGATTTTTACTATTTCCCCAACAACCTAGTAAATCCTACGGGGACCACTATCATCCTAACCGCACAATCCTTCATCCAAAAGTTATGAGTACAAAGGAATTTATACTCATAAGAGTATAGTAGACCTACGCTATATATATATATATATATATATATATATATATATATATATATATATATATATATATATATATATATATATATATATATATATCGGCTACTATACTATTATGAGTGCAATCGTCTTCATACTCATGAGTTGTTTTCAATGATATAACTTCTGAATCGACGATTCATATTATTAAATATGGTTTAGAGCATTTGAAAGTTCTAGAATTCAAATTTTATATGTTTTTGACATCATTTACTTTACAATCAAAATATTTCAAATTTGACAATTTTTAACGGTCAGTATAGTATACTTACTAGTTTAACGGTGTAAAAGAATTGAAATTGGTTGAATTTTGATAGAAAATTATATTCACTATCTAAATAAAGATCTATAACTCCGATTTTAAACTAAAAATTCAATTCTCTATTTTTAAAAAGTCGTTAAATTTTGATTGTTCATTTTATACTCACTTGATAAACTTTATTATAATTTTAAAAAATTACAAAATTTTATTTTCTAGAAATTTAAAAAGCTCTAAATCATATTTAACAGCATAGATCATCGATTTGGAAACTTCATCACCAAAAACAACTTAGGAGTATGAAGTGGTCTATACTCAAAAGATCATAGTAGCTATATATATATATATATATATATATATATATATATATATATATATATATATATATATATAATAAATTGCGCTCCTATACTTATAAAAGTACAAAGTTATTTGTGCTTGTGAGTTTTTTACCATTGGATGTAGAAATATGGGGTTAGGATGATGGTGGGCCCCTTGGATTTAGTGGATGGTTGGTGAAATAGTATGATCTAAGGGGTAGAATTAATCTAAGGATTAGATTTAACGGTAGAAAATTTACAAGCACCAATTGCTTGGTGCTTGTACAAGCACAGTAACCGAACTATATATAAATATATATATATATATATATATATATATATATATATATATATATATATATATATATATATATATATATATATTAACTAACTAATGTCAATTATTTGTTGAAACTCAATGCCGAATGAAGGAAGGTAATTACTTTCATCTTCATCAGGGTATTATAGATTTTTTTTTTTTTTTTTTTTGCATTCTAGGATTCTTTTAGAGTTTAGGGTTCATATTTATGACTTTGGAAAAGTAGTAGTGTAATAATCTGGATTTTTATTTTAAATAAATAAAAGAAAAGAATGAAATTCAAGTTGATTTTTGGAATACGAATAGCACAAATAGCCAATTGACCTTTTGCTACTGTGAAAATTGCACAGTTTACGAGGCAAAAATACTGCCTTTCAAATCCGAGCTTGATCTCGAAAATCCGAGATCACCAGTGCGACCATCTCGTCGAACTGATCGAAAATGATATTGATCAAATTCAGATCCAACGGTCGGATCTTCCAAAAATCAGCGAAGAAACGGGCGGTACCCGCGACTTAAGTGAATAGTGGTGTGAACAGTGAGTGAATAGTAACCCCTATTTCTAAATCCCCGTAGTGCAACGTTAGCCAATTCGCTATCTAGACTCCGATCATAGCAATCCAAGTAGCCGATCTGATTAGTTTCGTCGATCTGAACGCAATGGCGCTGACGGAATTTTCGTTTGACGACCCTAGAGTCTCGAAAAGCGTGATAAACTGTATTTCTGTACAGTAATTATGGACCGAGAATTTATCCGGGCGTTTTCGCGAAAAACGAAAATCACTACCTGATAGGTTTCGTCGAGCCGGAGGTCATGGCGAAGTCCGTTTTTCGATTCGACGACAAAAATGCCTCGAAAAGCATGAAATACAGTGAAAAATATGGCGTTTTGCACAATACACCCTATATTTTATGCTCCGTTTTGCGTGCTGCTCCTTGGTGAGGAACCTAAGTGCGAGACTAGTGTGCTGTGAAGGACTGGGCTCAAAATAGCGGTGTTGGAGGGACTAAAGTGCAATTGTGCAACAATGCACTATTTAAAACCTATTCGGGCTAGGGTTTCTTTTAAACCCTAACCCCATAGCTCTCAAGCCAGCCGCCAGCTCCAACGACTCTAGCCCCTCTGCCGCACTCCACGGAGGTAGTGCACCGGCCGCCGCCGCCTCGTCGCCAGAGAAGAAGGAAAACCAAAGATCTCCTTCATCTCGGTTGGAAGATTGGTGATCAGCTCCCAGAGACCCAGGGTGGCTCCGAGCTGCAGCTGAGGACTCCCCTGTGACTGAGAGGCCGAGCCCGAGTGGCGCCGACGTCAGCCGCCACCGTGCGCCGCCGCGGGAGCATCCTTCCTCCTTCAACTTTTCCGGCGAGGTGAGTTCTTGGAAGTTTTCGTTTTAAATTGGCCCAAGGACCCTAGAATCGTGTTACTAACACCGAAGGGACCATCCTGGTGCAGCCCGAGCCGCCGCCGTCGACCCTGTCGCCGGCGGGAGCTTCTGTTGCCGGAATTATTGTTTCTTGGCCCATCTTGGGCGCCGCCTTCATCCGGCCGTTGAACTCGAGATCAGAACCGGTGGATCTCATCCTCTCGGTGACTGCAAGAAGCCCAACAAGTTTGGTCGCCATCGGTTGAAGATCCGCGCCGCACGGGTCAGCCCTAGAATCGGGTTTTTCTTCCCGTTGGCCGATCTTCGTCGCCCGGCGCCGCCGCTCGCCCCCGTCGCCGGCCACCACCTCAGCAAGCTTCGTGGGGCTGAGGGGAAGCTTTTGGTCCAAGTTGCGCCGGCCCAGAAGCTGCCGGCCGGAATCCGCCATTAGAGGCCATCAAGCTCGATCGAGCTCCGCTGCCGCGCGTCGCCGTCGCCTCCAGACGTCGGCCAACCATACAGGTAAGCTCAGTTAATCATTTTATGGTAGATTATGGAGTTGCATGGGGTTGTTGACGTTGGGTTGATAATCTGTGTAGTTGCACCCTTGTGCCACCCGAGCACCACCTCCGGCCACCTCCGGCACCTCCGGGTTCCAGCCATCTACCCAGGTAGGATCTAAATACCTGTTCTGAGTTTCCCAGCATTTTACTTTGGGCCGAGAGACCCCTGTAACTGAGTTCTAACATTACACCCGAAATGTCCAAATCGGGCTTTGTCTCCAGCCGCCGCCGCCTCCAGCCGCCGGCGCTCGACCCAGCATGGACTAACCTGCTTCTGAGACCTATCTCTAACTGGTGCTCCCCCTTGTTGCAGTCAGAGCAGGGTTGCATTGAACCTTGGGCAAACCGAGCTCCTAGCTATTTTTGGGTGTTGCTCCGGCGATCTCTCCGGCCAATTCCCGGCAAGTTTCAGGTGAGCCCTCGACCATGTTCACTCCTCTGTACATGATGCTCATGCTAATTGTTGGTCAGTAAGATCGAATTGTAAGGTTGGTTGGCTAAGTTAGGTTTTGGGGACTTAGTTTTATTGGGCCAACTTTGCCCTCGGGTCCCGTGCCAGCCCAAGCCTGTGAGCACGAGCTTCGTCTCGTCGAAACGGACGCGACAGAACTTACAGTGCTGTTTTTGGGTTCCCGGATTGTGAGAACGGGTCGAAACAAATAACCAACTTAATGTTTTTATGCAAAATTAAGATTTATTAAGGACCTAAATGCAATTGGGACACGCTGGCTGTCTTTAGACAGTACTTTCACACCTATTGGACATTTTGTTAGAGTTCCGTGGGCTCTCGTTGAGCGGGAATCGGATCTTGTTCCGTAAATTGGCTTTATTGTCCCGTGTTAGCATTGCGTTGTTGTAGTGTCGTCGGGATGGGTATGTGTGAGTCTGTTACTGACTACAGTTTCTATTCAGGGCCCAGTTGTTCAGCACCAGCCTCCCAGTAGCCGAGCGGGAGTTCGGAATCTGCCTACATTCAGGTGGGTTATCTTCGGTCCGGGCTTTATCTTTTCGGCCCTCTGGTTGCTTTAGTCCAGTCGGACACCTGTTCTTGATTTAGTCTTGATGATTATGCCTATATGTTTCATGTTCCTAGATGATAGATATTATTTGAACTTTTCCTGTTCATCTGCTCATCAGTACAGTAGATTTTCATGGTCTGATCATGCCTGTTGATTGCTTTCATATATGTCATTTGTTATACTACATCTATATCCAGAGATACTTGCTTTTACATTCCAGATATGCATGATATATAGACCTATGATTGATATACAGGCATTTGCATCCCTATGGGGATTTCCGGCATGTTGCCGATTACCCGGTCTGTGGACCGTGAGTTTGAGCATTCGCATTATGATGGTTGTGCACCTACTGTTCACTCGCGTATGCTGTGGGATTGATCACCCACACTGCGTTCTTTACCGGTAAAGGGTCTGGTTGACCCGTGAGCTATCCCCTCTTGCTGTATCACTGGGTACGGGGAGCCCCTTGGCTGTACCGATATGAGAAAACTCTCGGCTGTACCTTTAGGTACGAGGATCCTCTCGGCTATATCAATGGTACGGGGTTGCTGTTCAGCTCGGCTAGGTGGAATCCAGGATGATTGTGGTTGGCTCTGCATAGATATCTTCGCCTGAGGTCCCCATGACCAATAGTGGCATCGGTTGGTACTTGCTGTTCTTTTGTTGATGCATAGCTTATATTTTCATATTCTAGCCTGCTTTACTGTTTATTTCTGTACCCATATATTGATTATTCAGCTTTACCTATGGATCTATTTACTATCCGCAGATTATTGTATCCAGTAGGTACGATTAGCTATTTCTCGGCTCGTCGTGCCCACTGGGATACACTGTCGATGTATCTCACACCCCTTGGGTGACTGTTTTTCAGGTCGTTCGGGTGTTTAGATGTCGGGACACGTTGGCGAGGCTGTTGCGATAGTACCAACCCTTATGTCATCAGTATATTTCATTTTTCCGCACTACATTTTGAATTATTATAAATTAACTAACTTTACATGCGTAGTTTAGACTACTCTGGTATTGACTGTAAGTGGTTAGCCGTGCATGTATAGGAAAGGTTCTGTCCAATTGGATAGAGAATTTACTATACATGTGGCGATCTGTTCACGCCTGGAATGATTTAAACTCTGATTTAAAAAAAAAAAAAAAAAAAAAAAAAAAAAAAAAAATTAAGAGGCTATTTTTCGAACTTGGGGCGTGACAAAGAGAAAGAAAAGGGAGAAACGAAGAATGAAAGATGGTGTCTGAGATATAGGAGATAAGTGTTGGAAGTGTAGGAGATGGGTGAAGTGGAAAAGGAGCGAGAGATGAGGCGGAGAAGAGGTGCCAACGATGGAGGTTTGGATGGGTTTTAATAGAGAAAAAAGATGATAGTGGAGGCTTTTTGAGAGGGCAAATTTGTACACTTCTAACGGTTGGAGTTTTTTGGGGAGAATAAATTTGCAACGGCCGAATTATCTTTACATACTAACGGCTAAAAAACAAACGTTTAAATTAACGACAACAAACTAGAGAGACAAATATGAATATGCTAGAACTTTTAGATGAATAAATTTAATCATTTAAATTTTTATAAAAATGTATTTGATATTGGATATCTCTATACAAACATGTATAAAATTAATCCTAATTATATATAATACCACATAATAAATAAATTATTGTCAATATAATTAAAATATTTTTCAATATTAGTAAATGATAAACTTTCATATGTTAAGTTTGTTAACTCTTAATTAATTTCACAAGTAATTTTTTTCTCTTCATACTTAAAATGAAGTATTCATGGGATGGAAATAGAATTAATTAATGGCATTAATTTTCAAAAAATATATTGAGTCTTTCTCTGAGATCATAATAATAAAGCAATATATATATCATACCTCCAATTGCTAGCAATAGTTCGTAAGCTCATATAGATCGTTAATGCAATCCATATTCCAATAAATCCACGGTGTGAAGATAAAACTATCAAGCATGGAATGCTAATAGTAGCTACTGCCACCTGATCAGAACAAATTTTAGGAAACTATATATTATTATTACCATATAATTAAATCATTTAATAAAAATGTCTAATTAATTAGATATAGGGCTTAGAGTACTAAACAAAAAAAGATATTACTGATTTTAGTGAGAGTTGTAGATAAAAAGATATATATATATACCATAGAATATGCAGAATATGAGTAGTCCGATGCTCCAAAATTGACTCCATCAAATACAAACGCCAAGGAGTTGATTGTTTGTGTACCAGCAACAAACTAATAACAAAATAAATTTCAATTTTAATTGTTAAGAGAGTAAACAACAAATACACTAGCTAGTATCCTAGCTATTATTGTATTTCTATTTGATACAAAAATATATATATATACCGGAATTCCTTTATGAATTATTTTGATCACATTAGCATCCTTGGTGAAAATGCCTGCACCAAATCGCATTCCTACTCCCAGCACAACTGTCAGAGCCATCCCTAAAACAATGCTTAACTGCGAAATGAGTATTTTGATTATTATGATTTAGAATTGGTAAATGTAAGAGACTATTAATAGTTTAATTTAAGAGAAAAAAAATACCTGCAATACACGAGCAGTAGCAATAACAACCTTGTGATGATCTTTCTTGGCAAATGCACTAGCTAGTACAGCCTATATATATAGATAACAATCACTGTCACATATATGGTAGGCTAGGAAAACCATCATAGATTTCAATGTGGAAAAGTCTTAATTATTATTCATTCTAGCTAGTATGACAAATAATATATAGAGAAGTAACAACTTAATTTTTATAAGTGCTACTAGCTAGCTAGATGTTTGCAACTTTTATTTAATTTGGTTCTAAAAAATCAAAAGTGAATTATTTGGAAAAAAAAAACTTACTTAAAGCATAACTTGGTTCGACATTTATTTTATTTATTGGTTCAAACAAGTATAATGATGATACAAGTAATTTTCACAAATTGTCATAGATGTAGTTTTCTTACGTGTGCATCTAAATAATTAAAAACTAATTAAGTGCTTAAAAATAAATCAAACATTATGAAAACTCAGTTGGTTTTGCAGGCACTCCAAACTGATGAGTTAGAAAATCAAATGTTTATATTCATCTCTTCAATTAGTTCATTTATTATTTTTTTGATAATATATAATTTAATCGGGCCAATAGATATATAAGAGAAAGTTACAGTAAATAACATTCTATATATATATATATATATATATTACTTGACTTTATTTGGCTCAGCCAAATGTCGACTGAGATAATAAATAATAATTATATATTATTTAAACATAATAACCCTAATAAATAAATAAATGTAATTATATTGTAAGAAGAATTAATAGAATTATGACCTGTCCAGCAACAGCCAATCCATCAGCAAGAAGCGAAGTCGCTAACCAGAGTTGCAAGCAAATTTGAAAAGCAGCCATAATAGTTGGCCCATGATGAGCAGCCAATGAGGCAGCTAGTGTGACGCAGAATGTTACAGCAATCACCCTTGCTAGTAGAAGGAATCCTAAATTTCAGAAAATGTAATTAAAACATATTTGCTAAATAATGAATGTTGAGCTACAAATATTATATGTAAAAATACAGTATTTTGATTTTGAATTTGGGTGTCACGCCTCACTTAATTTCCAGGGATCACCAAGCTGCCTAGAACTACTCTAGCTAATTCTAGCACACTTAACTCTCTTAATTTTTTTAAACCTAGTAATTGCCTAAAATACTATATATATAGTCGGGTTAAAAGATTTAGTCTATGATCTCACATTGGGTCTATCCATGATAGGAATGAAATTTTTCTCTCCTTTAGCAAATAGTAAAATATGGGCAATTTCAAACCTACAACTCTAAAATTTTTAAAATATCATAGATGTCCCTTCAAAGTTAGAAATATCACCAATACCCCAATAAACATACAAATCTAGCTATCAACAATCCTCTCAAAACATATAATTAAAACTACCACCAATACCAATAAACCCTAAACCCTTCTATTCACCAATACTCCTAAACCCTATGCCCTCTTATATATACAAAGACACTCATGATATTACAATTTTTGGGATTGTAGGAAAGAAAATATTAACCCATAAAAATAGGACTTTTGCTAGCAAAATCTCTACTCTTTCCAAAATCTAGGTTACCACAATTAAACTTTCCAAATCTGTATCCATTTAAGCTTTACTAATTTATCATTTAACATCTAAATTTTTATATTGTTATTATTACTATATGTAAACTTATTAATTACCTATTTTGAGTTTAAGGGAACAATTTTTTTTTTTATTTTTTACATCCAATTTTTCTATTTGAAAAATCATGCTTCAAAACGATCTACTTGTCAACTTTAAAATTGTTTTAGAATAAATGCAACATGCATTGCACATACGTTTTACATATATATATGTATAGAATAAATAGTACAAATAATAAACACGTGGTGTTCACTAACTTTACAAAGTATAAAATATATACAAAATAAATTAAAAGTACAGGTATATAGTCTAATATCATGAAAATTTAAATGCATCGATCTTACCACATCGAAGGAATCGACTAAACTTTAGTGCTTTTATACTAGGTGGCACGACATCAACTTGTTGAACCAGTCTACATAGCAGTATCAATGTTATAAGGTACCTGCAATATGAAACATCTAATATAAGAAGATTATAGGTGTTGGTATCTGAAATTGTAAATAACAATAAGAAGGAAAAGAGAACTTACTGAGAAATAACATGAGCAATTGCTGCACCACTAACGCCCATATGGAAAACAAACATCAGAATTGGATCTAATATGATATTTGTCGCATCTCCGGCCACTACAATTGGAAAAAATAATACTATAATGGAATGACATAAAATCATATGACACCTCCGAAATATGTATTAGCCATATATATAAATGATATAATATGATTAAATATCTTAAACCGACTATAGCATTTTTGGTGGTAGTAAGACCCAAAAGGTTAAGAGAGTTAAGCGTGTTAAAGCTAGAGTAATTCTAGAATGAGTGACTCCCTGGAAAGTTAGGACGTCACAAATCATATCTTGCAGGAAATAAAATTGTTCGTAATTCAAGTAGATTTAAAAAAAATAAAATAAAATAATATGATGCTATTTTTGTGGGCCTACAGTTGAATTCTAAAACTCTAAATGTGGTGACTACTCATTAATCAAAACTCTTGATATGCGAATTATTTGCCTAATTCTAGTACTTGTAAAATGATATACCATGCAACCAGTCTAACAGCTTAGTAAGTTAAATAAAACAAGTCTTCTAATACGTACAACCGTAAAAGTTAGAATTTAAATACTAATGATAAGAATGCAATCCTATAAATAATTAATCATTTTCTTAGCATATCATTATATACAAGAAAATATGATGATTATATATATATCTTATCAAGACACACCACATTGCCATTTGAAAGCTATTGCCATGACTCATATATATGTTATACTAAAAACACAATTAAGTTGATGCAGTCAATATATATAACAGATCCTACTAATATAAACATTTTCAAAATTTTGATAACAATATAATATATATCAACTATGTATTTGAGGCGAAAAGCAAGCCATGCACTAATAAGTAAATTGCATTAATTGTCCAAAAATTAGTTTTCTTATAATTAATATTGGTGCATGGTGGCATCAAAGCAGGCAATTCATTATAAAATTATAAATCAACTTGCTATATATATACTTTACCGGTAGCATACAAAGGAGTTCTTGTATCCTTAAATCCTCGGAAAACCCCTTGCATGGCCAAAGATAAGAGAACAGCAGGGGCACCAAGTGATCTCAACATTAGGTATCGCAATGCTGGATTTAGCATAGGAGAACCCTATCATTTGTAAAAGTAAAACTGTAAATATTAGTTATAAGAGAATCAATAATATAACTTCAAGATATTTTATTGTGAAAATTCATAATTTAATTTGGATTATCTAAAATAGATATAATTTGTATAATTGAATAATACAATAATTATCTTCATCCATTTAGATACTGGTAATAAGTTGTTATTTAGTCACTTTTCCGCTTGCACATAGAAGACATTTAGATCGCACGATATTAATTTGGATTCCATATTTTTTGTCAATTTTTTATCCATATAAAAGGAGATAATTTTTTAACAATTTTCCATTATAATAACCTTGCACAATCAATGGTACATTTACACATAATTAAGGTACAATGCGACACTAGATCGAATAGTCTCACATCGAATGAGAATGAAATTATGGTTGGGCATACAAGAGATATTGACACTATTAATAATAACTGGGCTTAAACATTTTGTATTGTGGTTAGACCTAACGAATTATTATTGCTAGTGGGTCAAAGCGTTACATGCAAATATTCAATGCAAGCACATTCTCAAAAATATATGCATTTGAACTAAAATATGTGGTCAAAATTAATTGTGAAGATATATTATTTTATTAATCAATTTTTATGATAATGCATATATGTAATACAAATGTTGTAACTGAGAAATTAATAATTACAATTTGTAAAAGAGGATGCAAACATTTGTTAGCTATTTATCTCTTAAAAGTTGTAAATAAAAGAAAATTGTCATTATCTTGAAGATTGTAAATGTTTCTTAGTGATTCAAATGAGTAGAAAGAAAGCCAACATATATATTGTCAAAAAGATAGAAGAAATAGTGTATAGTACGTAATTGGTTATATAATTGTATCGTTGATGAAAAAAATAACAAAAAAAAAAAAAAGATTTAAATGAAATGCTAACTAGAGAAATAAAAAAAAATAAGAAGACACCGTATCATTCAGCGCTATCGTTCTCGGTACCGAGAAAGCTAGCTAGCTAGAAGAGGTATGTTAGGATAGATGTCTTATTTGTTGGAAGGTCATTTCTAAATCCTAATCAAGGATGTTATTAACCTTCTTCTTTTTCGAACGCTTACGTATTACAATTTAAGTAATAATTTTGTTGCTAATGTAAATTGTTCGAGTAAAATAATTTTAGCAGTATATAAATTTAAAGTGCACCAAAAAAACAAAAATTCTTTTATTTAGACATCAACCAAATGAAATTAAACTAGAAGAGAGAGCTATTAATTGTATTTTCTTTCTGTGACTATAAAGGGGCATTTGGATCGTGTTATTTAAGATTAATTCCTAGGTATTGAGAGATTAAAGAAAATTCCATTCGTGGTAATTAATGAGATTACTTGAAATTGTATAAAACATGCATTTGATTCATACAATTATCTCATTAAATAATACTAGGATTATAAAATTATTGTGCTTAATTGGTTTAATAGTAAAACTCAAGTATAATGTATACATGTTATATATATAGTTTTCCATAATTACTCTTATAAGTACCTTTATTTTTACTTACATATTACCATTTGAATTTAAAATTTGAATTCCAAATCTGAATTTTTTTAAAAAAAATTGAAGTCAAAGTTTAAATTTGAATTTAAAATTTAAAATGTTAAAATTTAAATCTGAATCTAAATTTAAAATTTGCATTTCAATTTGAAATTGGAATTCAATTTTGAGTTTAAATTTGAAATCAAATTCATAATTTAAATTAAAATTTAAAATTAAATTTTGATTTAATTTAAATTTGAAATTAAATTTATAATTTGAATTTGAATTGAAAATCTAAATTTGATTGATTTCAAATCTAAAATTTGAATTCAAATTCAGATTTTAAATTTAAAATTCTAAAATCAAAATATGAAATTGAATTTAAAATTTGAATTCATAATCTAAATTTGAATTTGAAATTAAATTCAAAATTTTGAATTCAAAATTTGATTCAAAATCTGAATTTGAATTTGAAATTCGAATAACAAAATCTAAATTTGGATTTAAAATTTGAATCCGAAATTATAACTTAAATTCAAATTTTGAGTCCAAAATTAAAATTTAGAATTTGAATAATGAACTCAAAATCTAAATTAGAATTTGAAATTAAATTCAAAATATAAATTTAAATTTAAATCTAAATTTACGATTCAAATTAAACCGAAGGCAATTTAGTAATTATATTTCCTTGGGAATAAAAAATTAGCCACCAGATCACCCTCATAAGAAAACCGAAAAGGAAAGGGAAATAGTATGGTCGAGCCATAATATGATACTAATAAATTTGTAAATATCCCTTGGTTAGTATTGATATTTCTCTAATAATTAGGTTTGGATGAAGTAATGTATGATTAGGATGGTAGTGGTCTTTTAAATTTTAGTACGTGCCTCGTGGAATAGTATAATTTAATTAAGAAATAGAAATGATCAAAAAAATATATATATAGATCTTTGCTATTAGCCGATCGAATTCATTCTCTATTTGCTAACATATGTAATCATATAATTTTAATTTGGAACTAATCAAGTGATGTCAAAGCCAAATTAAGAGGAAACCCATAGTACGTACATCCATCCAATCTTGAGGAAAAACTTACAAAAAAAAAGAAAGAAAAGAAATTATACTTACAGACTTCACACCCATGATGCTTAAGACTAGTTTGGCGGCAAAAATCAGGAATACAGTCTGAAGAAGACCAAGAACTCCACCAACAATTAGTGCTGACGAAACTGATGGAATGTATTTCCTCTTACATGATCCATATTGGGATAAATTAGTACACTCGGTGGCAAGATATGATGTACCATAATTTGTCTTAGAATCTGAAAAGTAATCACAAGAAATCAAACAGATCAATTTTAAATAGATGTGGTCGAGAGTTAGTTAATTAATTATATCTCAAGTTTGTTTAAAAGATATAAATTCCATGCAATAACTAACAAGGATGAAAATTTAATTAATTAGGGGGTACGTGCTCTTCCGAGAAACAAATTTTAATTTTTAATATGAGAGCTGCATATATATACCACTACTACTGCAGGGAGGCAGGTCTTTCACATCATTATCTACAGGAGAAGCCTTTTCCAAGTCTTCATGAATTTTGTCTTCTTCACTACTACTTTTGCTAATAATAATAATAGCGTCTTCCTCGGCAACAAAGGATGTGGTAACACTGACCAGAGGATATATGCAAACCTTCGAAACCTGGTTGAATATGGCAATAGAGACCCCCACAGCAGCAATCTCCACCGAACCTATATATAAATATATATATATATATACTCCGCATTTGAAACAATAAAAGATATTATTAATTAAAAAATTTAAAATATAAAACCTTCTATTTTGTTTTAACAATTTCTGCATTGGATAGATGGAGGAACATCAAACTTCAAGGGGGGAAAAAATTAAGGATTGGACAAGGGGTTCAATAGATGAATTACCTTTTTAGCTAGCTTAATTACTTTTGAAAATGGTTAATTTTCATAGGGTTTCTTGATTGACAATTTGCAAATGTGCCTAACATTTCTTGACACCAGTTTTTAACCCGTCTCTGATTTCTTTTTTTTTTTTCTTTCCTTTTTTTTTCTATGCAAACTCTTTCTCCCACATTCTATTAGTTAAATTCTCTAAAAAATAATAATAATTTTGGCACTCAAATGATCATAATATTACATTTTCTTACTACTCTCCATTAAAACTCCACGTATAAATGACATTCCAATAGTATGAAAATAAAAATCAAATTGTGATTGGGTATATAAAAGACCATAGACACTGCTAATAATAACTAGATTTAACTATTTTGGGCCGGTAGTTTTGGCCCAACAAATTATTATTGCTAGTGAGTCGAGTAATTACATTTTGTATCAGAGCCAATCACTAACCGGAAGTATGTGACGAGTCTCGACTGAGTTAGGATCTGAATGACAAAATGACAGGCTATATCACGATATGAATAATAAAGTGACAGGATATATAATGGTTTGAATAATAAGACTAACGAGACAAATCTCACATCGCCTGATAATTTTGGACTCTATGTGTGATTATAGCCAAATCTGAATGACAATGTGACATGTTATGACAAAATCTGAGTGATAAGGTGACAGACTATATCAAGGTATGAATGACGAGCCTAGCGAGATAAATCACATATCGTCTGGTGTTCTTGGACTGTATATGTGATTGGAGTCAAGATCTGAATGACAAAATGACAAGTTATAATTATATCTGAATCTGAATGATAATATAACAAGCTATGATAGAGTCTGAATGAAAAGACTAGCAAGACAAGTCTTACATTGTCTGGTGATCTTGAGTTACGTGTATGATTGGGCTGACAACGTCAAGCCTTAACAGGAGGAATCTGTAACACCCAATATTCCTATATCGAATGAGAATGTGATTGAATTATAAAAGATTATGGACATTGATAATAATAAATGATTTAAATATTTTAGGCCGATGATTTGAACCTAAAGAATTATTATTGTTAGTGGGTTGAATTTGTGTAAATAAAAAAAATAAAAGTTAGGAATCGTTGTCACTAAAATTGTTAAAAAGATTAACAAACATGTATATTACTTTCATTTTAGACGCTATAGTGGAATCAAGGTAAAATTCAAATTTAAAAAAAAAAAAAATACATTTCATGCACAAAAGTCCGAAAATTAGATGTTGCTACCACCAAAAAACAAAAAAAACAAAAAAAAAGAAAAATTAATATATAGTAATTGTTAGGATTTGGTTAGATTTGTATAGTTGAATCATAGTTAGATTAAGATTAATATTTAAATATGTTATTAGAGATAAATTTATTAAAATTTAAATATTAATTAAAATATAAATCTATTTAGACTAGAATTTGGATAGTTTTTTTATGTAAGTTATAAATATAGCATGAGTGTTATTATTTTGGTGGTGGTGATGGTGGTGGTGGTGGTACAACTTATCCACACTCATGTGTCATGGTGTGACACCCCAATAGTCCCACACCGGATGTGAATGAGCTTGTGAATGGGTATATGAGATTGTGAATGGGTATATAAGAGACAATGGACACTAGTAATTATAACTAAGCTTAAGCATTTTTAATTGTTGTTTGGGCCCAATGAGTTATTATTACTAGTGGGTCGTGTCGTTACATTTGGTATCAAAGTCAATCACCAGCCGGAAGTATGTGATGAGTCTCGGCTGAGCCTGAATCTAGATGATAGGGCTAGAGAGACGAGTCTCACATCATCTGGTGATCTTGGGTTGTGTGCGTGTTTGGGCTGACGAGAGTCTCAGTTGAGCCTGAATCCAGATGACATGGCAAGAGAGACAAGTCTTATATCGTCTGATGATCTTGGGTTGTGTGTGTGTGTTTGGGCTCACAAGAACGTCCTCTGTGACACCTTAATAATCCGACATCAGATGTGAATGGGTTAATAATAACGGGACTTAAGTATTTTGGACCAGTGGTTTAGTTCCAATGAATTATTATTGCTAGTGGGCCGGGTCGTTACACATGGCCAAGTTGTCCATAATTTTGAGAGAAGTATTTTGGATTTATAGAAGACGAGAGAAGGGTGACAGAAATATGGAAGAGGGCTCGGGTTGAAACTACTCTGTGTAGAAGAGGAGTCGATGCATTTCTTCTCTTGGTTAATGAATCTTATTTCACCCGTATTTTTTTTTTTTTTGATTTTTTTTCTTTTTTGTGGTGATTTCGATTTCAGTTACTATTGAGTAGATTGGTTTATGGTAAAAATTTGAATTAACATTTTCGTTGCGGAATCTCAGTAATAAGTATCGGAGCGGGTTGCGGATTCACAAAATCTTGTATCTAGACAAGTACAAGATTCCTAACAATTGGTATCAGAGCTAAAGATTACTGATTCTCAAGAAAGATCGACGTCAAAGTACTGGATTACCGATTATCACAAGGAGCAATCACAATTTGATCTCGCTATGCGTGTTGGACTTGAAAGTTTATAATTTTTCGACTTCAGGTGGAGCTATGAAGGTCCAAAAGTGAAATCAGATCGTACACAGATGCAGACGTTCAAGGTGGAGCGGCGGAGAGCTCGATACAACAATTGAAGACTACAAATCAAATTAAGGTGGAGATTGTTAGGATTTAGTTAGATTTGTAGGTGAATCCTAGTTAGATTAAGATTAAAATTTAAATATGCTAAAGATAAAATTATTA
>CM054944.1:12318222-12338222 GCA_029168755.2 Tillandsia fasciculata | reverse complement strand
AATTGCCTTCCCCAATTCAAACCTCCCCCAGTTAATTACGTGAATATAATAATAAAAAATGAATCTGCCTCGTCTTAATCACTACAGATGTCAAGGGGCCGGATCCTGTCAGTGTACGTATTTAAAGTATATATATATATATATATTTATATATATATATATGGGGGCAACATGCATGGCAACCTCATTACTTTGATAAAACTCCCGTTCGATAAATTTTACATCATTTTAATTAATTTTACATTCCTTCGTCCAAGGACCAATGTTTAAAATAATTATTTAAATCTTTACATGAAAAGATTTAAAATTTATACTTATTTTTTATTGATGTAAATACACAAAATAGAGATTAGACTATAAAAATATATGAAAAGTATCAACGAGTCGATCAAGCCGAGGCACGGATATCTCGCTCTCTTTAAGGAGATTCAAGCCCTCTGCGGTAGGCAAAGCCTTCGAACCGATGCAGCAGAACACTGACTTGTCCCCTCCAGGATACAACGGCTCGACCCTCGTCGTGTGGCTTCACCAACTCTGCACAAGTATATGAGCCCAAAGCTCCACAAAAAAGAACACCCTTTTTTTGACTTCTTTCCCTCTCAAGTATAATAGTTATTTAAGTCTTTTTGTTGGTTGCTCTCAAGAGAGTAGAAAAGCTCTCTTATATAGGCACCAAGACTATAGGTTATAATACATTAAAACCAACTTATTAAATAGGCTATAAGTTATACTTTATTTCCCTTTGTAAAGGTTATGGGAATGAATGCAATTCAAAAGAGTTGTAACTCTATATGTATAGGTTAACAAAGAAGTTAATATCTTATTTAATAAAATGTAACAACATTCCCCCACTCATTTTATTATTAAAGAGAGTTCGACGGTCAAAGAGAGATCATTATACATAAAGAAGGTGTGCTCTGCATTGAACCTTCACGTAGTGAAACAATGATCTCTACTCCAGAGCCAGAGTGGTCTCAGACTTGAACTTTAGCTGCTTAAGGAAATAGAGCGTCACTGCTCACATATAACAATTCAGGTGTTGACATGAGCTTTACTAGCTAGCACGTTACGGCCTTGTGCTTATCCTGGTTTTCATGAGCACTTTTTGAGAAAAAAGCCCGTTCTCATAGGAAGCGGCCCCACTTCCATGCTCACATAGGTGAAATCCGTCAAGGGTGCTCCTGTAATTCTGACACCCTGCTCATAAGAGCCACAGACTCCATTAAGAGTGTAATAACTCAACCCTCATTCCATTACAGGATGAATGCACTCACATCATAGGGATAGGTAAATATTAGATCATGTAGATCTATATGTTGTGCATTCTTTACGACCACCAGATGATTCGTTTTTCCCATTGAACCCGACTTTCAGGATCTCTGATCATCAGGTTGGGTGTCCTCATACGTGGTTCATGATGTTATAGGCTTTAACTCTATCCCCCTCGATGTATTCCAGATCCTTTCTCTTCCCAAGGCCTTAGTTAATGGATCTGCTAGATTATCAATAGATTTTATATAATCTATATTGATAATACCATTGTTCATATATGATCTCACAGTACTGTGTTTTCTTCTCACGAATCTGGATTTACCGTTATAATAACGGTTTCTTACTCTACCAATAGCAACAGTGCTATCACAGTGTATCAACACAGATGGAACTGGTTTCTCCAGAAATGGAATCTCAGACAATAAGTCTCTCAACCAACTAGCTTCCTCGCTAGCTGAAGCTAAAGCAATAAGCTCGGCTTCCATGGTTGAATTAGCAATGATAGTTTGCTTTTTAGATTTCCAACATATAGCACCACCTGCTAAAGTAAAAATATAACCAGTGGTAGAGAGAGAATCACCTGATAAGGTATTCCAATCAGCATCACTATAACCCTCAATTACAGCAGGATACTTCCCATAAAACAAGCCATAAGTTTTGGTACCAATGAGATATCTCATCACACGTTCCATGGCATGCCAATGCTCTGTACCCGGCTTGCTTGTAAATCTACTAAGTATCCCTACTGCATATGCAATATCAGGTCTAGTGCAATCAGTCGCAAATCGCAAGCTTCCAATCATACTAGCATATTCCTTTTGATTTATAATTTCATTTTCACTTTTAACGGGAAATAAGTGAACACTTGAATCAAAAGGTGTAGTCACATGCTTGCAATTAAGAAAGTTGCACTTTCTTAAAATTTTCTCAACATAATGCGACTGATCAAGAAAAATACTATCTGGTGTTTTGGTTATTTTCATACCCAAAATGAAGTTAGCCTCACCAAGATCTTTCATTTCAAAATAATGATTTAGCATAATTTTTGTCTCATTAATAACATTTAAGTTAGAGCCAAAAATTAGCAAATCATCCACATAAAGGCTAACAACTACATGCAACTTTTCAAAAGTTTTGTAGTAGATGCATTTATCACACTCGTTTGATTTAAAGGCATTCTCAATCATACAAGAATCAAATTTTTCATGCCACTGTCTGGGTGCCTGCTTTAAGCCATAAAGGGATTTATTTTGTCACGCCCCGGGTGTAAACCAGAACCCCGGCCCGCCAACAGATCCGCCGTGCACACAGAATTTTTCATGTACACGAAGCGCTGGTAACCTGCTCAGATATATAATATACAATAAAAGAGCATAAACAGAGCTGAACTAAAAAAACTAAAAGTAATCTCAGACTGAAATAAACTGCAAGCTGAAATAAAAGTATAATAAACTCCCATCTCACCACAAATATACAACCAGCTGGCCCATGCCAGACCCAAAAGTAAACTACTGTAGTCTGAGATACAAAAGGGGATACAATAAAGCCTAGCTAATCTCTCGCTCGGGGTAGATGATCTAGCTAGTCGGCGATCCTCTTACCTCGATCTGCCGCTGAAGGCCCAGCAGCTCCCACAGACGACTCTGCAAAACAAAGGGGAGGAAGGATAGAAAACAACAATGGGGGTGAGAACTACTAGATAAACCAGTAGCCTCCCCTAGTGGGTAAAAATCTCAAATGCTGACGTACCCACTAGGAATAAAGAGGCAAAAAGGAGGGAACAGTAGTAAGCTATAAAGGCTGCTGAAAAAGAAACTGCTACTACAATGCCTCTAAATGCAGTGCCAATAGATAACTGTATGCATGCAACTATGAGGCTAACCGCCCAAAGAAACCCAATCAAAAAGCCAGAAAGCACTGGCACTGCCTGCTCTGTCATCACTCACAACTCACCAACTGACCGGCACCCATCACGGTCAAAAAGCCTACTCCGGAGTGGCACTCGAGGGGAGCGACCCACACGAGTAAAGTATCTCTGTATCAAGCATCTCTGTAACCAATATCTCACAATAGCAGGACTGGATCATGACTATGATCAAAGTGGGAAAAACTCCATCCACTAATGCAATCCCGATCCCCAATCCGATGTGATAACATCCGGTCAACCGCCCAAAATCCGCGGTCGCTGCTGAACCCATAAATCCCAATCTGATAAAGTAAGAACATTGTTACGGCATTTTGGTGTTGGCATATTTCGTGAGTCAAGTTTGTGAGTTGAGTCGGAGTCTTGAAGTGATCAAATTGTCAATCAGCAATCGAAGACTCAGAGAAGAGCTCAAGTTGGCACTCAATGTTTTGAGTCTTGAAGATTGAAGGTGAAGAATTGTGGATCAATTGCATCAATCTTAAGGAAAATGGATTCGGATTGATCAGGTACGTTTAACTAAATAATTTTGGTGATCCGAATACTTGTTATAGTGTAGAAACACTTGGTTGAATTTTTAATTGCATAAAAATCAAAAACTGGACATGGGACATGTTCAGGATCCGGATCAGACAGTCCAATCCGGATCCCGAAGGGTGGTTGTTCATTGGCAAATTCAATCCGGATCAAAGGCCAATTCCGATCCGGATCCCGAACATGGGATTTTGCTGAAATTGTATGAACGATCCGGATCGGGCTTTGCAATCCGGATCCCGAACCCTTGGTTTTCTGGAATTGTCTATCACGCTACGACGATCCGGATCACAGTAAATCCGATCCGGATCGCCGTCCTGAAAATTTCCAGATAAGGTAAGTTTTTTATTCTTATCTCTTTCCAAAGGTTTCTAACCTATAAATAGACACTTAGGGTTTCTCAAGAACGTGGGGAAAAATACCGAAAACACTCGTGAGCAACCCTAGAGGCTAGGTTTTTACCGTTCTTCTTTTTAGCCTCTTTTAGGTCAATTCGACGGTTCTTCTAAGATCTATCTTTTGTCGAATTGATCTAATCTTTGCTTAGAGATTTCTTTCTACGGTTCTTCAATGATAATCTAAGCAAAGGATCACCATCGAAGCCTATATTTCCTTATCGGCTGAGTTTGCGTCGTGGATTCGACGTAGCACCGTGGATTCGGTGTGTTGAAGGCGTTTCGTGGATTCGAAACGTGTGCTCGTGGATTCGAGTGGCGTTCGTGGATTCGAACGTGTGCAGTGGACGTGCAATCGGTGAGCGCAAGGTCCGAAGAAGTTGAAGGAGGGGTTTGAGTCCGTGGAGTCGGTAATCACCTTGTTATTCTTCAATTCTTAGTGGATTGTTATTGCGTGTTGGTCCCGTGGTTTTTCTCCTGGATTGGAGTTTCCACGTAAATCTCGGTGTGCTGTTTTTTATTTCCGCATTGGTTTTTATTTTGCACTGAGATTTGTTTTTTAAATATTACACCTATTCACCCCCCTCTAGGTGTTTGATAGTACCTATTTAGATGCTTGTGGATCCTAAATAAAAACCTACAATTGGTATCAGAGCGGGTTTTAGGTTTATCTATCATGTCGGGTGAAAGTGGTAATATTTTTAGACCTCCTCTTTTTGATGGGACCAATTATGCATATTGGAAAGTGCGGATGAGAGCTTTTCTCATCTCAATTGATGAGCGTGTTTGGCAAACCGTGGAATACGGTTGGGTGCATCCGGTTGAGGAAGTAGGAAATTCTACTACCCCAAAACCTCGCTCTAGATGGTCCAAAGAGGAAATCGAAAGATCTTCTTACAATGGGAAAGGTATGAACGCTTTATATAATTCTCTTTCCTCGACTGAGTTTACAAGAATTTCCGCGTGTGAAACCGCGAAGGAAATTTGGGATATTCTCAAAATTACACATGAGGGTACTAATCTTGTAAAAATTCAAAAGCTCCAGATGCTTACAAGTCAATTTGACTCTATTCATATGGAAGAGCATGAATTGTTTACAGATTATTACACTAGACTTCAAGATGTAATTAATACATGTGCTAATTTAGGAGAAAAGATCCCGGAGTCGAAAATTGTAAGAAAGATACTTCGGACTCTTCCGGAACGGTTTAGGGCAAAGGTTACCGCCATTGAAACCGTTAGTCATCCGGATGAGATGAGTGTAGAGGAATTAGTAGGTGCTTTACAAACTTATGAGATGACTTTTCCTACTAATCAAATTTCTTCCAAGTCTTCTTCTAAGCTTACAGGTATTGCATTCAAATCAACAAAGGAAGAAGATGACGAATCGAGTTCCGACGATGAAATCTCTTTTGCCGATTTTGAAGAACAACTGGTGCGGATCACAAAGAAATTTCGTCGAAAATTTTGGAAGAATCGAACCGATGGATCTTCATCCACGAAATCATCTAAAGGATCATCGGGTTCTAAATCCTCTAAACTCAAAGGCGCTGCAAAACCTTCTAAAGAAAAAGAAAAAGATAATTTCGAAGGCTACGGCCATATTTCAACGGATTGTCCTTCTAAGAAATCATACAAAAAGAAGGCTTTGCAAGCAAAAACTTGGGACGATTCTAGTTTCGATGAATCGACCTCAAGTGAAGAGGAAAAAGAAAAATTTGTTGCTTTTCATGCCTCTCAAATTCCCTCTTCTAACTTTTGCTTATCATCTTTAGTCACTGACTCTATTCCTTTGATTTTGCATGAAACATCAACATCCGATGGAGAGTCATCAAGTGAGGGGGAGTCGGACGAAGAAGAACTCGTTGAGGCATACCAACAACTTCTTGCGGAATCAAAGAAGATGGCCAAGCATATCAAGAAGTTGAGAAAGCAACGACTTGAGGTTCAAGACGAGAATCAAGCTTTAAAGATCAAACTTCATGATCTCGAGGAGGAACAAGGGTGTTTATTGGATAACAATAAAATCCTCCAAGAAAAGTTAAACCAATCGGAGACAAACGCAAAATCATATATGGACAAGATTGGTTTTCTTGAAAAGCAGTTTGAGGAGATTCATGTCACCAACCAAGTTTTGACCAAGCAAGTTCATGAACTCAAATCCGACATACAAAGGCTTTTCACCGGTTCCAAGAAACTAGAAAGTATGTCCGGATTAGGTCAAACAAGCAAGGTTGGTTTGGGATTTAAAAAGGACCAAACTGTGCATGCTTCAAGTTCCACAATAAAATTGAAAGGAAGAACGTGTCACCTATGTGGACTTGAAGGACACTTGGTGAAGAATTGCCCGAAAAAGAGAAAGAAGAATTCTTCGGCAACTTCATCTACGGAGCGAACTCAACGGATTCAAAAGACACATCAAGTCAATGGAGTTCACTCAACCCACCAAAGGTCCGAGCCACAACATCAATCATACAAGTAGATTATCGCGAGGCAAAGACCTAAGGTGGATCAACAGTCAAAGCGGACAATCCCCGGCCACAACGAATCAAGACAACCCAAAATCCAGCGATTTTGGATTCGGAAAGGTGATATCTTTCCTTGTCTTAAGTTCTAAATAGCTTATGACTGTGTGTAATGCTTTGATTGGTTTTCCCTTCATATTTTTCTTAATCTTTGCATTACATGTTTTTCAATACTCTTCGTTTTTATACTTTGTTTTTGAACAAAAGGGTTTTTATTGAACAAGTGCATTGAATAAAAAAACTTCACGTTCATTCACTCCAAATTAATTTTATATGGATTATCAACTTTACTCCATAATCATAATCTTGAAGATACTTTATTATAGGAGTTTTTTGATAGTTATAAGCATCAAATTTTAGAAATCATGTGTGATCTTTAGATGCTTAATCTATCTCGGTTGTGTGAATTCTTTATGACAACACAAGTGCTATAAACATTTCTAAAAATCCTGTGTTGCACTCAAGAACAAAACACATTGAACTTAGATATCATTTTCTTAGAGAGCTAGTTGAATCAAATATTCTTCGACTTTCATATATTTCAACTGAAGATCAATTAGCTGATATGTTAACAAAACCTTTGGATCAAAAACGATTTATTCATTTGCATAAGGCAATTGGAATGCTTTCCTTGAAATGATTTCTTTTTGAAACCAATCCTTAGGTTAGGTTTTGTTTTTGTGTTTTTGTTCTTCATCTATGTTTGTACATAGGACATTAATTGAGCATTGGTTATATTGACTTTAATTGCATCTTTTCACGCATTTAGAAATCTATTATGCTTTTGACATCATAATATTTCGATGTTGCAATGATCATTTATGTTAATTAATTCATCTTTTAAGTGATCAAAGTCAATTTCTCTCTCAATGATCTCTTGGTATAGTCATTATCTTATTTGACTATTTAGTCGAGTATGAATGCGGGATCAATTTTTGGTTGAATACCTTATATATTAAATAATTGATAGCCAATTGAGGGGGAGTCAAAGAAAAGTAAAATGCTCAAAAGATGTGGAAAGAGTTACATCCCAATGAGGAGTGTGAAAACTACCACCACATGGAGGAAAGAGCTACCACCTCGGTCGTCCGAGTACTGTGTGCAGCTACCACATGAATACCAAGCATGGTTTTGTCAATTTTGATTAACTAAAATGCATGATTGAAATACTTGACTCTGTCAAATTTCAAGGTTGGTATAAGGTGGGATTTTTAACGAAAGATGCTCAAAGAGCCACTCTCTTCAACAGATTGTCTAGATATATTATCTAACTTATCTGGGATTTCAAACATCTATTGATCTTGGTATTTCATTTTCTTTACCAAATTGATGATTTGATAAAGGCATTACGCATAAGATCATGTTAGATGTGATTGAAGTTGTTCAACTTTAAGGGTTTTAATTTTCATAAATTTTCGTTTCATTTTTGAGTATTTTTGATAGATTTGGTATAATCTATTTCTTGTTGCATGAAACGATGACTTTTGTTTAAAGTTGATGCGCTAAAGTGCTTACATACTTTTTCTGATCATATACCTCAATCTCAAGAAAGGGTAGAATTCAAGATTGATGTCATTTGGAAATCTCTGTAAGTCATCTTTGTAAATCTGTTACATCTTGATAAAGTTTGGATCTCAAGATTATTTTTGATGACTTGTGTTTGATGAATATAACATGAAAAACTGTTTATAATGTTTTATCTTTGTTTTTCATGATTTAGGAGTAAATCTTTTTAATTTTGTGAAATTAATTGGATTGAATGACATCTGTGTGAATTCATTGGTTAAAGCACTTAAATTGATTTCTTGATGGAATACAAATCGGTATTTGAAAAGATTCTAAAATCTGGATTTGTTTCAAGAAATTATTTGATTTTTGCCTTCTGGTACCGGTACGCAATCTGCATTTTTGTTATATACCGGAACTGAGCTTTTATCTCTCTTTCTCTATGAATTGATGCTGTTAGTGATTTCTTTTTAGTATGTTCACTGTTTGACAATTTGTGACAAAAAGGGGGAGAACAGAAAATAATGATCGTATCACAAAGGGGGAGAACATAAATGCTCAAGACAGGGGGAGAACATGGAGAACATGGAGAACATGTTAGAGATGCTCAAGATAGGGGGAGATAAAGAAAAGATTGAAAGAGCCGAAAAACAAAAGAACCAAAAGGACGAATCAAATGTAGGATTTTAATTTCTAACGACTAACTTTTGATTTTGTTTGGAGTTTTGTTTTGCAGGAATTACATCACTTTAAGACTCCAAGTCCTAAGTCATAGAGTATGTTCTAGGACTGTTTGGTTCAAATGTAATTTTGTATTTATTGGATTTTTCACGCAAAGAAAGTCAATGTTTTGGTGATGACATTGACTTTCGAATTTTTGGTTTAAGATGAGTGACTTGAGCGTTTTATGTATTTTTCGGTTTTGTCACGAAATTGCCAAAGGGGGAGATTGTTACGGCATTTTGGTGTTGGCATATTTCGTGAGTCAAGTTAGTGAGTTGAGTCGGAGTCTTGAAGTGATCAAATTGTCAATCAGCAATCGAAGACTCAGAGAAGAGCTCAAGTTGGCACTCAGTGTTTTGAGTCTTGAAGATTGAAGGTGAAGAATTGTGGATCAATTACATCAATCTTAAGGAAAATGGATTCGGATTGATCAGGTACGTTTAACTAAATAATTTTGGTGATCCGAATACTTGTTATAGTGTAGAAACACTTGGATGAATTTTTAATTGCATAAAAATCAAAAACTGGACATGGGACATGTTCAGGATCCGGATCAGACAGTCCAATCCGGATCCCGAAGGGTGGTTGTTCATTGGCAAATTCAATCCGGATCAAAGGCCAATTCCGATCTGGATCCCGAACATGGGATTTTGCTGAAATTGTATGAACGATCCGGATCGGGCTTTGCAATCCGGATCCCGAACCCTTGGTTTTCTGGAATTGTCTATCACGCTACGACGATCCGGATCACAGTAAATCCGATCCGGATCGCCGTCCTGAAAATTTCCAGATAAGGTAAGTTTTTGATTCTTATCTCTTTCCAAAGGTTTCTAACCTATAAATAGACACTTAGGGTTTCCCAAGAACGTGGGGAAAAATACCGAAAACACTCGAGAGCAACCCTAGAGGCTAGGTTTTTATCGTTCTTCTTTTTAGCCTCTTTTAGGTCAATTCGACGGTTCTTCTAAGATCTATCTTTTGTCGAATTGATCTAAACTTTGCTTAGAATTTCTTTCTACGGTTCTTCAATGATAATCTAAGCAAAGGATCACCATCGAAGCCTATATTTCCTTATCGGCTGAGTTTGCGTCGTGGATTCGACGTAGAACCGTGGATTCGGTGTGTTGAAGGCATTTCGTGGATTCGAAACGTGTGCTCGTGGATTCGAGTGGCGTTCGTCGATTCGAACGTGTGCAGTGGACGTGCAATCGGTGAGCGCAAGGTCCGAAGAAGTTGAAGGAGGGGTTTGAGTCCGTGGAGTCGGTAATCACCTTGTTATTCTTCAATTCTTAGTGGATTGTTATTGCGTGTTGGTCCCGTGGTTTTTCTCCTGGATTGGAGTTTCCACGTAAATCTCGGTGTGCTGTTTTTTTATTTCCGCATTGGTTTTTATTTTGCACTGAGATTTGTTTTTTAAATATTACACCTATTCACCCCCCTCTAGGTGTTTGATAGTACCTATTTAGATCCTTGTGGATCCTACATTATAAAAACCTACAAACATCTGGCCAACCGCCTAACATCCGTGGTTGCGACTACGCCCCACAATCCCCAAGACTAGTCTAAACTGTCCCAGACTCAAGGTCGTGACTACACTATCCCAAAATCCCAATCAGACTCGAGCATCATGCATCGATAGAAAAGAAGAACGATAAAACATGTTTTCTCCTAAGTCAAGTCCAATAATATAGTGCAGCAGTAAATAGCGACCTAACTAGGTGTCCAAATAAGCATGCAATTATCCTTTTAAAAACATTAGAAAAGTGGCTATGGTTTATTGGAAAGAATTATTTTAAAATATTAATGTGGTACTTGTTTGCATGCGGGGTTAAGATATAGCAATTGTCCAACATAATTGTCCCAGATTTGTCACATAGAGGTTATCAATTAAATTAGGGGGCATTGCATCAAGTTCATATGCTAACAGCTAGTTGTCACATTTATAATTGGGGAACTCTAATACTCCTAGTGTGCATGTCAACAAAAAGGAAAACACAACCACCCACCTCGAAAAGCGTGAACAACACCCGAAGAAAAACCCCGCTATCCGCTGTCCTCTAAGCACACAGTCAGCCGAAACAGTGTCCTACAACCACACACATTGCACACGGTGTAAAAATTACAAGTCCCAAACAGATTTTTGCCATTTTTATAATCAGCACGCAAAACGAGAAATTTCACCTTTGTCCCGAGCTCCAAAAATCCCAGAAAAATCACGGTTGCGTTCCTCGCGAAAAGTAACCCAAAATCGACTGTTAAATCCCCTCGATCTGATATTCCTACATCAAGAAATAATTCGTCGAAGTTGCCGCTGTCCAAAAATCCAAACAGCAAAAGAAGGGGTCAAAACACCTCGGGAATCGTGCCAAGAAATCGGAATCCAGAGAAACCACCAACACGGAAAATGAAGCCCTACCTCTTAGGAACAAACCGGCGAAGAAATCGTCGAAAAAGGACTCCTGTACTGCGCAGGGGGCTCCTCGGACAGAAATGCGACGATAACGGGCCGAAATGGGGGAAAACCGAGGCACACTGTAAAATCCGGATCGCCATTGTCGAACTTCCGAAAAATCTGAGAACGCACCACGAGGTAGAGAATAAGGAGATGATCAACTTCTCTTAAGGTCCCTCCCTCCCATTCTCTCTCTAACTCTCGGAAAAACTCGAGAGAAGAGGGAGGGGAGGCCTATTTATAGGCCCAAAAGAAACAATTGGGAAATTCCCAATATGTCCCGGATTCGGGCGCCCGAATCATTCGGGCCCCGAATCCGGGCCCAAACAGTGCCGGCCCAACTCGGCCCGATCCCCGTGCAAAAGATCCAGCCGGACCGAATACCGGTCCAACCCGCCCGGGCGTCCGACACGTGTCCCCCGCACAGGGGACAGCGTGCGCGACGAACCCGACGCGGCCACGCGTCCCCCTGCGGGGGCGGCGGGGTGGGTGGCGCCAGCCACTGGCGTGGCGCCACGTGGCGGCGCTTTCCCGCCCGTCACGCCAGCCTCGCGCGCCGCTGCGCGCCTGCGCCCGCGTGCGTGTACGGCCGTAGGCGTGCGCCCGCGGGTGCACCGCGCGCACCTGCGCTGTCCAATCCGGGGCCGCCACGTGGCGCGCCCCGGTGCACCGTGCGCCGCGCCACTGCCCCCCGCCTGCCCGGCCTGCCCGCGCTGCCCGCGCGTGGTCCATGCGCCGCGCGCGCTGCACCGGGCCAACCGGTCCCAGCCACGTGGCCCGCCGGTCCACCGTGCACCGGCGGCCCATTCCGTGGACCGGGAGGCGTGCGCCGGCCCAATCAGAGGCCGCCACGTGTCCTAGCCGGTCCACGGCTCCCCCCATGCACCATTTTGCGCAGAAAACTTCTGGGGTTCCGTTTTTGGGCATCCGGACTCAGAAAAATATAAATAAATAGTCGTTTTCAAGCGTTTTTCCGCGCTGAATCCAAATACGGCCTCCGTTCAGCCTGAATCCACTCCTAAAATTCGGCAAAAGTAGCCGAAGGTCAGGCTTGATCCCAATTCCCCACTGAGTCCAAATCAACACATCTATTTGACATGTTGGGGCCCAACACACCAATAATAGGTGTTCCACACCCGAAACAGGGGAAAAACACTGGGGAACCTGGGACACTACATCCTCCCCCACTAACAAAAGTTTCATCCTCGAAATGAAAATCATACCTCAATCCTGAGCCTCGAACAGGTTGGGGTAGGCGTCCATCATCTCTGACTCGAGCTCCCACGTCGCCTCGTGCTCATCATGATTGCTCCAGAGGATCTTCACATAGGGGATGGTCCGATTGCGCAATTCTTTCACCTCCCGATCTAGAACCCGCAGTGGGCGCTCCTCATATCTCAAATTCTCGCTGATCTCGAGTGGTGCAAAGTCGATGACGTGCGACAGGTCGAAGACGTACCTCCTCAGAGTGGAAACATGAAAAACATCGTGGACACCAGCAAGTCTCAGGGGAAGTGCAAGCCGATAAGCAACTGGCCCGATACGCTCCAACACCTCAAAGGGCCCAATGTATCGGGGGCTGAGTTTCCCGCGAATGCCAAACCTCCTAATCCCCTTGGACGGCGAGACTTTCAGAAATACATGATCTCCAACCTGAAACTCTAAGTCTCGTCGCCGAACATCAGCATAGCTCCTCTGTCGACTCTGAGCGGTTTGAAGATGCTGTCGAATCAGTCGGACCTTCTCCTCTGCCTCTAGCAGTATATCTGGCCCCAAGGTCCGTCTCTCGCCTACGTCACTCCAATAAAGTGGTGATCGACACTTGCGTCCATACAACGCTTCAAACGGAGCCATCTGTATGCTCGCTTGAAAGCTGTTGTTGTACGCAAACTCAACCAAAGGATAAGTGTCGAATCCAACCTCCGCCGAAATCCAAGACGCAAGCCCTCAGCATGTCCTCCAAGATCTGTATAGTCCGCTCTGACTGCCCATCAGTCTGTGGATGAAAAGCTGTACTGAATCTGAGCTGAGTCCCCAAGGCGGTCTGCAAACTCCTCCAGAAACGCGAGGCAAACCTCGGATCTCTATCTGACACAATGGAGGCGGGTACTCCATGCAACCTCACTATCTCATCAAGGTATAACTGGGCTAGTCGCTCGAGTGGCCAAGTAGTCTGCATAGGCAAGAAGTGCGCTGACTTGGTAAGTCGATCCACAACTACCCAGATAGCATCTGCTCCGCCCTGTGCCCTCGGCAATCCGACCACGAAATCCATCGTAATGTGGTCCCATTTCCACTCAGGGATTGGGAGATTTTGTAACTTGCCAGCTGGCACTCGATGCTCAGCTTTTACTTGCTGACAAGTCAAACACTGGGCCACAAATCTCCCAATATCCCTCTTCATGCCATTCCACCAGAATGTGCCTTGAGGTCCTTATACATCTTAGTCCCCCCAGGATGAAGGGTATAAGGTGTATAATGGGCCTCTCTCAATATCTGCTCTCTGATCTCAGCATCCACTGGCACACATGCTCGGTCCCTGTACCTCAGTACTCCCGCAGCATCCACTGTAAAGTCCCCTGACTGATCACTCGGAATCTGATCTCGAATCCTGGTCAAGTGGGGGTCCTCACTCTGTTTCTCCCTGATCCTGTCCAGCAGAGTGGGCTGCACGACTAATGACGTCAGTCTAGCAGAGACCCCAGGGGACACAACCTCTATCTCGAGCCGTCTCATCTCCTCTAATAGTGGCGCCTGGTCTGTGATCAACATAGACAAACTCTGTACTGCTCTCCTGCTCAATGCATCAGCGACCACATTAGCCTTGCCTGGGTGGTAAAGAATGTCCACATCGTAATCCTTTAGTAGCTCTAACCACCTGCGCTGCCTCAAATTCAGCTCCTTCTGAGTGAACAGATACTTTAAGCTCTTGTGGTCGGTGTAGATCTCACAATGCTCTCCGTACAGGTAATGGCGCCAAAGCTTCAGTGCAAACACCACGGCAGCGAGCTCCAAGTCGTGGGTAGGGTAATTCTTCTCGTAATCCTTGAGCTGTCTCGATGCATAAGCAATTACCCTCCCTTCCTGCATCAACACGCAACCGAGTCCACTGTGCGATGCGTCACTGTAGATCACATACCCTTTCCCCATAACAGGGAGGGAAAGGATAGGAGCGGTCATCAATCTGTCCTTCAGCTCCTCGAAGCTCCTCTGGCAGTCCTCACTCCAGATAAACTTTACTCCTTTACGCGTCAACCGAGTGAGGGGTGTGGAAAGCTTCGCAAAGCCTTCCACAAACCGACGATAATAACCAGCTAAACCCATGAAGCTGCGCACCTCTGATACAGTCGTCGGTCGGGGCCAATCTCGAACTGCCTCAATCTTCGCCGGGTCTACAGCCACACCAGCGGCGGAAATCACATGGCCCAAGAAAGCTACCTCCCGAAGCCAAAACTCGCACTTCGCCAGCTTGGCATACATCTTCTCTCGTAGAAGTTGTAGCACAGTCCTCAAGTGCTCCTCATGCTCGGCCTCGCTCCGGGAGTAAACAAGGATATCATCAATGAACACCACCACAAAACGATCCAGAAATGGCCGAAATATCCTGTTCATCAAGTCCATAAAGGCGGCAGGGGCATTAGTCAATCCAAACGGCATAACTGTAAACTCATAATGCCCGTACCGTGATCTGAAAGCAGTCTTAGGAATATCCTCGGCCTTCACCTTCAGTTGGTGGTAACCAGACTGTAGATCGATCTTGGAGAAGACACAAGACCCTTGCAGCTGATCAAAGAGATCGTCGATGCGCGGCAGAGGGTACTTGTTCTTGATGGTCACTTTATTCAGTTCCCTATAGTCCACACACAGTCGAAGTGACCCATCTTCTTCTTCACGAATAGCACCGGCGCTCCCCAGGGCGACACACTGGGTCTAATAAACCCTTATCCATCAAATCTTGCAGCTGTGCCTTAAGCTCTCGCAGCTCAGCCGGTGCCATCCGGTAAGGAGCCTTAGAGATTGGCGCAGTTCCTGGAACTACGTCAATCACAAACTCGATCTCCCTGTCGGGCGGCATACTAGTCAGCTCAGGTGGAAACACATCCGGAAACTCGCGGACGATAGGATATCCCCGAGTCCCGGTGCCGCCGTAGGCCCCTCAACAACACTAGCCAAAAAGGCTACACATCCTCGATGAATCATCCGCCTCGCTCGGGAAGTCGAAACCATAGAGGCAAAGAAAGCGCTCTGACATCCCCGGTATACCAACACCTCCTGGCCTGGCTCTCTAAAAGTGACAGTCCTCTCGGCACAATCAATAGTCGCGAAATACCGAGCCAGCCAGTCCATCCCGAGAACCACATCAAAGTCCCTCAGCTGTCTCAAGACCAACAGGTCTGCTGGCATAATCCAGGACTCGATCTGCATCGGGCAGGACCAACAACACTCCTCCACGTGCAAAGTGTGATCGGGAATCTGAACCTCTCGTGCACGTGGCAAAAGTCCTACCTCTAACCCATGTAATGATGCAAAAGATCTACTAATGAAAGAATGCGATGCTCCAGTATCAAATAAAGTACGAGTCCTAATGCCAGAGAGTAAGGTGATACCTGCCACCACATGGTCTGCTGCTGAAGAATCCTCTACCTGTGCAGCATACACTCGCCCACTCTGAGCTGGAGGGCGATAATCTGTGGGATGGGAAGAAGAGGGCCTGCTCGCTGGAGCATAAGGCCGCTGAGCCGTCGACCGCTGCTGCGATGATGATGGGGCAGATGCTGAAGAAGGGGCGGCGGGGGTCGAAAAGGGGCACGAAGCTCGAATGTGCCCGGGCTGTCCACATCCGTAGCAACGACCCCACCGCTGGTCGCAGGTGCCCGGAAAATGCTGACCTCCACTGAAAATACAACTGCCGGGGGCCCGTGGCTGTCGTGACTGCTGCTGCTGCTGGTGAGACTGTCGCTGTCGCTGAGGCTGCCGCTGCGATCCACGCTGCGACGACTGCGATCTCCGCTGCTGCTGCTGCTGCTGGGGCCTCTGGGATCCACCAGGCCCTCGCCGCTCAGACCGTCCTTGGTCGGAAAACTGTGGCTGAGACGGTCGTGGCGGCCTCCACGAACTCGCCTGTCCCCCAACCTCCGGTGCTGGTCGCTTCGCCCCGGGATCACTACGGGAGCTGGAGATACTTCATCCATCACTACCTCCCCGCACTCTACATAGAGCGCCTGCTCCATCGAGGCCTCCAAGGTCTGCAACCTGCGTGAGCGAACCTGCTGAAAAATGTCCCGGCGCAACCCTCGCTCAAACATGTAAATCCGGTGCGCCTCATCTCGAGCTACGTGTGGTACACATGCCAGCAACTGATTGAAATCCACAATATACTCGTGCACTGGCCGATCGCCCTGTCGAAGATTCCTCAACTGCTCCTCCAGCCTCTGCCGGACG
Organism: Tillandsia fasciculata; assembly: GCA_029168755.2. Lineage (NCBI taxonomy): Eukaryota > Viridiplantae > Streptophyta > Magnoliopsida > Poales > Bromeliaceae > Tillandsia > Tillandsia fasciculata. The sequence continues at coordinate 12,321,449 of CM054944.1, read as the reverse complement.
CTCTCTGGGAAGAAGGTCCCAAGAAGAAGACTGCGGAACTCCGCCCAGGACAAGAGATGAGCCCCAGGCGGACCAGCCGGTCGCACACGCCGCCACCAAGCCTCGGCGTTTCGCTCCAAAAAGTTCGTCGCCAATAACACCTGGTACTGCTCCTCGATGAACAGCGTCTCAAAGCGTCGCTCCATCGCCGTGATCCACGACTCTGCCTCCCACGGCTCGGCGCTCTGCCCCGAGAAACGGGGCGGGTCAAACTGGCGGAACCTCATCAGCAAGTCAACCATCTCCCGCTGCTCAGCTGGGGTCAGAGGTCCCGTCAATCCAGAGGGCTGTCCCCCGGTGCCCTGAGCAATAGGGGATGTCGGGGTCACTGGTACAGCTGGGGGAGCCCCAGCGGGGGAAAATGGTACGGGAGAACTCTCCGGGGGTGCTACAACTGGCTGCACCCTCTGCTCTAACAACTGTGTCAGCCGACTCATGGCCTCCTCCTGACGCCTAACAATCTCTGCCATCTGAGCCATCTGTGCCTGTAGCTCCTGCACCTCACTCTGCTGGCCTGCCCGGACTCCTGCTGCTCGGGCTCCGAGGAAGAAGGCTGCGAACGTCAACATCCTGCGTCGCAGAGGCATCCTGCCACAAGAAACCACAATCAGTAACATAACCCCACACGACCCAATCTAGCGAAAGTCAAAGACATCCCCCTATTTCTGCGACTTTATGTTGTCTGCAGCCAACATAACTGTCCACCAAAAATTAGGTATGTCGATCCCTCTTCACTCACTGGAAGAGTCCAATAAATAAATCCACGACTTTCGCGAAATGTCACGTCTCTCACGCCCTATCATCCTAGGGTCTGTCAAAAGCCTAGGGTTTCCTAAGTCCCAACTGACCTATCCCTAAGCTCTGATACCAACTTAATCTGTCACGCCCCGGGTGTAAACCAGAACCCGGGCCCGCCAACAGATCCGCCGTGCACACAGAATTTTCCATGTATACGAAGCGCTGGTAACCTGCTCAGATATATAATATACAATAAAAGAGCATAAACAGAGCTGAACTAAAAGAACTAAAAGTAATCTCAGACTGAAATAAAGTACAAGCTGAAATAAAAGTACAATAAACTCCCAGCTCACCACAAATATACAACCAGCTGGCCAAAGCCAGACCCAAAAGTAAACTACTGTAGTCTGAGATACAAAAGGGGATACAATAAAGCCTAGCTAATCTCTCGCTCGGGGTAGATGATCTAGCTAGTCGGCGATCCTCTTACCTCGATCTGCCGCTGAAGGCCCAGCAGCTCCCACAGACGACTCTGCAAAACAAAGGGGAAAAAAGGACAGAAAACAACAATGGGGGTGAGAACTACTAGATAAACCAGTAGCCTCCCCTAGTGGGTAAAAACCTCAAATGCTGACGCACCCACTAGGAATAAAGAGGCAAAAAGGAGGGAACAGTAGTAAGCTATAAAGGCTGCTGAAAAAGAAACTGCTACCACAATGCCTCTAAATGCAGTGCCAAAAGATAATTGTATGCATGCAACTATAAGGCTAACCGCCCAAAGAAACCCAATCAAAAGCCAGAAAGCACTGGCACTGCCTGCTCTGTCATCACTCACAACTCACCAACTGACCGGCACCCATCACGGTCAAAAAGCCTACTCCGGAGTGGCACTCGAGGGGAGCGACCCACACGAGTAAAGTATCTCTGTATCAAGCATCTCTGTAACCAATGTCTCACAATAGCAGGACTGGATCATGACTATGATCAAAGTGGGAAAAACTCCATCCACTAATGCAATCCCGATCCCCAATCTGATGTGATAATAACATCCGGTCAACCGCCCAAAATCCGCGGTCGCCGCTGAACCCATAAATCCCAATCTGATAAAGTAAAAACATCTGGCCAACCGCCTAACATCCGCGGTTGCCACTATGCCCCACAATCCCCAAGACGAGTCTAAACTGTCCCAGACTCAAGGTCCAGACTGCACTATCCCAAATCCCAATCAGACTCGAGCATCATGCATCGATAGAGAAGAAGAACGATAAAACATGTTTTCTCCTAAGTCAAGTCCAATAATATAGTGCAGCAGTAAATAGTGGCCTAACTAGGTGTCCAAATAAGCATGCAATTGTCCTTTTAAAAACATTAGAAAAGTGACTAAGGTTTATTGCAAAGAATTATTTTAAAATATAATTGATACTTGTTTGCATGCGGGTTAAGATATAGCAATTGTCCAACATTATTGTCCCAGATTTATCACATAGAGGCTATCAATTAAATTAGGGGCATTGCATCAGGTTCATATGCTAACAGCTAGTTGTCACATTTATAATTGGGGAACTCTAATACTCCTAGTGAGCATGTCAACAAAGAGGGAAACACAACCACCCACCTCGAAAAGCGTGCACAACACCGAAGAAAATACCCGCTCCGCTCCTCTAAGCACACAGTCAGCCGAAACAGTGTCCTACAACCACACACATTGCACACGGTGTAAAAATTACAAGTCCCAAACAGATTTTTGCTGTTTTTATAATCAGCACGCAAAACGAGGAATTTCACCTCTGTCCCGAGCTCCAAAAATCCCAGAAAAATTACGGTTGCGTTCCTCGCGAAAAGTAGCCCAAAATCGACTGTTAAATCGCCTCGATCTGATATTCCTACGTCAAGAAATAATTCGTCGAAGTTGCCGCTGTCCAAAAATCCAAACAGCAAAAGAGGGGGTCAAAACACCACGGGAATCGTGCCAAGGAATCGGAATCCAAAGAAACCACCAACACGGAAAACGAAGCCCTACCTCTCAGGAACACACCGGCCAAGAAATCGTCGAAAAAGGACTCCTGTACTGCGCAGGGGACTCCTCGGACAGAAATGCGACGATAACGGGCCGAAATGGGGGAAAACAGAGGCACACTGTAAAATCCGGATCGCCGTTGTCGAACTTCCGAAAAATCTGGAGAACGCACCACGAGGTAGAGAATAACGAGATGATCAACTTTCTTAAGGTCCTCTCCCTCCCATTCTCTCTCTAACTCTCGAAAAATCCCAAGAGAAGAGGGAGGGGAGGCCTATTTATAGGCCCAAAAGAAACAATTGGAAATTCCCAATGTGTCCCGGATTCGGGCGCCCGAATCATTCGGGCCCCGAACCGGGCCCAAAACAGTATTCGGCCACACTCGGCCCACTCCCGCGCAAGGGATCGGCGGACCGAATTTCGGTCCAACCCG
>CM054944.1:12168233-12318122 GCA_029168755.2 Tillandsia fasciculata | reverse complement strand
GATTTGGAATTCCAGTTGGAGACCATGTCTTCCTAAAAGTATCGCCGACTAGAGGAGTCAAGAGATTTGGCATCCGAGCGAAGCTAAGTCCCCGATTTATTGGACCTTTTGAGATTTTGGAGCGTATCGGCCCGGTGGCTTATCGGCTTGCTCTACCGCCTAACCTATCGGGAGTGCACAATGTGTTCCATGTATCGACGCTCCGGAAGTATGTTTTTGATCCATCTCATGTGGTGGACTTCGCCCCGTTGGAACTACTCGAGGATTTGAGCTTTGAGGAGCAACCGGTGAGGATTTTGGCCCGTGAGGTGAAGAAACTTCGGAATCGCGAGATACCTTATGTGAAGGTACTTTGGAGTAATCACGAGGATCGCGAGGCTACATGGGGACTGGAGAGCGCGCTGCAGGAGCGTTTCCCTCATCTTTTTCAGCTGGAGACTTGAGGTACTTCACTTCTAGTTTCGCGGACGAAACTCCTTTTTAGGAGGGGTGAATGTAGTACACTGAACTTTATCAATTGCGAAGTTCGAGTGTGTGGAGGGTTGAATAATACCCTTAGAATGTGTTTGTAGTGAACCGGAATTTGGAATATAAATAAATGTAAATAAAATGGTATGAAATACTATTTTATTGAGTTAGAAAAGTACAGGATGACCTGGAAATGAATTGGGCCCAAATCGGAATTAAAATAAGATATCTAGAATCTTATGTGAGAAAGTGGGCCCAGATTGTAAGTGGAAAATTCACAGTCTCGAAAAATTCTGAGAAAATTACGGGAGCTCCGTAACTGTGTTTTAAGGCCACAGTAGAAGTTTCGCGTTGATCGGACACCCGGATTGAGAGAACGGGCTCCGCCAGCGAATTCAAGGACAGTGGGACTTTTGGCAAACCAAAAAGGGTCCCGGAATTCCCAGCGTAGGGTTTGCTGGTGGTTCGGTAACTTTCGGTGGCCTTGGCCGTGGTTGGACGCGTGTTGGGCCCAAGAAAAGGAATTGCTGTGCAACTTGGGCACAAGCGTTGGAAACCGGGCTTAAAAAGAGATCTCGTGGATCGTTGGAAGACCCGTCGGGTGATCAGAAGTGGTTTCGCGCATCGTAGATGTCAAATTTGGCCCTCGGGCGGAGTTTGGATTGAAGATTTCCTCTCCGGGCACCTCCGGGGAATTTTAGAGTTGAAATTCGGTAAATCGGGCTTCAGAATTGGACCCGGTGCGGAAAACCGGATCAGTGGGCTATCCGGGGGAATTCGACAAATTTTCGGGCGAGAATTTGGAGAAACGGAGGTCATTTCTGGACTCAGCGCGCGAAATCGCTAAGGATGGACTATTTATTTGTTGGATTCGGAGTCCGGTAGGCGTGTGCGCTTTTCGAGGCAAAGCGGCACGCAAATCGAGGCGTCCCGGCACAATCCCGCGTGGCACGGATCCCGAGGAGGTCACGGTGCGCAAATCGAGGCGGCCGTGTGACAAGACGCGCACAGGCGCGTCAGTGCGCAGGCGCACCTCCTGCGCGGGCCACGTGAGCCCGCGCGGGCGCGTGGTCGCGCGCCCGTGTCACGGGCGCGTGTCACGCGCCTGGGCGCAGACCGCGCGGCCGCGTGGCGCGCGTAGGCGCGGCCACGTGGCCGCCTTTCCTCTTGCGTGGGCCGGGTGCACCCGGTGGGTGTGGTGCACCGGCCGGTGCACGGTGCACCGTGCACCGTGGACCGCCCCTCTCCCCTTTTCCTCTTTTTCTTCTTCTTCTTCCTCCCCGCAAGCCACTTCTTCTCCTTCTTCGTTTTCTTCTTCATCCGAGAGTGAGGGAGAGTGAGGGAGAAGGTCGGGGAGTGTTGCGGCGAGGCATCGTGGGCATCGTGGAGCGCGCAAAGTGCTCCAAAAAGCCAGACGGACTACGCGATGCCGTCAAGGTAGGCCGTTTGTCATATTTTTATGGTATTTTTGGCACAGTTTCTACACTTCCTTTTGGATGTTGGATTTGACCCCTTGCCCATATGCATGTTAGGGACCCAACCTTTCTGTGCCGTCTTACTGCTCGAGTTTTGCGGGCATTTTTGACGCGTCTCGTTTTGCGTGCCGACACGAGGTAGGTGCTCCGTTTTGCGCGCAGGTTGGACTAGCGGGCACCGTTTGTCGAGTAGACTCTAACGATACGCCTCGTTTTACGTGCAGGGCCAGAAAAATATGCATCGTTTTGCGTGCAACCCTACAGTAGAGTATGCACCGTTTTGCGTGCAGATTTGAGGTACGTGCACCGTTTCGCGTGCAGGTCGTGTTGTCGCGCGTGGTTTTGCGTGCCGGTTAAAGTGGCGCGCACCATTTTATGTGTGGGTTATTAATTTAATAACGTGCACCGTTTTGCGCGCAGGTTTGGTGGACGTACACCGTTTTGCGTGCGGACTCAAAGGATGTGCACCGTTTTGTGTGCAAGCTTGAGGGAACAAGTGGAATCACGCGGAGACCAATTGCAAGTGTCTACAAGCAATTAGGGACGCTACAAGGTGGGAAATTCTGCCGAAAAGGGGTGACCTCTCCCCTTGCTCCTTTGCTTTTCAATTCGAAGCATGATAGTAGCCTGTTAGAGGCGTTAGGTAATTATGATTATGATTGCCTGTGTAGATGGATACAGATGAAAAGTGCAACTGTTGGTTGCCCAAGATATATGATGAATATGCATGCGTAGAAGTAATTATTATTTTTATGAATGAGATGAAAATAATGGCATGCATGAAAATGATTAGCTATCTATGATTGTGATCATGTTAGGGTATAACCCTAGGAATCATGTGACATAAGAAAGGGAACATGTTGGTAGTAAGACTAGGAGAAAACCTAGTTTCAGGGTTCACTGAGTGACATCAAAACTTAGGAATTATCCTAGGATTGAACGAGTGGCACTGTCTTAGGAGATAACCTAAGGACACTGGATAGAGTAATCAACATAGAGTCACGGGACTCTAGGATGAGTATGATGTGACACTTAGGTAAAGAGAACCTAAAGTGAACTAGTAATCAACATGGAGTCAGTGTAACTCTAAGATAAAAAGTGGAACAGGAAATTAGAGTCAGCGCAACTCTAAGTTAATAATGGAGCCGAACAATAGAGTCAAGTTAACTCTAGGATTCAGTAAGGAATCGGGAAAATGGGATGAGACCCCAAGGTTAAAAGAATTAACAAATACAACCCTAGAGAGAGTCATAGGGTGTCCGGGTAAATGGACAATAACTTGAACTTCAATTTAAGTTAAACAAAGAAAGTAAAATGTGAACGAGTCCAGGAGACTCTGGTTACCCGTGCGGCAAGACCTAGGGTAAGGAATGAAAAAGTGATTAATAAGCAAGACAAGCAAATTGCTCAAGATAGAGCTAAAATTGGTTAATAAGCAAGACAAACGAATTGCTTAAGATAAAGAGAATGTAAATGGCGCCTTCGAATTTGGGACTCGTCAAGTGGAGCAGGACTCCCTGGGCAGTGACCCGTCGGACGAGGTACTTTCGGAAGGCTTAAAGTGAAAGCAAAGTGCTAAATGCTCAAAGGAAAGAGTGGTGATAATTGCTAGTGGCAATGTGAGCTGAAGGCTCGAGTGAGAAAGAAAAGTAAAGCAAGTGTTCAAAAGCAAAGAGGCTAAGAACTAAAGTGAAAAGAAAAGAAAAGAAAGAGAACATGAAAATCCTCGGTGAAGCCAACCCAGGTTGGAGGTACGGGCAGTTAATCCCTCTCCCGGGCAGTGGCCCGTTCGGGACGCTTCAGCCGGAGGACAAAGCAACTGAAATACAAAGATAATAAAACGGGCGTGCCTTCGAAGGTTGAAATGTGGCTCTGTGGGACGAAGAGGGCTTGCCCTTTCCCCGGGCGCACCATTCCGGACACGAGGGAAACCCCCTCCCCGATGGAGGTGGTCCGAAGAGCACATTTACTTCGTAGGACGGGGTAACACTTACGGGTGTTATTGGCAACCTTAGAAACCTTATCTTATGGTAGCAGGACTACCGGGCTCGGGCCCGTTGGATAAGGGTTTCTGAGGGTTAACTTGAACTAAAGCACCAGAAACTAAAGAACAGAGAAAATAGAGTGGCCGAGGTGGCCGGGTTAGTTGAACCCTGTGTACAGCGGCATAGTGGCCGAGTTGGTGCTTAGCAGCCTAGCGTGGCTAGTCGGATTAGTGCTGGGTAGTTGGTTTTACACAGATAGTGTAGTGACATGGTACATTGCATAGCTGCAGTTTGACATTGAGGATATTAGTTTCCTAGCACTATTATTATTGCTTCCATTGGACCAAGTGGTGTAGGACATTTCTTCTCGGTGGTTGAACCCGCTGGGAACTCGCTCGATAGTTCTCACACCCCTTGGGTGACCCCCCCCCCACAGGTTCAGCTTTGGATACAGCGGTCGAGACGGTTCAGATGCAGACGGCGAGGCATACGTCAGGGGCAAGAGCCCAGCAGCATAGTGACCTAGAGGGTCTAGCAGAGGTACCTTTCTTTTATGTTTCGAGAGAACCATGTATTGTGAGGAAAAGCATTGTAATATCTTGTAAATGTAAGTTGAGAGATGTAAAATGTAATAAAGTTTATTATGGTTCATTCTTATCCTGCTTTCATTTCCGCTTTAACCATTTGTTATTGAATGAAAGTTTTAAATTAGTAGTGATCTTACTCTGATATTATATCTCATCATACACATTGTTCTGATTTGAGATGGATGTTACCGTTCCTTTCGGGTAGCGAGAGGTCGTGCCCGATTGGCGGGTCTGTCGGCGTGCCCGAACCGCAAAAATTTTCGGTCCCGGGTCGTGATAGTGTTAGTAAGCTTCCGGAAGGTTCTAGAAGGTTTCCGGAGAGTTTGGGCGCAAATCGAAAATTTTCGAAAATCTTGATTTTTTGGGGTTTTTGGCTTCGGGATCCGGATCGGATAGGGGCGATCCGGATCGTCCGCGCGAAACTGGAAATTCCACGTTCGGGATCCGGATCGGATAGGGGCGATCCGGATCGTCCGCGCGAAACTGGAGATTCCACGTTCGGGATCCGGATCGGATAGGGGCAATCCGGATCGGGCGGGTCTGGACAGCACAGTAAGAAACGAAATAACGTTTCTTGCAGGGGTCTTGTGGGATTTTGTTACATTAGGGTTTTTTAATCCCCTTCACTCCTCTTCTCCTCTCATTTGGAGAGAGTAAGAGAAAGTGTTAGAGAGAGAGAGAGAGAGAGAAAAATCTTGGATTTCCTCCTCCAACACATCTCTCTACTTGGATTCTTCCTCAACCTCCTCTTCTCCACCTTTGAAGCTTGCTACAAGAGCTTGGAGGAAGGCTAGGACTTAGAGAAGAAGGAAGTTTGGAGCTCTTGTGCCTATCCTTTGCTTTTCCAAGGTGGGATTTGAGCTAAAAGAGGTTTGGAACACTTCTTTTTCCTTTCTTTTGGGATTTTTGAAGGAAAACCTAGGTTTTGAAAAATTAGGGTTTTGTGATGTTTTAACCCTTTGGAAACTTCTCTTAGGGCATAAGAGGAAGTGTGGGCTTCTTGGTTGGGATCCTTCACAAGGATTTGGCAACTATCCGGTGGGTCTGACCTCACCGAAATGGGTGAACTCCCCCTATGTCTTCTATAGACTTTTAGGGCATCATTGCTATATTAAACATGCATCGTTTGATTTATCATGATTTATGATCATGCATTTGAACCCCTTCATGTGTAGAAAATTTCATACTCTATTTAGTAGAGGTAAACATTGTAGGTGGATGGGCACTTGAGGGGGGGGATTGAATAGGAATTTTCATGAACTTAAGCTTTTGGATATGAATAGAGAATAACTATACATGTTATAGAATTATTGAGATATGTTATGCATATGATCATGAAGAAAATGGACATTATGACATTAGCGCCATCTAGTGTAGTGAGATACAAGTAGAAAACTTCTAAACTTGTACAATCAAGATGAAATAGTTAGATTCCATGTTTGAGACATGAGGATAACTTGTAAATGTTTTATTCTTTCATTATGCAAAATAATGTTAATATTGTACATGAAACATTGACACTTGAGATACTATACCCCGACCTAAAGGTCGATGATGCTTTTCCGTGTTTTAGACACGATGACTTGCTATTCCGTGTTTTAGACACGATGATCGAGACTTGCTTGCTTGCCGTTTGTGCTCATTCGCACATGCTTGGTAGGGTCGCTCCCTCCAAGCCGGCACTCCGGAGTTGGCCATTTGCGACATTATGATTGTCACGCCCCGGGTCGAACTGCGACCCGGACTCGCCAACAGATCCGCCGCCCATACGAGAGGCCCCGTATGAACGTAGCGTCTAACCTGCAAAAGATCAACTATACAATACAGATATCAGAGCTGAAATGGAAATACTGAACTGAAATGAAACTACTCTCAGTAAGTACAGACCAAGACCTCACATAAATACATAAGTCGCTCCAAAATAAAGAAGAGTACAACTCGATCCTCACTACAAGATCACTCAACAAGACTCCCAAAAGGTGAGGGTATAGCTACTCTCAGGCGACACCTGGTAGGGATCTAACTCGCGACTCCCTTACCTCGATCAGCTGGATCAGCAACCTGTGCGGCAGGTACAGAAGTAGAGGTCCCTGAGAAAAGACACCACGACGGGTGTGAGAACTACATCCCAAGTAGTTCTCAGTGGGTGCCGCCAACAAGCCCGACGGTCTGCCCACTAAGTCTACAAGAGGCTAAAAAGATAAAGATGCAATGCTGGGAGGAAAACTGATAACGTGTCTCTACAGCTACAATGCCTCTACTAGATGCTCAAGGGTGAAAACAGAACAAAATCAGGTACCACTACTAACCCTCAGCTCCAATCACCCAATCTACACTGACTGCCACATCGGGTCCAGTCAAACCTGCGCCTACCTACTGCCTGACGTCCACGGAGGAGAGGCCTTACGTAGGGCGTCCATGGCTGCCAAAAAGGACCCAGCCAGAGGGACTGCATCGACAAAATCGCAATAGCAAGTAACCCGCCTAGCTCCGGAGTGGCACTCGAGGGGCGCGACCCCACCGAGTAAAGTATCTGCGCATCTATGTCGAGCTCAATGTGGCCCATGCAGGCTATAATCCAAATCCACGATCAACAAGATCGACTGTACTCTAAAGAACCCTGTCTCACTCACTGGCTGGAACACAACACAGCCGAGACCCCCTGTCCCTCAGACAGTAATCAAAAGACACTCTGATCAAGAACTCGCTATCTGACTCCACTCGGTCCCCCGACACGAGTGTAAATGCACCCCACCAATAACCCGACCCCTCGGCCCCCTATCAGGGCGAGGAAGAAACTAAGTCCAGAGAAAATAATGATGACAGTGGAGTGTCTAGAGCAGTAAAGTAACCTAGCCCAAGTTGGAGTTTTCTACTAGTCTGGTTGAACATGCAGCATATGACAGGGGTGCTAGGTCAAGTCCGAAGATAGCAACAATAAGGATGTGAAGGAAACTAACAAGAACACATGATAACTGAATAAATAAGGAAGCTCAACACATGCTCTCTAACATGCTATACTGGAGATAAATAATACATGCACATCCCTAAACAGCTAGAATTAGTGTACAGATCGCAATTCTTGAAAGCGAGGCCACCCACCTGATCAGTCGAACTGTCAAAAGTCTTACAGCTGATAATACCAAAAATAGCAGCTACACAGAATCCAACAGGTTTAGCACAGTCCCCACTGCTCCTGGGTACAAAAACTGAGCTGTCAATACACAAATATTCCTCCCAAAACTGTCAGATTACAAACCGTAATTCAGCTGCGAAGATGGGCAAAAATCACCTGCTGAACGTCCTCAGAAAAATCTAAATAAAATATTCCCGCGATCTACGCATCGATAGCTTCGAAACGACTACCTGCACGCCCAAATCCGAGTTTTCTACGCTAAGATAAAAATCCGGCAAGAAAAGCACCTCCTTCCTAACTGTACCAACTATTACAGATAACCATTCGGGAAGAATAAAGATTCTCACCTTCGAAGCAGTCTCATAAAATTTTGAGAAAAAACCAGCAGATTCCTCGCGAAGAGTAGATGAATTTAGCCTCTTGAATCACCTCGATCCGATATCGGTACGCGAAGATATGGCCGAAATACCGTGGCGCTGTCCAAAAATCCGTGAAGAAAAAGGGGCAACAAAAAGCTCAAATACCTTCAAAATCCGACAGGAATTTGAGAAAACTCTGAATACCAAAATGAAAGTCCTACCTGTCGTGAGTCCGACGGCGCAAAAATCGCTAAAAACGGAGATCGGACCGAGTCGGGGTAGCCTGCGCAAGAAAACGCGACGAAACGGGTCGACGAAGACGATGCGTCACTGTGCGCCGCGTCGCAGATGAAGTCGAACAGACGAACTCCAAAAATCCCCAAAGTTTTCCAAAGAGTGCAGCTGAATGAGAGGGGAAATTTCTCTTCTAAAGCCCTCTGCGAAAACAGGCCAAAAAAACCTGTAAATGGGCCCCCCAAGGCTCTATTTATAGTGCAAAGGCACTAATGGGCCTTTTGGCGGATTCGGGCGCAACTTTCGGGCGCCCGAATCCGCCTGAGGGGTCGGACGCGCCCCATACGACGCGCCCGAAAGCCTCAGGTGCGGCCACGTCACCCCGCAACAGCAAACAGCTGTGCGGGGGCCCTCCGCGCGCGCCACGTCGCCCCCTCCGCGGGCGGGGTGGTAGGTGGGGCGGGGCGACCACAGCGCGACGCGTGGCGCACTCGAGTACGAGGCGCCACGCGTCGGCCGCCCGACTGCCCCGTGCACCCCGAGGCTCCCGTGGACCGCGATCACGTGAGCCCGCCAACGCCGAGCTGCCACGCGCCGCGCACCAGCTCCACCGAGCCGCGCCTTTTTCCCTGAACCGCGCCACGCGCACTCGCCAATCCCAGGATGCCACGTGGCCCGCCCCGCGGTCCATGCACCGACGCGCTACTCCCGTGGACCGAGCGGTGTGAGCCGGCCCAATCATGAGCCGCCACGTGGCGCCGGCCGGTCCACGGTCACCCCCATGCACCAGGAATCTCTGAAAACTTCCGGTAGCCCGTTTTTGGTCATCCGGACTCCAAATTTAACAAGCAAATAGCCGTTTTCAAGTGTTTTTCCGTGCTGAATCCGATTCTAACCTCTATTTGGCCAAACTCCTTCCAGAAATTTCGGCAGACACAGCCGAAGGCCGAAACAGTAAAAGATACCTCACAAGGTCCCTCAGTAGCACCTCCTTGATGCACTATGGGCCAGATACACCAACAATAGGTGTTCTAACTGTAGATTCAGCAGAAAAACTGCATGGGATTTACGGTCTCCACATCCTCCCCCACTAAAAGGGAGTTTCGTCCTCGAAAGAAAAGGAAAGCAAACCTGCATACCTCAACCAGAAAGCTCGAACAGAAAAGGGTAGGTATCCCGCATCACCGTCTCCAGCTCCCATGTAGCCTCTCGCTCCCCATGGTGGCTCCACTGAATCTTCACAAATGGAATGGCCCGGTTGCGCAATTCTCTCACCTCACGAGCCAGAATTCGCAACGGGCGCTCCTCATAACCAAGTTCCTCGCCAATCTCCAGAGAAGTGAAGTCGATAACATGCGAAGGGTCGAAGATGTATCTCCTCAGAGCTGAGACATGAAACACATCATGGACTCTGGCCAGGCGCGGTGGAAGTGCAACTCTATAGGCCACAGGGCCAATCCTCTCCAGTATCTCGAAGGGTCCAATAAAGCGGGGACTAAGCTTTCCCCGAACTCCAAATCTCTTGACCCCTTTCGAAGGCGAAACCTTCAAAAAGACATGATCCCCAATCTGGAACTCAAGATCTCGCCGCCGATGATCAGTGTAGCTCCTCTGACGACTCTGGGCTGTCTCAAGATGTCGGCGCACTAATCTGACTTTCTCCTCTGCCTCCAACAATAAATCCGGTCCAAAAGTCTTTCTTTCACCCACGTCACTCCAATATAAGGGCGACCGACACTTGCGTCCATACAACGCCTCAAACGGAGCCATTTGGATGCTCGCTTGATAGCTGTTGTTGTACGCAAACTCAACCAAGGCTAAGTGCCGATACCACCCTCCTCCGAAATCCATAACGCACGCCCTAAGCATATCCTCCAGGGTCTGTATGGTGCGCTCCGACTGCCCATCGGTCTGTGGGTGAAATGCTGTGCTGAAACGGAGCTGGGTCCCCAAAGCTAACTGTAGACTCGTCCAGAAACGTGACACAAACCTCGGGTCCCTGTCTGATACAATCGAGGCGGGTATACCGTGCAACCTCACCACCTCATCCAAATATAGCTGGGCAAAACGGTCCAACGACCAGGTCATCTGAACAGGTAAAAAGTGAGCGGACTTGGTGAGTCTATCCACGATAACCCAAATCGCGTCGGCTCCACTCTGCGCCCTCGGTAATCCAACTACAAAGTCCATGGTGATGTGGTCCCACTTCCACTTAGGAATTGGAAGACTTTGCAACTTGCCAGCAGGTACTCGATGTTCTGCGTTCACTTGCTGACAAGTTAAACATTGAGCCACGAATCTTCCAATATCCCGCTTCATTCCAGACCACCAAAAGAGTGCCTTGAGGTCCCTATACATCTTAGTACCTCCAGGGTGGACGGTATAAGGCGTATAGTGAGCCTCTCTCAAAATCTGATCCCTGATCTCCGAATCTGTAGGCACACACACTCGGTCCCTGTACCGCAGTACTCCCGAGCTATCCACTGAAAAATCCCCTATCTGATCAACCTGAATCTGCGATCTAATCCTCGTCAAGTAGGGGTCCTCACTCTGTGCCTCACCAATCCAGTCCAACAGAGTGGGCTGCAAGACCATGGACAAGAGTCTAGCAGAGACCCCAGGGGATACTACCTCTATCTGTAAACGCCTCAACTGCACCACAAGTGGTGCCTGCTGAGTAATCATCATGCTCAAGCTCTGTGATGACCCGAATCTCCGCAGAGCTGCTACAGTGCGTTGGGGTGGCCATTGGAGGCCTACATGGTGTGTTGGAGGTGTTTGTGGCATAATTGAACATAAGTGTTGGACATCGGACTTATATGGACCCTGTGAGTGATCAGAGGACACCGTGGAGGGTTTAGAAGTGGTTTCGCGCGAATCGGATATTTAAATTGGGCTCCGCACGAAGTTTGGACTAAGAACGCATTTCCGGGTGCCTTCGGCAATTTTTAGAGTTGGAATTTGGCGAAACGGACGTCAAATTCGGATTCAGCGCGCGAAAACGGTCAAAATGGACTACCCACTTGATGTTTTTGGGCATGGGTTACTGTTCACCGCCGGAACAGTAACTCCGGCGATCGCCGGCGGCGGGCAGCGGCGGAGGGCGGCGGCGCGGCCTCGGGCAGGCGGCAGCGCGGCGGCGGGCAGGCGCGGGCAGCGCGCAGCGCGCGGGCAGGGCGCGCGGTCCACGCGACAGGCGTGCACCGGAGCGGGGTGCCACGTGGCATGACTGGATTGGGTGGCTCACTGGTCCCGGTCTACGAAGCTGTAGGGTGTACGGTGGACTGGGCGGGAAAACACGTGGCATCCTCCGGTTGGTGTGGTGCATGAAGTCGGGTGCACCGGGTATATCGAGCGTGAGCTGGGACACGTGGCGCGCGGGGATTGGGCGCGCCACTGTGCATGGCAGGCGCGGGCGGTGCGTGGTGCACGGTGGACCGGATAGGGACACGTGGCAGAGGTTGTTTGGTTCGGTGTTTGAGATTGTTGTGCACCGGGTTCAGCGAGATTATGCCTTGGACACGTGGCAAGCGAGGATTGGGTGTGCTACTGTGCGCGTACGGCGTGGCAGGCGGCGGTGGCAGGCGGCCGGCAGGCGGGGCAGGCGGCTGCCGGCGGGCACGGCAGCAGGGTGGCGCACGCGGGCGCCACGTGGCGGCCCGCCATTGGCGGGCGCCAACGGCCCGTTGACCATGGGCGGCCAGGTGGCGCGAGGGGAGCGGCCGGGTTGCCTGTTCGGTGTTCGGGGACACGTGTCAGCGTGTGGAGCGGGTCGGACGGGTGTGCGGTCCGACCGGATCGGGTGTGCGGGCGTGGGCCGTGTGGGCCGGGCTACTGTGCGCGCCCGAAAAATGTTGGGCCGGGCCGCACTGTAGCAGCCCGAAAATCCCCGGGCGCCCGAAACCGGGGACACCCCGGGTATTTCTTGATTTGTTTTTTTGGGCCTATATAAAGCAGCCCATCTCCTCTCTTTTCTTCCTTTTCCGAGCTGTAGAGAGGGAATGAGAGGGAGAGTTGTATATGAAAGTTGTTCCCCTTGGTGCCCTTGATCTCTTGGTGGATTCTCAGAATATCTGGAAGCTCGGCAACGGCGATATCATTTTTACAGTTCGCCTCGGTTTTCCCCCATTTTGGCCCATTACCGTCGCAGATTATTCAAAAATTCACTGTGAGCAAACCAGGAGGAGTTTTTGGACGATTTCTTCGACAGCGTGTTCCTAAGAGGTAAGGCTTCGATTTTCGTGTTGATCGCTTCGCTCCGTTTCGCACTTTTGGCACGTTTCCCGAGGCATCTTTGACCCCCATTTTTCTGTGGTGGATTTTGGACAGCACCAACTTGCCGATTTTATATCTCGGCCTAGGAACATCGGATCGAGGTGATTCAAGAGTCGATTTTGATCTACTCGTCGCGAGGAACACAGTGGTGATTTTTCTGGGATTTTAGGAAATTGTTCCGAAGGTGAAAATTACTGTTTTCTCAGTGTACAGTGTGCAGTTTTCTTTACAGTTTGATGTTTGGATTACCACCTTGCCGAATTTATAACTTGACTTACCGAACTCGGATTTGGGCGTGCAAGGTACCGTTTCGAAGCTATCGATGCGAGGATCGCCGTGATATTTTTCTGGGAATTTTCTGGGCACTTTCTACAGGTGATAATTTGACAGTTTCGGGACTGATGTTGTATGGATTAATAAAAGCAATATTTGGGAGCCTAAGTGTATTTAGTGGACTTTGTGTTGTGCCAGGAGTGTTTCGGGGGTACTGTACTTGTTGGAGCGCAGGATTGGAGTTTTTGGTATTTTCAGCTGTATGGACCCGGACAGTTAGCGCTTCAGGTGGGTGGTTGTTGCATGCCTCTACTTCTGACTTACTAGATCACTAAGTTTATTGGAAAACCCCACTATTGAACATATTGTTTGATTATCATGCCTAATTGACTGATATACATGTGAGCCTATCTCTGGAGATTAATTATGTGGATATAGCATGTTAGGACTCATTTTGGGATAATATTACTGAGGGAACATGATTGCGGGGACATACTTATTTGTGATAATTAACATGCTACATTAGCACCCAGATTTTATGAAAATGGATTAAATGGATTAATTGTTGGGGACATAATGACATATCCATGTGCGGGTTTCGCCTTGGGATTTATTATGGATCAGGGATTATACATGTGTAGTCGACTGATGATTTTTGCCTGATGGTTGTATTTATGGGGATATATTAATTGTTACACATGTAGAACTATATTTGACTTTCTCTCTCTTTTACATTGCATGAGGACTTTTGCATGCTTGTTTGGACATCTAGATAGGCCACTATTTTATTGCTACACTATCATATTGGGATTTGACTTAGGAGAAACCATGATTGCTTTCTTTCTCCTTTTTATTTAGACTTTTGAGTCATGTTGCTCGAGTTCGAGCAGAGGTTTGGGATAGTGTAGCTGGGACCTGAGGGTCAGTGACAGGGTGTACTTGATGTTGGATTATGGGTTATTGCGGCAACCGCGGACAGTAGGCGGTTGACCGGATCTTGATTATTTTACCCCATTTGCGGGTTGTGGGTTATTGCGGTGACCGCGGACTTTGGGCGGTTGACCGGATGTTTACTGTTGCATCAGATTTGGTATCAGATTTCTCTAGTGGATGGTATTTCCCACTTTTTGAGTGCTATTGCATCAGATCGGGGTTTCATTAGTGGACGGAGTTTCCCACTTTGATCATAGTCATGATCCAGTCCTGCTATTATGAGACAGTGGTTACAGAGATGCTTGATACAGCGATACTTTACTCGTGTGGGTCGCTCCCCTCGAGTGCCACTCCGGAGTAGGCTTTACACGGTGCCGAGCGCCGGGCACCATTCTGAGTTCTTGAGTTCGACAGCAGAGCAGGCAGTACCAGTTTTTACTGGTGTCACTAGATTGGGTCTATTTGGTCAGATATTGTTTCCTGATGCATTTCATACCGTCATTTCCTTCGGTATTGCATTTAGAGGCATACTTATTGTGGTTTCCCCTTTTATTCAGTAGTTCTGTTACAGCTTTACCCCTTGCCCTTTTCTTGCCTCTAGTAGACTTAGTGGGTACGCCGGAGCTTGAGGCTTTACCCACAGGGGGAGGCTACTGGTTTACTAGTGGTTCTCACCCCCACTGTTGTTTCCTCTTCTTTTCTCCCCCCTGTTTTGCAGAGTCCTCATTGGAGTTGCTGATCTTCGGTCGTTGTTCGGGGCGAGGGAGTCACGAGCTAGATCGTTACCACCCGAGGAGTGTAGCTGTATCCCCTGGTTGGAGATTCCTCGTAGCTGTTGGCTGGCTTTTACTGTTTATCTGGAGGAGAGAGATCTTTTGTATTTGGAGAGACTGATGTACTATAGTTTTAGTTTATCTCCTTTTATAGTCGAGAGATGCTGTACTGAGGACATTGTATGATGATTATCTGTATTTGAGGGAATGGATATTGTACTCTATTTCATGATGTATAGTAATTGGATTTTATTTTACAGCATTTTATTTCAGCTCTGATATTTGTGTAGCTATAGTACTATCTTTTGCAGGTTAGACGCTTCGCCTATGCGGGTTTTGGCATAGGTGGCGGATCTGTTGGCGAGCCCGGGTCGCAGTTTCGACCCCGGGGCGTGACAGATTAAGTTGGTATCAGAGCTTAGGGATAGGTCAATTGGGACTGTAGAAACCCTAGGCTTATGGTTGGACCCTAGGATGACTTCGTGAGAGTCGTGAGTTTTGCGAGAGTCCTGATTGAGTTTTATACCTCTCCCAAGGGATGGGATGGGTGATTGGCATGTTTATTCTCCTAAGCAATTATGTTGGCTGCAGACAACATAATGCGGCGGAACGGTTGACATGCTCTAGACTCTCGCCGGATTGGGTCGAGTTTTGTTTTGTGCTGTGGTGCAGTTGGTCGTGGTGAGCGGTGTCTCCCCGACGCGTTGTGCGGATTGGTGTGCACTCGTCGCAGCGGTGGAGCTTGAGCAGATTGTTTTGGGGCCGGATATCCAGATTGAGGTTAGAGAGCTTCAGGCCCCGATGGCAGGATTGTCTGAAGTATACCAGCGGCAGAGTGAGCCGCTGGTCGGGGTGACACAGCTGTCGGAGCAGTGGGCAGCCCGATAGTGTTTTCCTCTGAGACCACCTGGTTACAGTATCCTCAGCGGCAGTGATTCCTGTGGCGCCGATTGAGTGAGTAGCCCCCTCCGTGCCAATGTTTAATGCTGAGGCACCGAGGTGGGGTGGATAGTTGACAGCCGATGAGTTGTGGGACATCAGTGATCGATGGAGCCAGTTTTGGCAGATGAACCACCCCGATTCATAGATTTGAGTTGGAGCCCTTGGAGGCAGAATCGTGGTTGGTGGTGATGGAGTGATCAATTGAGAATCTCCCTGTGTTTGGGAGTTGATGCAGTTGTCGAACTGTGCGCTCCAGATTTCGAGGGACGAGGCGCATAGGACGCGTGCGACTTGGGGTGGATTGCGCCAGAATACCCTTTTAGTTTATCTGATCCCTCTGTTTTGGATTTTAGATTCTGGATGTCTCGATGGAGTAGGCATTGTGTATGGAGCGTACTGTTGCAGTTCCTGTGGATAGGGATCTGCCGCCAGAGGCGAGTTCTGGATAGAGGCGCCTGGCGCTAAGTGTTGGGGGACAGATTGGCCGGCAGAGGCATTTTCCCTTTTCCAGGTGGCAGTTGTCCTTGTGGACGGATTGTGTAAAGCTTACCCAAAGGGAGGTTATCCTTTGTGATGGATAACATTCGTGTTTGGGGTACAATGGATACGCTTGAGGGGTGAGCTGAGTAAGGATAATTGTATAAGGCATTGCAGGAATTAATTGTGTTTTGTCATATGACGATTGCAATGATGGATTTTCGGAGATGTCAGAGGTCAGGTGGACCCAGGTGGCAGCATCAGCATCGTCATCAGAGTGGCGCAGCGGTAGCGTGGATTGTTGTCTGCGAAGGGCTTTGTTCCTTGCCTCAGTGTGAGCAAAGGCGGAGAATTGTGCTCTTTTTTACGGATAGCCTTGGTTTTTAGGTTAAGTGACGACCACCTACAGTGAGCGATTGAGACTGTGCTGCCTGGGTGGAGGGCACCAAGGCAGTGGATCGGGTCGTCGCAGGTGTGATTTCATCTCAGCAGTCGAAGTTAGAGCATGTTGCATTCCTGCATGGACTAGAGGTAGAATTATTACCACATGCACTAGAGGTACAGATTTCCTGTTGGGGTGGTGCATGTGGGGGAGGCTTGTGGATCATGTCCAGTGCAGTTGAGATCTCGAGTGATATCAGCAAACTTATTGGTAGTGATGCCTGGTTAACGTTTGACCCAGTGCGTGGGATTGGTTGGCATAGTGCCACCTGGTGTATGACTGCGGAGAGAGAAGGTTATGATCTCCTGCAAGCAGACATTTGAGACTTGTTCATTGAGACAGTCAGAGCGCACAGGTTGCAGCGACTATGCGCGAGGTGCCTACGGCGGCACCGGGACGCAAGGATATCCCTGTTATCGTGAGATCCCGGGTGTGATTTCACCGGAGCTGATGATGATGATGCCGCCGGTTAGGGAGATTGAGATTACGGCTGACGTGGTTCTGGGAACCACGCCAACCCCAGTAGCACCTCATTGGATTATCACCTGTAGAGCTGAGAGAGCTGATGGCGCAGTTGCAGGATCTGACGGATCGAGGGTCTGTTCGACCTAGTGCCACCCCGTTGTTGTACGGTGGTGATGCCACACCGTTGATACACGGTGATGATGTCACGTCGTGGACACACGACAGTGAGGGTCCTTGTGTGGTGTGACCGCAGGCAGGTTTGGATATTGTTTAGGACCTTTTGATGGAGTTATACCCCGATAGTGGTCTGCTTGGGATGCAGGTGTCTTCTTGGGATCAGACAGTTGTGTATCCCGCCAAGTTGGTGTTCTGGACCCGGTAGGGGCATTGTGAGTGCAGTAAGGCCTAACGGGATGACTAAGGCCCTGTCGTCTTTAGATTTGAGGAATTGTGTGTTCCAGCTGCACTTGGAAGGATTATTTGTGATATTCTTCCGGGATATTTTGATTTTACCCCATCTCTGTATGATTTAGAGCTGGTGGAGTACTCATAGATGGTGTAACAAGGTCTGTGAGGAAGAAGCTGTATGCCAAGTGGTTGTGGCACGAGTTTTAGCTTCGAGAGCATATCACCTTGGATCACTTAGTCTAGCCATAAGAGGCGGTGGTGGAAGTCCGGCCAAAATGGATGCTGTGCGAGAATGACTGAGACCGGCAGATATTTGTTGAGGTGAGGAGCTTGTGAGCCGTATAGTGCCAGCAGAGCTTGACGGATTGGTGACAAGATTGATACCAGCCCTGATTTCTGCATCGCCAGTGTTGGGAGATGGAATTGTGTTATACTGTGATGCCTCCTATAGTAGCTATGAAGTTACAGTTGGATTGGTGGCAAGCATCCACTATCACTCTGATAGGGCCACTGTGGTGGCGGATACCCGGAGCAGGAGAGCTATTTGGGGTTGTGTTTGTTGACTCCGCAGCTTGGCGCTGTGTGGACTGTCGAGGCAGATGTGACGTATGATGGTGTCACTGAGGAATCTTTGGATGATAGACCGTGGCTGAATGGTTCGCTCGGTTGGTCAAGATTTGGGAGCGACCGGGCGAGGACCCCCTCCTGGATAGGGCTCTTTTCTTTTGGAATTGCCTTGCATGTTACGGGGTTGGAAGCTGAGGACGCAACTCCCGGAATTTGATGAAGTGATCATCCGGGCAGGTACCCTTTTTCCGAGCCTGGAGGATTGGATTTACCAGCTGCAAGGGTACTGGATCTTCTCGAGATTGATTTGCGATCTGGTTCTCCCAACTGCTTATAGTTGTGTGCTGATGCCCGAGAGTTGGGGAGGTGATTCTACACCCTGATGGTTTTTGGATTAGGGATCAGAGTTTACGTGATCAGTTGGAGGATTTATATTGGATGCCCGGGAGTACAGAGGTACTTAGATCGAGCTTGTTGTGCCGATGGACTTGTGGTTGGATCATCTGAGGCCCTGGGAAGAGCGGAGGCTTGTACCGATGCAGATTACTTGGTAGCTCGAGCAGTTAGCCCAGCTGCACTTGGTTGAGTTGGTACGGCTTTCCTAGAGTGCCCGCCTTCAGTTTGTTCTAGTTAGAGACCCGAGGACCGCATCGCGTCTCTGGAGGAGGTATTTGTCAGCCTTGGGAGCTCGAGTGGTGGATGATTGGATATTTACCCCCCTTTATTTGGCTGAGTTTCCGTATTGAGGAACGATTTTAGTTTCGAGGACGAAACTTTCTTTTAGTGGGGGAGGATGTGATGACCCGAATCTCCGCAGAGCTGCTACAGTGCGTTGGGGTGGCCATTGGAGGCCTACATGGTGTGTTGGAGGTGTTTGTGGCATAATTGAACATAAGTGTTGGACATCGGACTTATATGGACCCTGTGAGTGATCAGAGGACACCGTGGAGGGTTTAGAAGTGGTTTCGCGCGAATCGGATATTTAAATTAGGCTCCGCACGAAGTTTGGACTAAGAACGCATTTCCGGGTGCCTTCGGCAATTTTTAGAGTTGGAATTTGGCGAAACGGACGTCAAATTCGGATTCAGCGCGCGAAAACGGTCAAAATGGACTACCCACTTGATGTTTTTGGGCACGGGTTACTGTTCACCGCCGGAACAGTAACTCCGGCGATCGCCGGCGGCGGCGGGCAGCGGCGGAGGGCGGCGGCGCGGCCTCGGGCAGGCGGCAGCGCGGGCAGCGCGCAGCGCGCGGGCAGGGCGCGCGGTCCACGCGACAGGCGTGCACCGGAGCGGGGTGCCACGTGGCATGACTGGATTGGGTGGCTCACTGGTCCCGGTCTACGAAGCTGTAGGGTGTACGGTGGACTGGGCGGGAAAACACGTGGCATCCTCCGGTTGGTGTGGTGCATGAAGTCGGGTGCACCGGGTATATCGAGCGTGAGCTGGGACACGTGGCGCGCGGGGATTGGGCGCGCCACTGTGCGCGGCAGGCGCGGGCGGTGCGTGGTGCACGGTGGACCGGATAGGGACACGTGGCAGAGGTTGTTTGGTTCGGTGTTTGAGATTGTTGTGCACCGGGTTCAGCGAGATTATGCCTTGGACACGTGGCGCGCGAGGATTGGGTATGCTACTGTGCGCGTACGGCGTGGCAGGCGGCGGTGGCAGGCGGCCGGCAGGCGGGGCAGGCGGCTGCCGGCGGGCGTGGCGGGCACGGCAGCAGGGTGGCGCACGCGGGCGCCACGTGGCGGCCCGCCATTGGCGGGCGCCAACGGCCCGTTGACCATGGGCGGCCAGGTGGCGCGAGGGGAGCGGCCGGGTTGCCTGTTCGGTGTTCGGGGACACGTGTCAGCGTGTGGAGCGGGTCGGATGGGTGTGCGGTCCGACCGGATCGGGTGTGCGGGCGTGGGCCGTGTGGGCCGGGCTACTGTGCGCGCCCGAAAAATGTTGGGCCGGGCCGCACTGTAGCAGCCCGAAAATCCCCATGCGCCCGAAACCGGGGACACCCCGGGTATTTCTTGATTTGTTTTTTTGGGCCTATATAAAGCAGCCCATCTCCTCTCTTTTCTTCCTTTTTCGAGCTGTAGAGAGGGAATGAGAGGGAGAGTTGTATATGAAAGTTGTTCCCCTTGGTGCCCTTGAACTCTTGGTGGATTCTCAGAATATCTGGAAGCTCGGCAACGGCGATATCATTTTTACAGTTCGCCTCGGTTTTCCCCCATTTTGGCCCATTACCGTCGCAGATTATTCAAAAATTCACTGTGAGCAAACCAGGAGGAGTTTTTGGACGATTTCTTCGACAGCGTGTTCCTAAGAGGTAAGGCTTCGATTTTCGTGTTGATCGCTTCGCTCCGTTTCGCACTTTTGGCACGTTTCCCGAGGCATCTTTGACCCCCATTTTTCTGTGGTGGATTTTGGACAGCACCAACTTGCCGATTTTATATCTCGGCCTAGGAACATCGGATCGAGGTGATTCAAGAGTCGATTTTGATCTACTCGTCGCGAGGAACACAGTGGTGATTTTTCTGGGATTTTAGGAAATTGTTTCGAAGGTGAAAATTACTGTTTTCTCAGTGTACAGTGTGCAGTTTTCTTTACAGTTTGATGTTTGGATTACCACCTTGCCGAATTTATAACTTGACTTACCGAACTCGGATTTGGGCGTGCAAGGTACCGTTTCGAAGCTATCGATGCGAGGATCGCCGTGATATTTTTCTGGGAATTTTCTGGGCACTTTCTACAGGTGATAATTTGACAGTTTCGGGACTGATGTTGTATGGGCTAATAAAAGCAATATTTGGGAGCCTAAGTGTATTTAGTGGACTTTGTGTTGTGCCAGGAGTGTTTCGGGGGTACTGTACTTGTTGGAGCGCAGGATTGGAGTTTTTGGTATTTTCAGCTGTATGGACCCGGACAGTTAGCGCTTCAGGTGGGTGGTTGTTGCATGCCTCTACTTCTGACTTACTCACTAAGTTTATTGGAAAACCCCACTATTGAACATATTGTTTGATTATCATGCCTAATTGACTGATATACATGTGAGCCTATCTTTGGAGATTAATTATGTGGATATAGCATGTTAGGACTCATTTTGGGATAATATTACTGAGGGGACATGATTGCGGGGACATACTTATTTGTGATAATTAACATGCTAAATTAGCACCCAGATTTTTATGAAAAATGGATTAAATGGATTAATTGTTGGGGACATGACGACATATCCATGTGCGGGTTTCGCCTTGGGATTTATTATGGATCAGGGGTTATACATGTGTAGTCGACTGATGATTTTTGCCTGATGGTTATATTCATGGGGATATATTAATTGTTACACATGTAGAACTATATTTGACTTTCTCTCTCTTTTACATTGCATGAGGACTTTTGCATGCTTATTTGGACATCTAGATAGGCCACTATTTTATTGCTACACTATCATATGGGGATTTGACTTAGGAGAAACCATGATTGCTTTCTTTCTCCTTTTTATTTAGACTTTCGAGTCATGTTGCTCGAGTTCGAGCAGAGGTTTGGAATAGTGTAGCTGGGACCTGAGGGTCAGTGACAGGGTGTACTTGATGTTGGATTATGGGTTATTGCGGCAACCGCGGACAGTAGGCGGTTGACCGGATCTTATTATTTTCCCCAATTGTGGGTTGTGGGTTGTTGCGGTGACCGCGGACTTTGGGCGGTTGACCGGATGTTTACTATTGCATCAGATTGGGTATCAGATTTCTCTAGTGGATGGGTTTCCCACTTTTGAGTACTATTGCATCAGATCGGGGTTTTATTAGTGGACGGAGTTTCCCACTTTGATCATAGTCATGATCCAGTCCTGCTATTATGAGACAGTGGTTACAGAGATGCTTGATACAGTGATACTTTACTCGTGTGGGTCGCTCCCCTCGAGTGCCACTCCGGAGTAGGCTTTACACGGTGCCGAGCGCCGGGCACCATTCTGAGTTCTTGAGTTCGACAGCAGAGCAGGCAGTACCAGTTTTACTGGTGTCACTAGATTGGGTCTATTTGGTCAGATACTGTTCCCTGATGCCTTCATACCGTCATTTCCTTCGGTATTGCATTTAGAGGCATACTTGTTGTGGTTTCCCCTTTTATTCAGTAGTTCTGTTACAGCTTTACCCCTTGCCCTTTTCTTGCCTCTAGTAGACTTAGTGGGTACGCCGGAGCTTGAGGCTTTACCCACAGGGGGAGGCTACTGGTTTACTAGTGGTTCTCACCCCCACTGTTGTTTCCTCTTCTTTTCTCCCCCCTGTTTTGCAGAGTCCTCATTGGAGTTGCTGATCTTCGGTCGTTGTTCGGGGCGAGGGAGTCACGAGCTAGATCGTTACCACCCGAGGAGTGTAGCTGTATCCCCTGGTTGGAGATTCCTCGTAGCTGTTGGCTGGCTTTTACTGTTTATCTGGAGGAGAGAGATCTTTTGTATTTGGAGAGACTGATGTACTATAGTTTTAGTTTATCTCCTTTTATAGTCGAGAGATGCTGTACTGAGGACATTGTATGATGATTATCTGTATTTGAGGGAATGGATATTGTACTCTATTTCATGATGTATAGTAATTGGATTTTATTTTACAGCATTTTATTTCAGCTCTGATATTTGTGTAGCTATAGTACTATCTTTTGCAGGTTAGACGCTTCGCCTATGCGGGTTTTGGCATAGGTGGCGGATCTGTTGGCGAGCCCGGGTCGCAGTTTCGACCCCGGGGCGTGACAAGCTCTATGCGGATCTCCTGCTCAAAGCGTCAGCAACCACATTGGCCTTGCCGGGGTGATAAAGGATACTCAAATCATAATCCTTTAAAAGCTCTAACCACCGGCGTTGCCGCAAGTTCAGCTCCTTTTGAGTAAATAAATACTTTAAGCTCTTGTGGTCTGTATAAATCTCACAGTGCTCCCCGTAGAGATAATGTCGCCATAACTTCAGGGCAAACACCACCGCCGCAAGCTCCAAATCATGAGTAGGGTAATTCTTCTCATAATCCTTTAATTGCCGTGAAGCATAAGCAATTACCCTACCATGCTGCATCAAGACACAACCCAAGCCGCTGTGTGAGGCGTCACTATAGATCACGAATCCGTCACCCATCACTGGTAGTGCCAAAACTGGTGCAGAGATCAATCTCCTCTTAAGCTCCTCAAAGCTCTCTTGGCACCGCTCCGACCAAATAAACTTCACCCCCTTTCTCGTCAAGCTGGTCAGGGGAGTAGAGAGCTTCGCAAAGCCCTCCACAAAACGACGGTAATAACCTGCTAATCCAAGAAAGCTACGGACCTCGGTAACCGTCGTCGGTCTAGGCCAATCCCGAACTGAATCAATCTTCGTCGGGTCCACTGCCACTCCTGCGGCTGATATAACGTGGCCTAGAAAAGCAACCTCCCGAAGCCAAAATTCACACTTTTTAAGCTTGGCATACAACTTCTTCTCTCGCAGAAGCTGTAGCACAACCCTCAAGTGCTCCTCATGCTCCAAATCACTTCGGGAGTAAATCAGAATGTCGTCAATGAACACAACGACAAACCGATCCAAGAACGGCTGAAATATCCGGTTCATTAGATCCATAAATGTAGCAGGGGCATTAGTTAGTCCAAAAGGCATAACTGTAAACTCATAATGCCCATACCGGGTTCTAAAAGCCATCTTGGGGACATCCTCGGCCCTCACCCTCAACTGGTGGTAACCTGACTGGAGGTCAATCTTTGAAAACACTGTGGCACCCTGCAACTGATCAAATAGATCATCAATCCGTGGTAGTGGGTACTTGTTCCGGATGGTCACTTTATTTAGCTCCCGGTAGTCCACGCACAAGCGAAGTGACCCATCCTTCTTCTTCACGAATAAAACTGGCGCTCCCCACGGAGATACACTGGGCCTCACAAAGCCCACATCCATCACATCCTGCAACTGAGCCTTCAATTCCCTCAGTTCAGCTGGGGCCATCCTATAAGGTGCCTTTGAGATTGGTGCGGTCCCTGGAACCACATCAATCACAAACTCAACCTCCCTCTCCGGCGGCAAGGTCGTTAACTCAGAGGGAAACACATCTGGGAACTCGCAGACGATAGGGGTATCCTCGAGTCCCAGTGCCGCCGTAGGCACCTCTACAACCGTCGCCAGGAAAGCTATACAGCCCCTACTCATCATCCGTCGAGCTCTCGACGACGAGATAGTCATCGCAAACAGGGTACTCTGACAGCCTCTAAAAATGAACTCCTCCTGCCCGGCTCACGAAGAGTCACAGTCCTCTCTCTACAGTCGATGGTGGCGCCATAACGAAATAACCAATCCATACCAAGTACAATGTCGAAATCCCGAAGCTGCCGCAAGACAAGCAAGTCTGCCGGCAGAATCCAGGGTCCCAACTGTACAGGGCAATCCCTACAGTACTCCTCAACATGCAAAACATGGTCTGGAATCTGAACCTCTAATGCATGCGGTAAAGAAACTACCTCAATGCCATGTAGGGATGCGAATGCTCTACTAATGAATGAATGCGATGCGCCCGTATCAAAAAGAGCTCGAGTATGAACTGCGGAAATCAAAATGATACCTGCGACGACATGATCTGCGGCTGTAGCATCCTCTACCTGTGCTGCATAAACTCGTCCACTCGGTGCTGGTGGTCGTCGATCCGGCTGTCGAGAGGAAGATGAAGCATGATCAGGCCTACCATAGGCCACAGAAGGCCCTGCTGACTGATACGGAACAGTGGGTGCCGAAGCCGAGGAAGGAGCTGGAGGACCTGCTCTGGGGCACGATCTCTGATAGTGTCCAGTCTGTCCACAACGGAAGCAACGACCCTGACTCTGAGAACACTGAGTCGATAAGTGCGGCCCTCCGCAAATGACACATCGGTCTGGTCGTGGTGGTCGTCGTGGCTGCTGCTGCTGCTGGGAAGACTGCTGTCGAGATGGTCGACGCTGCTGCTGCCACGGACGGGGTGCTCCTGATCTCTGGCGCCCCTGATACCCACGACCCTGAGGATGAGGTCGTGGAGGTCTCGGGGGTCCCTGTCCACTCGACTGCCCCTCATCAACTGGTGCTGGGCGCTTTGCCCCCGGGTCACTGCTGGGGCTGGCGCCACCTCCGCCATCACTGTCTCTCCTGACTCGACATATAATGCCTGCTCCATCGAGGCCTCCAAAGTCTGCAGTCTGCGGGAACGAACATGCTGATAAATATCCCGGCGCAACCCTCGCTCGAACATGTAAATCTGATGTGCCTCATCCCTGGCCACGTGAGGCATACTAGCCAACAACTGGTTGAATTCAGCTATGTATACGTGCACGGGCCGATCTCCCTGACGCAGGGTCCTCAGCTGCTCCTCCAATCTCTGACGGACACTCTCCGGGAAGAAAGCCCCCAAAAGAAGGCTGCTAAACTCCGTCCATGAGAGAAGCTGCGTCCCCGGCGGCCCAGCCGGTCGCACACGCCGCCACCACGCCTCGGCGTTGCCCTCCAAGAAATGAGAAGCCAAGAGAACCCGGAAACGATCCTCAATAAATAAACTCTCAAAATGACGCTCCATGGCTGTGACCCAAGTCTCGGCCTCCCACGGCTCCGCTCCCATACCAGAAAAACGGGGTGGGTCAAACTGGCGGAACCTCATCAGCAAATCCACCACCACCCGCTGCTCAGCTGAAGTCAAAGATCCCGTCACCCCCGACGGTGGTCTGCAAGGAACCGGCTCAACAGAAACTGCCGGTGCTGGAGGAACAACAGGGGGTGCCACAACAGGGGGAGAAGGTACAGGCGCACTATCACGGGGTGCCACCTCTGGCTGCGACCTCTGCTCTAACAAAGCCATCATCCTGCCCAAGGCCTCCTCCTGACGGCGAGAAGCCTCCTCCTGACGGCGAGAGGTCTCCTCCTGACGCTGGATAACCTCTGACATCTGTGCCATCTGGGCTCGGAGCTCCTGCACCTCCCTCTCCTGTCCCTGTCCCGAGTCCTCCTGCTCGGGCCCAGAGGAGGAAGGCTGCGAGCGCGCTGGCCTCCCGCGTCGCGGAGGCATCACACCCCTGAGAAAGAAAAGAAGAACAGTCAGAACCTCCAACCCAACTCGACCCAATCTCGCGAAAGTCCACAGGCATATCCCCCTTCCCACTAGCACTATGTTGTCTGCAGCCAACATAGTCGCCACCGAAGGAAGATATGTCAATCTCTCACCCCATCCACTGGGAGAGTGTAAAACCCAATCAAGACTCTCGCAACCGAGTTACGACTCTCACGCAAGTCATCCTAGGGTCCAACCACAAGCCTAGGGTTTCTAAGTCCTCACTGACCTACATCCTAGGCTCTGATACCACTCTAATCTGTCACGCCCCGGGTCGAACTGCGACCCGGACTCGCCAACAGATCCGCCGCCCATACGAGAGGCCCCGTATGAACGTAGCGTCTAACCTGCAAAAGATCAACTATACAATACAGATATCAGAGCTGAAATGGAAATACTGAACTGAAATGAAACTACTCTCAGTAAGTACAGACCAAGACCTCACATAAATACATAAGTCGCTCCAAAATAAAGAAGAGTACAACTCGATCCTCACTACAAGATCACTCAACAAGACTCCCAAAAGGTGAGGGTACAGCTACTCTCAGGCGACACCTGGTAGGGATCTAACTCGCGACTCCCTTACCTCGATCAGCTGGATCAGCAACCTGTGCGGCAGGTACAGAAGTAGAGGTCCCTGGGGAAAAGACACCACGACGGGTGTGAGAACTACATCCCAAGTAGTTCTCAGTGGGTGCCGCCAACAAGCCCGACGGTCTGCCCACTAAGTCTACAAGAGGCTAAAAAGATAAAGATGCAATGCTGGGAGGAAAACTGATAACGTGTCTCTACAGCTACAATGCCTCTACTAGATGCTCAAGGGTGAAAACAGAACAAAATCAGGTACCACTACTAACCCTCAGCTCCAATCACCCAATCTACACTGACTGCCACATCGGGTCCAGTCAAACCTGCGCCTACCTACTGCCTGACGTCCACGGAGGAGAGGCCTTACGTAGGGCGTCCGTGGCTGCCAAAAAGGACCCAGCCAGAGGGACTGCATCGACAAAATCGCAATAGCAAGTAACCCGCCTAGCTCCGGAGTGGCACTCGAGGGGCGCGACCCCACCGAGTAAAGTATCTGCGCATCTATGTCGAGCTCAATGTGGCCCATGCAGGCTATAATCCAAATCCACGATCAACAAGATCGACTGTACTCTAAAGAACCCTGTCTCACTCACTGGCTGGAACACAACACAGCCGAGACCCCCTGTCCCTCAGACAGTAATCAAAAGACACTCTGATCAAGAACTCGCTATCTGACTCCACTCGGTCCCCCGACACGAGTGTAAATGCACCCCACCAATAACCCGACCCCTCGGCCCCCTATCAGGGCGAGGAAGAAACTAAGTCCAGAGAAAATAATGATGACAGTGGAGTGTCTAGAGCAGTAAAGTAACCTAGCCCAAGTTGGAGTTTTCTACTAGTCTGGTTGAACATGCAGCATATGACAGGGGTGCTAGGTCAAGTCCGAAGATAGCAACAATAAGGATGTGAAGGAAAACTAACAAGAACACATGATAACTGAATAAATAAGGAAGCTCAACACATGCTCTCTAACATGCTATACTGGAGATAAATAATACATGCACATCCCTAAACAGCTAGAATTAGTGTACAGATCGCAATTCTTGAAAGCGAGGCCACCCACCTGATCAGTCGAACTGTCAAAAGTCTTACAGCTGATAATACCAAAAATAGCAGCTACACAGAATCCAACAGGTTTAGCACAGTCCCCACTGCTCCTGGGTACAAAAACTGAGCTGTCAATACACAAATATTCCTCCCAAAACTGTCAGATTACAAACCGTAATTCAGCTGCGAAGATGGGCAAAAATCACCTGCTGAACGTCCTCAGAAAAATCTAAATAAAATATCCCCGCGATCTACGCGTCGATAGCTTCGAAACGACTACCTGCACGCCCAAATCCGAGTTTTCTACGCTAAGATAAAAATCCGGCAAGAAAAGCACCTCCTTCCTAACTGTACCAACTATTACAGATAACCATTCGGGAAGAATAAAGATTCTCACCTTCGAAGCAGTCTCATAAAATTTTGAGAAAAAACCAGCAGATTCCTCGCGAAGAGTAGATGAATTTAGCCTCTTGAATCACCTCGATCCGATATCGGTACGCGAAGATATGGCCGAAATACCGTGGCGCTGTCCAAAAATCCGCGAAGAAAAAGGGGCAACAAAAAGCTCAAATACCTTCAAAATCCGACAGGAATTTGAGAAAACTCTGAATACCAAAATGAAAGTCCTACCTGTCGTGAGTCCGACGGCGCAAAAATCGCTAAAAACGGAGATCGGAGCGAGTCGGGGTAGCCTGCGCAAGAAAACGCGACGAAACGGGTCGACGAAGACGATGCGTCACTGTGCGCCGCGTCGCAGATGAAGTCGAACAGACGAACTCCAAAAATCCCCAAAGTTTTCCAAAGAGTGCAGCTGAATGAGAGGGGAAATTTCTCTTCTAAAGCCCTCTGCGAAAACAGGCCAAAAAAACCTGTAAATGGGCCCCCCAAGGCTCTATTTATAGTGCAAAGGCACTAATGGGCCTTTTGGCGGATTCGGGCGCAACTTTCGGGCGCCCGAATCCGCCTGAGGGGTCGGACGCGCCCCATACGACGCGCCCGAAAGCCTCAGGTGCGGCCACGTCACCCCGCAACAGCAAACAGCTGTGCGGGGGCCCTCCGCGCGCGCCACGTCGCCCCCTCCGCGGGCGGGGTGGTAGGTGGGGCGGGGCGACCACAGCGCGACGCGTGGCGCACTCGAGTACGAGGCGCCACGCGTCGGCCGCCCGACTGCCCCGTGCACCCCCGAGGCTCCCGTGGACCGCGATCACGTGAGCCCGCCAATGCCGAGCTGCCACGCGCCGCGCACCAGGTCCACCGAGCCGCGCCTTTTTCCCTGAACCGCGCCACGCGCACCCGCCAATCCCAGGATGCCACGTGGCCCGCCCCGCGGTCCATGCACCGACGCGCTACTCCCGTGGACCGAGCGGTGTGAGCCGGCCCAATCATGAGCCGCCACGTGGCGCCGGCCGGTCCACGGTCACCCCCATGCACCAGGAATCTCTGAAAACTTCCGGTAGCCCGTTTTTGGTCATCCGGACTCCAAATTTAACAAGCAAATAGCCGTTTTCAAGTATTTTTCCGTGCTGAATCCGATTCTAACCTCTATTTGGCCAAACTCCTTCCAGAAATTTCGGCAGACACAGCCGAAGGCCGAAACAGTAAAAGATACCTCACAAGGTCCCTCAGTAGCACCTCCTTGATGCACTATGGGCCAGATACACCAACAATAGGTGTTCTAACTATAGATTCAGCAGAAAAACTGCATGGGGTTTACGGTCTCCACATCCTCCCCCACTAAAAAGGAGTTTCGTCCTCGAAACAAAAGGAAAGCAAACCTGCATACCTCAACCAGAAAGCTCGAACAGAAAAGGGTAGGTATCCCGCATCACCGTCTCCAGCTCCCATGTAGCCTCTCGCTCCCCATGGTTGCTCCACTGAATCTTCACAAATGGAATGGCCCGGTTGCGCAATTCTCTCACCTCACGAGCCAGAATTCGCAACGGGCGCTCCTCATAACCAAGATCCTCGCCAATCTCCAGAGAAGTGAAGTCGATAACATGCGAAGGGTCGAAGATGTATCTCCTCAGAGCTGAGACATGAAACACATCATGGACTCCGGCCAGGCGCGGTGGAAGTGCAACTCTATAGGCCACAGGGCCAATCCTCTCCAGTATCTCGAAGGGTCCAATAAAGCGGGGACTAGCTTTCCCCGAACTCCAAATCTCTTGACCCCTTTCGAAGGCGAAACCTTCAAA
Organism: Tillandsia fasciculata; assembly: GCA_029168755.2. Taxonomy (NCBI): domain Eukaryota; kingdom Viridiplantae; phylum Streptophyta; class Magnoliopsida; order Poales; family Bromeliaceae; genus Tillandsia; species Tillandsia fasciculata. The sequence goes on along the minus strand of CM054944.1, from coordinate 12,288,416 downwards.
AAGACATGATCCCCAATCTGGAACTCAAGATCTCGCCGCCGATGATCAGTGTAGCTCCTCTGACGACTCTGGGCTGTCTCAAGATGTCGGCGCACTAATCTGACTTTCTCCTCTGCCTCCAACAATAAATCCGGTCCCAAAGTCTTTCTTTCACCCACGTCACTCCAATATAAGGGCGACCGACACTTGCGTCCATACAACGCCTCAAACGGAGCCATTTGGATGCTCGCTTGATAGCTGTTGTTGTACGCAAACTCAACCAAGGCTAAGTGCCGATACCACCCTCCTCCGAAATCCATAACGCACGCCCTAAGCATATCCTCCAGGGTCTGTATGGTGCGCTCCGACTGCCCATCGGTCTGTGGGTGAAATGCTGTGCTGAAACGGAGCTGGGTCCCCAAAGCTAACTGTAGACTCGTCCAGAAACGTGACACAAACCTCGGGTCCCTGTCTGATACAATCGAGGCGGGTATACCGTGCAACCTCACCACCTCATCCAAATATAGCTGGGCAAAACGGTCCAACGACCAGGTCATCTGAACAGGTAAAAAGTGAGCAGACTTGGTGAGTCTATCCACGATAACCCAAATCGCGTCGGCTCCACTCTGCGCCCTCGGTAATCCAACTACAAAGTCCATGGTGATGTGGTCCCACTTCCACTTAGGAATTGGAAGACTTTGCAACTTGCCAGCAGGTACTCGATGTTCTGCCTTCACTTGCTGACAAGTTAAACACTGAGCCACGAATCTTCCAATATCCCGCTTCATTCCAGACCACCAAAAGAGTGCCTTGAGGTCCCTATACATCTTAGTACCTCCAGGGTGGACGGTATAAGGTGTATAGTGAGCCTCTCTCAAAATCTGATCCCTGATCTCCGAATCTGTAGGCACACACACTCGGTCCCTGTACCGCAGTACTCCCGAGCTATCCACTGAAAAATCCCCTATCTGATCAACCTGAATCTGCGATCTAATCCTCGTCAAGTAGGGGTCCTCACTCTGTGCCTCACCAATCCTGTCCAACAGAGTGGGCTGCAAGACCATGGACAAGAGTCTAGCAGAGACCCCAGGGGATACTACCTCTATCTGTAAACGCCTCATCTGCTCCACAAGTGGTGCCTGCTGAGTAATCATCATGCTCAAGCTCTGTGCGGATCTCCTGCTCAAAGCGTCAGCAACCACATTGGCCTTGCCGGGGTGATAAAGGATACTCAAATCATAATCCTTTAAAAGCTCTAACCACCGGCGTTGCCGCAAGTTCAGCTCCTTTTGAGTAAATAAATACTTTAAGCTCTTGTGGTCTGTATAAATCTCACAGTGCTCCCCGTAGAGATAATGTCGCCATAACTTCAGGGCAAACACCACCGCCGCAAGCTCCAAATCATGAGTAGGGTAATTCTTCTCATAATCCTTTAATTGCCGTGAAGCATAAGCAATTACCCTACCATGCTGCATCAAGACACAACCCAAGCCGCTGTGTGAGGCGTCACTATAGATCACGAATCCGTCACCCATCACTGGTAGTGCCAAAACTGGTGCAGAGATCAATCTCCTCTTAAGCTCCTCAAAGCTCTCTTGGCACCGCTCCGACCAAATAAACTTCACCCCCTTTCTCGTCAAGCTGGTCAGGGGAGTAGAGAGCTTCGCAAAGCCCTCCACAAAACGACGGTAATAACCTGCTAATCCAAGGAAGCTACGGACCTCGGTAACCGTCGTCGGTCTAGACCAATCCCGAACTGAATCAATCTTCGTCGGGTCCACTGCCACTCCTGCGGCTGATATAACGTGGCCTAGAAAAGCAACCTCCCGAAGCCAAAATTCACACTTTTTAAGCTTGGCATACAATTTCTTCTCTCGCAGAAGCTGTAGCACAATCCTCAAGTGCTCCTCATGCTCCAAATCACTTCGGGAGTAAATCAGAATGTCGTCAATGAACACAACGACAAACCGATCCAAGAACGGCTGAAATACCCGGTTCATTAGATCCATAAATGCAGCAGGGGCATTAGTTAGTCCAAAAGGCATAACTGTAAACTCATAATGCCCATACCGGGTTCTAAAAGCCGTCTTGGGGATGTCCTCGGCCCTCACCCTCAACTGGTGGTAACCTGACTGGAGGTCAATCTTTGAAAACACTGTGGCACCCTGCAACTGATCAAATAGATCATCAATCCGTGGTAGTGGGTACTTGTTCCGGATGGTCACTTTATTTAGCTCCCGGTAGTCCACGCACAAGCGAAGTGACCCATCCTTCTTCTTCACGAATAAAACTGGCGCTCCCCACGGAGATACACTGGGCCTCACAAAGCCCACATCCATCACATCCTGCAACTGAGCCTTCAATTCCCTCAGTTCAGCTGGGGCCATCCTATAAGGTGCCTTTGAGATTGGTGCGGTCCCTGGAACCACATCAATCACAAACTCAACCTCCCTCTCCGGCGGCAAGGTCGTTAACTCAGAGGGAAACACATCTGGGAACTCGCGGACGATAGGGATATCCTCGAGTCCCAGTGCCGCCGTAGGCACCTCTACAACCGTCGCCAGGAAAGCTATACAGCCCCTACTCATCATCCGTCGAGCTCTCGACGACGAGATAGTCATCGCAAACAGGGTACTCTGACAGCCTCTAAAAATGAACTCCTCCTGCCCCGGCTCACGAAGAGTCACAGTCCTCTCTCTGCAGTCGATGGTGGCGCCATAACGAAATAACCAATCCATACCAAGTACAATGTCGAAATCCCGGAGCTGCCGCAAGACAAGCAAGTCTGCCGGCAGAATCCAGGGTCCCAACTGTACAGGGCAATCCCTACAGTACTCCTCAACATGCAAAACATGGTCTGGAATCTGAACCTCTAATGCATGCGATAAAGAAACTACCTCAATACCATGTAGGGATGCGAATGCTCTACTAATGAATGAATGCGATGCGCCCGTATCAAAAAGAGCTCGAGTATGAACTGCGGAAATCAAAATGATACCTGCGACGACATGATCTGCGGCTGTAGCATCCTCTACCTGTGCTGCATAAACTCGTCCACTCGGTGCTGGTGGTCGTCGATCTGGCTGTCGAGAGGAAGATGAAGCATGATCAGGCCTACCATAGGCCACAGAAGGCCCTGCTGACTGATACGGAACAGTGGGTGCCGAAGCCGAGGAAGGAGCTGGAGGACCTGCTCTGGGGCACGATCTCTGATAGTGTCCAGTCTGTCCACAACGGAAGCAACGACCCTGACTCTGAGAACACTGAGTCGATAAGTGCGGCCCTCCGCAAATGACACATCGGTCTGGTCGTGGTGGTCGTCGTGGCTGCTGCTGCTGCTGGGAAGACTGCTGTCGAGATGGTCGACGCTGCTGCTGCCACGGACGGGGTGCTCCTGATCTCTGGCGCCCCTGATACCCACGACCCTGAGGATGAGGTCGTGGAGGTCTCGGGGGTCCCTGTCCACTCGACTGCCCCTCATCAACTGGTGCTGGGCGCTTTGCCCCCGGGGTCACTGCTGGGGCTGGCGCCACCTCCGCCATCACTGTCTCTCCTGACTCGACATATAATGCCTGCTCCATCGAGGCCTCCAAAGTCTGCAGTCTGCGGGAACGAACATGCTGATAAATATCCCGGCGCAACCCTCGCTCGAACATGTAAATCTGATGTGCCTCATCCCTGGCCACGTGAGGCATACTAGCCAACAACTGGTTGAATTCAGCTATGTATACGTGCACGGGCCGATCTCCCTGACGCAGGGTCCTCAGCTGCTCCTCCAATCTCTGACGGACACTCTCCGGGAAGAAAGCCCCCAAAAGAAGGCTGCTAAACTCCGTCCATGAGAGAAGCTGCGTCCCCGGCGGCCCAGCCGGTCGCACACGCCGCCACCACGCCTCGGCGTTGCCCTCCAAGAAATGAGAAGCCAAGAGAACCCGGAAACGATCCTCAATAAATAAACTCTCAAAATGACGCTCCATGGCTGTGACCCAAGTCTCGGCCTCCCACGGCTCAGCTCCCATACCAGAAAAACGGGGTGGGTCAAACTGGCGGAACCTCATCAGCAAATCCACCACCACCCGCTGCTCAGCTGAAGTCAAAGATCCCGTCACCCCCGACGGTGGTCTGCAAGGAACCGGCTCAACAGAAACTGCCGGTGCTGGAGGAACAACAGGGGGTGCCACAACAGGGGGAGAAGGTACAGGCGCACTATCACGGGGTGCCACCTCTGGCTGCGACCTCTGCTCTAACAAAGCCATCATCCTGCCCAAGGCCTCCTCCTGACGGCGAGAAGCCTCCTCCTGACGGCGAGAGGTCTCCTCCTGACGCTGGATAACCTCTGACATCTGTGCCATCTGGGCTCGGAGCTCCTGCACCTCCCTCTCCTGTCCCTGTCCCGAGTCCTCCTGCTCGGGCCCAGAGGAGGAAGGCTGCGAGCGCGCTGGCCTCCCGCGTCGCGGAGGCATCACACCCCTGAGAAAGAAAAGAAGAACAGTCAGAACCTCCAACCCAACTCGACCCAATCTCGCGAAAGTCCACAGGCATATCCCCCTTCCCACTAGCACTATGTTGTCTGCAGCCAACATAGTCGCCACCGAAGGAAGATATGTCAATCTCTCACCCCATCCACTGGGAGAGTGTAAAACCCAATCAAGACTCTCGCAACCGAGTTACGACTCTCACGCAAGTCATCCTAGGGTCCAACCACAAGCCTAGGGTTTCTAAGTCCTCACTGACCTACATCCTAGGCTCTGATACCACTCTAATCTGTCACGCCCCGGGTCGAACTGCGACCCGGACTCGCCAACAGATCCGCCGCCCATACGAGAGGCCCCGTATGAACGTAGCGTCTAACCTGCAAAAGATCAACTATACAATACAGATATCAGAGCTGAAATGGAAATACTGAACTGAAATGAAACTACTCTCAGTAAGTACAGACCAAGACCTCACATAAATACATAAGTCGCTCCAAAATAAAGAAGAGTACAACTCGATCCTCACTACAAGATCACTCAACAAGACTCCCAAAAGGTGAGGGTACAGCTACTCTCAGGCGACACCTGGTAGGGATCTAACTCGCGACTCCCTTACCTCGATCAGCTGGATCAGCAACCTGTGCGGCAGGTACAGAAGTAGAGGTCCCTGGGGAAAAGACACCACGACGGGTGTGAGAACTACATCCCAAGTAGTTCTCAGTGGGTGCCGCCAACAAGCCCGACGGTCTGCCCACTAAGTCTACAAGAGGCTAAAAAGATAAAGATGCAATGCTGGGAGGAAAACTGATAACGTGTCTCTACAGCTACAATGCCTCTACTAGATGCTCAAGGGTGAAAACAGAACAAAATCAGGTACCACTACTAACCCTCAGCTCCAATCACCCAATCTACACTGACTGCCACATCGGGTCCAGTCAAACCTGCGCCTACCTACTGCCTGACGTCCACGGAGGAGAGGCCTTACGTAGGGCGTCCGTGGCTGCCAAAAAGGACCCAGCCAGAGGGACTGCATCGACAAAATCGCAATAGCAAGTAACCCGCCTAGCTCCGGAGTGGCACTCGAGGGGCGCGACCCCACCGAGTAAAGTATCTGCGCATCTATGTCGAGCTCAATGTGGCCCATGCAGGCTATAATCCAAATCCACGATCAACAAGATCGACTGTACTCTAAAGAACCCTGTCTCACTCACTGGCTGGAACACAACACAGCCGAGACCCCCTGTCCCTCAGACAGTAATCAAAAGACACTCTGATCAAGAACTCGCTATCTGACTCCACTCGGTCCCCCGACACGAGTGTAAATGCACCCCACCAATAACCCGACCCCTCGGCCCCCTATCAGGGCGAGGAAGAAACTAAGTCCAGAGAAAATAATGATGACAGTGGAGTGTCTAGAGCAGTAAAGTAACCTAGCCCAAGTTGGAGTTTTCTACTAGTCTGGTTGAACATGCAGCATATGACAGGGGTGCTAGGTCAAGTCCGAAGATAGCAACAATAAGGATGTGAAGGAAAACTAACAAGAACACATGATAACTGAATAAATAAGGAAGCTCAACACATGCTCTCTAACATGCTATACTGGAGATAAATAATACATGCACATCCCTAAACAGCTAGAATTAGTGTACAGATCGCAATTCTTGAAAGCGAGGCCACCCACCTGATCAGTCGAACTGTCAAAAGTCTTACAGCTGATAATACCAAAAATAGCAGCTACACAGAATCCAACAGGTTTAGCACAGTCCCCACTGCTCCTGGGTACAAAAACTGAGCTGTCAATACACAAATATTCCTCCCAAAACTGTCAGATTACAAACCGTAATTCAGCTGCGAAGATGGGCAAAAATCACCTGCTGAACGTCCTCAGAAAAATCTAAATAAAATATCCCCGCGATCTACGCGTCGATAGCTTCGAAACGACTACCTGCACGCCCAAATCCGAGTTTTCTACGCTAAGATAAAAATCCGGCAAGAAAAGCACCTCCTTCCTAACTGTACCAACTATTACAGATAACCATTCGGGAAGAATAAAGATTCTCACCTTCGAAGCAGTCTCATAAAATTTTGAGAAAAAACCAGCAGATTCCTCGCGAAGAGTAGATGAATTTAGCCTCTTGAATCACCTCGATCCGATATCGGTACGCGAAGATATGGCCGAAATACCGTGGCGCTGTCCAAAAATCCGCGAAGAAAAAGGGGCAAAAGCTCAAATACCTTCAAAATCCGACAGGAATTTGAGAAAACTCTGAATACCAAAATGATAGTCCTACCTGTCGTGAGTTCGACGGCGCAAAAATCGCTAAAAACGGAGATCGGAGCGAGTCGGGGTAGCCTGCGCAAGAAAACGCGACGAAACGGGTCGACGAAGACGATGCGTCACTGTGCGCCGCGTCGCAGATGAAGTCGAACAGACGAACTCCAAAAATCCCCAAAGTTTTCCAAAGAGTGCAGCTGAATGAGAGGGGAAATTTCTCTTCTAAAGCCCTCTGCGAAAACAGGCCAAAAAAACCTGTAAATGGGCCCCCCAAGGCTCTATTTATAGTGCAAAGGCATAATGGCCTTTTGGCGGATTCGGGCGCAACTTTCGGGCGCCCGAATCCGCCTGAGGGGTCGGACGCGCCCCATACGACGCGCCCGAAAGCCTCAGGTGCGGCCACGTCACCCCGCAACAGCAAACAGCTGTGCGGGGGCCCTCCGCGAGCGCCACGTCGCCCCCTCCGCGGGCGGGGTGGTAGGTGGGGCGGGGCGACCACAGCGCGACGCGTGGCGCACTCGAGTACGAGGCGCCACGCGTCGGCCGCCCGACTGCCCCGTGCACCCCCGAGGCTCCCGTGGACCGCGATCACGTGAGCCCGCCAATGCCGAGCTGCCACGCGCCGCGCACCAGGTCCACCGAGCCGCGCCTTTTTCCCTGAACCGCGCCACGCGCACCCGCCAATCCCAGGATGCCACGTGGCCCGCCCCGCGGTCCATGCACCGACGCGCTACTCCCGTGGACCGAGCGGTGTGAGCCGGCCCAATCATGAGCCGCCACGTGGCGCCGGCCGGTCCACGGTCACCCCCATGCACCAGGAATCTCTGAAAACTTCCGGTAGCCCGTTTTTGGTCATCCGGACTCCAAATTTAACAAGCAAATAGCCGTTTTCAAGTGTTTTTCCGTGCTGAATCCGATTCTAACCTCTATTTGGCCAAACTCCTTCCAGAAATTTCGGCAGACACAGCCGAATGCCGAAACAGTAAAAGATACCTCACAAGATCCCTCAGTAGCACCTCCTTGATGCACTATGGGCCAGATACACCAACAATAGGTGTTCTAACTGTAGATTCAGCAGAAAAACTGCATGGGGTTTACGGTCTCCACAATGATCGTCGTGCGGGATTGGGTGCCGATTGGGACGCCGTTGGATTGGCATAGCTCCTTGGGAGGTGCCACCACGGGACCATGAGGCGTGGCTCAAGCTTAGACTCAAAGAAAGTCTTCAAGAGAAAAAGATTAAGTTAACCAAACTTGACATTGAATATCACATAGATGATATATTAATGGTAGTTGGACATACATGATAGCAAACTTGACATTGGACACCACATAAGTAATACTACTCCTTGTAGTTGGACATTATGATAGCATGATAGATTCATATCATCATCACCTTGTACATGAGCATAGAGGCATGATAGTAGTAGAGTATTTTACTTTACTTCAGTCGTTTATTTCTGCATTTCATTTCAGCAGTTTACTATCTTATGCCTCAGTTGACCTAGTGGTGTATTTCGCTTCTCTCGGCGGCTTACCCACTGGGAACTATTGTTTAATAGTTCTCACCCCATTTGGGATGTTGTTTTTCAGAGCCATCCGCAGCGGGAGGGGCTCGGGACCGTGGCAAGGGGTTATCGCATAGCTAGCTAATCCCCGTCGCACCACTCGAGGTGGTTCAGGGCACCTTTTCTTTTGTTTCTCTTGGAGAGGTGTTAGTTTTTTTTGGGATAGAAACCACCCTTGTACTTTGATAAGTTGTAATTAAGGGAACTACAGGTGTATTTTGGATTTTAACTTCTTGTATGATAGTTGTTATTTTACTTTCCTCTTTATGTGTAGTTTAGTTGTGTTGTGCTCTGATTACTAGTAGGATGTGTTATTGCTTCCTTTCCGCTTTGTTGTTATAGACGCCTTGTGTGTACCGGGGGGTACCTTGTGCACACGGCGGGTCTGTGCACGTGCCGGGTAGGCTTCCGCTGGGGCCTGGGGCGTGACAGGGCTCGCCAACAGATCCGCCACCTATTTGGAAAACTCCGCATAGGCAAAAGCGTCCAACCTACAAGGATAAAACTACAGCTAAACAGATATCAGAGCTGGAAAGTAAACTGCTGTAAAACTAAAATCCAACCACTGTACAACTGAAAATAAAATACAGTATCCACCTGCTAAAAAAAAAAATAATACTACATCATCCTCTGATACAACATCTAAAAATCCAAACGAGGAGGTAACAAAATAACAATACATCAGTGTATAGGTTCACAGTACAAGTCAAATTCTCACAATACATCAATCTCTCAAAAGTAAAAATAAACAATCTAACTGACTGTACAAAAAAAAATCTCCAATAAGGGGGTACAACTACTCTCCAAAAGACAGGTAGGAATCTAGCTCGCGAATCCCTCACCTCGATCAGAAGAAGCAGCAACAGCTGAGGTAGGAACTGGAGAAGAAGCCTCTGCAAAACTGTCACCGACAGAGGGTGTGAGAACTACAACACGTAGTTCTCAGTGGGTACCGCCACCAAGCCCGACGGTCTACCCATTAAGTCTACTAGAGGCATAAGATAACGATATAATAAAAAGTGAATAAGAAAGCTGGAAATACTCAATAGCTATCATGCCTCTATCTACATGCTCAATCGATGATATAGATGAAAAGATATGCGAGGTGCTCAATCGACCCAATAGAACTGACTGCCACATAGGGTCCAGTCAAGCCTGCGCCATCAGCTGGGTGTCTTAATACTCCATCTTTATTGCAGCCTTCATCGTGCCATCTCATAGAGGAAGCTAATTTTGATGACATATAAAGTCTTTTTAGTCTTGGTATCAATAGAAAATAACGCAATATTTTAGCAGCCTTTTTTTTTTTTTCAGTGCAGCCTCCTCTTTACTTAAATCATCATCATCATCATCTCTACTGCTTGTTATCTATCTTGAAGGTCCACAAACATGGCAGGATTCTTGATTCACCCTACTACTCTAATACAATATGCAATCATTAGGACAACTATGAATTTTCTCATATCCAAAATCCAATTCCATTAATATTTTTTTAGCCTCATATGAAGAAGATGGTAAGGAATTACCGTCCGAAAATGCATCCTACAATAATTCGAGCAACATAGTGAAAGATTTTCTGAACCACCTGTTGAAACATTTGAGATGGAATAAGTGAACAATAAAATATATCTTCGAATAATTTCTATAACCAGGATACAATTCTTGGTCACTATCTTGTATCAACTTGTGGTACCGAGTTGAGTCTTCATTAGGAGAATCAATTGCCATAGCGGCTTGATGCCCTTCACTAGATTCACTTGAACTTACGGCCGCATAGTTCTCACTAAAATTTCTATGAGTGGCCATTGTAACCTCGAGAGCATCTTGAAGTAATTCTCTTATGCCACCTTGTCCTGTGATGCTTGCTTGCACAGTAGTAAACCCTATATCAGATGGCATGTTTTGTACATGTTGCTCTTTAGAAATGGATTCCGACATAGTTTCTCCATGAAATATCCACTTCATATAACCCAACTAGAAGCCATTACACACTAAGTGCTCTTCAACAACTTCCGGAATGAACAAGTAACGATTGAAACATTTCCGACATGGACAATAAATCTTTCCATCAAAAGAGTCTTTCTCTAAAGCAAATTTAATAAAATTAGCTACTCCCTCTATGTAAATTTTACTGCTCCTTGGTTTATCAATCCAACTTTTATCCATAGTCTTGAATTAAAACTGCAAACTAAAATCCTACAAACAATTAGAAATAAAACACAATCATGAAAGAAGAATCATATGCTTACACAATTCCACTAATCTTCTTAAAAAAACTCAGAATAAATCTATGGTTTATAAAAATGAGTAACATAACCACACACAAAAAAAAAAACATGACTTACACAATTACACAACAATGCATACTCAAAAAACTCAATAAGATTATAATAATTGAGCAAAAGAAAAGTACAGGAAAATTTCTAAAAACTTGATTATGTTAAAATCATCAATTAATTAAATACAATTCAACACTAATTTTTTTATTGAGAAATTCTTTAACTTTTTATTATTTTAATCTAAATTACTATAAATCAAGTTCGAGATTCATGAAAGTTAAAGCTATTAGTTATCAAATAGTTGACAAAATAGCTGAAAAAATATTCAAAATAATCTAATTCATCTATATTATAGTTTAAATTTAACAAAATTCTCAAATTAATTCACTATAAACTAACAAAATAGCTGAAACTTTTGTTTGGCCTTTATATTGAGTTTGGGTTCTCATTATCTTGCTTGATTTTTAGTAGTTTTCACACCCTATGTTGACACTCTTTTTTTAGAGTCCTCCGCAGCGACAGCGGCAACTGCGAACCGAGGTAAGGGGATTGCTGGCTAGATAGATCTCCTTCCTATTCTTTTTGGTTGTAGCAGTGGACCCTGTGGTGACCCAAATCCCAGTGGATGTTTGGCCTCATGGTCAGCGGCATGATGACACCTTTTTCGAGAGCTGAGTGCGTTTGTGCGCAAAATGGATGCGAGAAACGGAGTCAGCGCGAATATCTAGTCAAAACACAGTTTTTGTGTGTTTTCAGTGGATTCGGGCGCCCAATCTAATGATTCGGGCGCCCAAAATGACCAGGAGCTCCGCCGACGACCGCGGGTCAACAAGGACATGCGTCGCGCAGCGATTCGCCCGGGCAGGGACATGTAGCGGCCAGAAATTGGACAGGCCTTGCAGGCATGGTGCAGTCAACGTGCGTGCCCATACTATGGGCCATGTGGCGCCCGCAGGTTGGCTAGTGCATACCGGCTCCGCAGGGGGGGGGGGGGGGGGCCTACGTGGCGTGCGGGGAGCGGCGCGATCCGGTTTCGGGAGCTCCCCGGATTCGCCCCACGTGTCTAGTGGATTCCGGGCGCGGATGCGGGGTGAATCCGGGCGTCCGAATCCCGGGATTTCGGTTGAGGCTTGGGTATTTTATTGTGGTTCAAGAGGGGAGATTTCTTTTCCATCTCAAGGGTTATGCTTGGACTTTTTTCGACCAGAGATGAGCTCCCTTCACTCCTCCACCTCATTGACTAGTTTTTGAGTGGATTTGAGAGCTTCTTCTTCATCCTTTTCCTCCATTAGCAAGCTCCAAGCTACCTGCAGCAGCTGGCAAATTCGACGACATTTCTTCCTTAGCTTCCACTGGGTTGTGGGAGTGGAATTATGAGCTAAAATTCGAAGGGGAGCTTCTTCTCAGGTTGCTCTACAAGTTTGGTACTGGTGGCAATCCTTCATTCCAGCATTTAAATAGGTATTTATAGCTATCTTTGGAGCCTCTATGCACAGTGTGGATTTTTTGACAACAATGAATGGTTATGTGATTTCCTTATCAATTTCTTATGGAATTGAGGATTTAAAGGCTTGGGATTGTTCTAGACTTCAAGATGAACATGTGAGAACCTTATTTCTAGATTTTTGAAGATATTTTGTACAGGTTATTCTCCTCTCTTTGTAACCCTATATACATAATTACAACATGCAGTTTCTTATGAACCCCTATTTGTGTTGTTTAGCTTTGGGGAGCCATTTCGTGGAGACCTTGGGGTTTTTATGGAGATGTAAGAGCTTGATCACATCTTTATGATTATGGTGAGAAACTTTCCTTTTTGTTTCATCTTGGGATCATGTATGGCTTGGCTTCTACGCCTTGTTGAACTTCTTGTTGATTTTGGAAGCAGAGTTGGACAACACTTGAAAGATCTAGCCTTTTCATGATTCTTAGCTTTTGAGGAGAGCTTTTCTTGGCTTGGGTGTTTCTAAGTTGGAGGAGAACTTAGGAACCAAGTTTGGCATTATTTTGTTGAGGTATGAGTGCGGATTGTGCACCTTTTCGCTTATAGTGTAGTTGCTAGATTTTCTACGCCTGAGTTGGTGTCCTTGTGTTTGCGCTCAATTCAGCATGAGATTTCGGGAGCTTTTTAGTTCGTTGGAATCGTAAGAGCCTGAGGATCGCGCACGCCGAGTTTCAGCCCGATTGGATTTTGGATCAATGCGTTCCAGTTGGGTTGGATTTCCTCTGAAATCAACGGACTTCTTATTACGTCTATTGTTGTAGTTATTACGTCTATTGGTGGTGGTGCTTGCTATTGATGTTTATGATAGTTTTAGAGTTGTGGAACTCTGACTATCACCCCTGTCATATGCTGCATGATATCTAACAAGACTCTAGAAAACTCTTAACTTTAGTATTTTAGCCGATTGGATAGTGTAAGATGCATTTTGTGCTCATGCCTGGGGGCCGAGTGGAGTCTGGTAGTTGAGGCTAGATCTTGTTCTAGTATCGAGAGTTGTTTGGGTAAACGATGGTCCTAAGCCGTTGAGTGTTTTCCGGCCGGTGTTGTTGGAGGTGTTTGGATAGACGGTAGTCCGAGGCCATTGAGTGTTTTTCGGCCTATGTTGTTGGAGTCGTTTGGGTAGACGGTGATCCCAGGCCGTTGAGTGTTTTCCGGTCGGTGTTGTTAGCTGTTAGGTTTGTAACTTTTCGATCAAGTCATCGTGGATTTGTACTTTATCCTACTACATACTCGACTTAGTTATGTTCCTCGAGCAGGGTCGCGCCCCTCGAGTGTCACGCCCCGGGTGTAAACCAAAACCCGGGCCCGTCTACAGATCCGCCGTGCATGCGGTATTTTCCGCGTACACGAAGCGCCAAACCTGCTCAGATATAAAAGAGATAATAATAAATGAGCAATAAAAACAGAGCTGAACTAAAACTAATACATCTCAGACTGAAGCTGGAAATAAAATACAATACATCTATAAAAATGATACATCTGTCTCTCCCAGCTCACCAAAATAAATACAACTGCTGGCAAAAGCCAGTCCCAAAGTAAAAGTACAACCGTCTGAGGAAACATGGGTACACCAACACTCCAGCTAACTCGCTCATCCTGCCTCGAGGTCTATCTACTCAGCCGCCCTCTCTCCTCAACCACACCAGCCAAAAAGCTACTCATCCACTGCGAAACATCCGCCTCGCTCACGAAGTCAAAACCATAGAGGCGAAGATAACTCTCAACCAACCCAGGTACACCAACACCTCCGGGCCTGGCTCCCCACGAAAACCGTCCTCGCGGCATAATCAGCCGCCGCGAAAGAAAAACCGAACCAGCCAGCCCAACGGGTACCACAACAACATCCCGCAGCTGAGTCAAGACCCTCAGGTCTACCGGCAAAATCCAGGACTCAAGCTGCACCGGGCAGGACCAACACTCTCCCCCACGTGCCACAGATCGGGAATATGACCTCCCGAACACCAGGTAACCGTCCTACCCCCAACCCAAGCAATGAAGCAAAAGCACTACCCACCAAGGAAGGAAATACTCTCGTATCAAAAGATACGAACCCAAGAGCCCGGAACAACTCAAACCTACCACCACACTGACCGCTGGAACCCATGTGCTCTGACAGTCTCAATTCCACTATCCTGGAAAAAGAAATTGAGAATGCCTCATCCGACTGACCTGTCCTCCAACACCCGGGGCCAAGCGCCTCGATCAGAACTCGCCTCAGGCGGCAGATCCCAATCCAAAGGAACTACAATGCCACGCTCCATACCCGGCGCCTACTCCAATGAGGCGCCCCTAATCCGTAATGGAGGGACCTAACGAGCAAAAAGGTATCCTGGCGCAATCCACTCTCAGACACTCCTATCCTGTGCGCCCCGTCCCTCTACACATGGAGCGTGCAGTTCAGCAACTGCGCTAACTCTTAACACCAAAAGGCTCCCAAGTACTCTCAATCCCCCCCACCGAACAAGACCCTGCCTCCAAAGGCTCCATACTCAATCCCACAAATCGGGGCGACTCATCCACGAAGAGCGCGAGGCGACATGGGAACTGGAATCGAAGATGAGGGAATGTTTTCCCGAATTGTTTGGTGAGGTTTGTACTTAAGTTTCGGGACGAAACTGTTACGGCATTTTGGTGTTGGCATATTTCGTGAGTCAAGTCAGTAAGTTGAGTCGGAGTCTTAAAGGGATCAAATTGTCAAATCAGCCTTAGAAGACTCATTGAAGATTCAACATGAGCCCAAGTCAACTCTCAGGTATGATTAAATATAGATCATGGTGATTTAAGTTCATTTATAATCATTGGAAACAGAAAATTAATGAAAACCGGTTTAGACTTGGTTTTAGGAACTTGGTTTTAACTTACAACTTGTTTTAAGTTTGGATTCCGGTACTTGGTCTGTTTTGGATAAAGTTTATCTTGGAAAAATCAGTTTTTACATTGAGTACCGGAACCACACTTGAAGTTCCTCAAACCCGACACAGAATTTTCTGAAATTTGTATTGCGTACCGGAACACAGACTCGCGTACCGGAACACAATAGAAAAATCTGTGTTTTGCACCATTGAGTACCGGAACATGATAAGTGGTACCGGTACACAATGTTACCTCGGGAAAAGTTTCCTAAACCGACTCTAATATGTTTCCAAGGGCTATAAATAGACACTTAGGGTTTCTCGACGAAATTGACTAATACCGAAAACACTCGTGAGCAACCCTAGAGGCTAGGTTTTTACCGTTCTTCTTTTTAGCCTCTTTTAGGTCAATTCGACGGTTCTTCCAAGATCTATCTTTTGTCGAATTGATCTAGTCTTTGCTTAGAGATTTCTTCTACGGTTCCTCAATGATAATCTAAGCAAAGGATCACCATCGAAGCCTATATTTCTTTATCGGCTGAGTTTGCGTCGTGGATTCGACGTGGCACCGTGGATTCGGTGTGTTGAAGGCGTTTCGTGGATTCGAAACGTGTGCTCGTGGATTCGAGTGGCGTTCGTGGATTCGAACGTGTGCAGTGGACGTGCAATCGGTGAGCGCAAGGTCCGAAGAAGTTGAAGGAGGGGTTTGAGTCCGTGGAGTCGGTAATCACCTTGTTATTCTTCAATTCTTAGTGGATTGTTATTGCGTGTTGGTCCCGTGGTTTTTCTCCTGGATTGGAGTTTCCACGTAAATCTCGGTGTGTTGATTTTTATTTTCCGCATTATTTTTTTTTTGCACTGAGATTGGTTTTTATAATATTACACCTATTCACCCCCCTCTAGGTGTTTGATAGTACCTATTTAGATCCTTGTGGATCCTAAATAACTCTACAATTGGTATCAGAGCGGGTTTTAGGTTTATCTATCATGTTGGGTGAAAGTGGCAATATTTTTAGACCTCCTCTTTTTGATGGGACCAATTATGCATATTGGAAAGTGCGGATGAGAGCTTTTCTCATCTCTATTGATGAGCGGGTATGGCAAACCGTGGAATACGGTTGGGTGCATCCGGTTGAGGAAGTAGGAAATTCTACTACCCCAAAACCTCGCTCTAGATGGTCCAAAGAGGAAATCGAAAGATCTTCTTACAATGGGAAAGGTATGAACGCTTTATTTAATTCTCTTTCCTCGACTGAGTTTACAAGAATTTCCGCGTGTGAAACCGCGAAGGAAATTTGGGATATTCTCAAAATTACACATGAGGGTACTAATCTTGTAAAAATTCAAAAGCTCCAGATGCTTACAAGTCAATTTGACTCTATTCATATGGAAGAGCATGAATTGTTTACAGATTATTACACTAGACTTCAAGATGTAATTAATACATGTGCTAATTTAGGAGAAAAGATCCCGGAGTCGAAAATTGTAAGAAAGATTCTTCGGACTCTTCCGGAACGGTTTAGGGCAAAGGTTACCGCCATTGAAACCGTTAGTCATCCGGATGAGATGAGTGTAGAGGAATTAGTAGGTGCTTTACAAACTTATGAGATGACTTTTCCTACTAATCAAAATTCTTCCAAGTCTTCTTCTAAGCTTACAGGTATTGCATTCAAATCAACAAAGGAAGAAGATGACGAATCAAGTTCCGATGATGAAATCTCTCTTGCCGAGTTTGAAGAACAATTGGCGTGGATCACAAAGAAATTTCGTCGGAAATTTTGGAAGAATCGAACCGATGGATCTTCATCCACGAAATCATCTAAAGGATCATCGGGTTCTAAATCCTCTAAACTCAAAGCTGTTGCAAAACCTTCTAAAGAAAAAGAAAAAGATGATTTCGAAGGAGAAATCCGATGTTATCGATGTAGAGGCTACGGCCATATTTCAACGGATTGTCCTTCTAAGAAATCATACAAAAAGAAGGCTTTGCAAGCAAAAACTTGGGACGATTCTAGTTACGATGAATCGACCTCAAGTGAAGAGGAAAAAGAAAAATTTGTTGCTTTTCATGCCTCTCAAACTCCCTCTTCTAATTTGTGTTTATCATCTTTAGTCACTGACTCTATTCCTTTGATTTTGCATGAAACATCAACATCCGGAGGAGAGTCATCAAGTGAGGGGGAGTCGGACGAAGAAGAACTCGTTGAGGCATACCAACAACTTCTTGCGGAATCAAAGAAGATGGCCAAACTTAACAAGAAGTTGAGGAAGCAACGACTTGAAGTTCAAGACGAGAATCAAGCTTTAAAGATCAAACTTCATGATCTCAAGGAGGAACATGGACGGTTATTGGATAACAATAAAATCCTCCAAGAAAAGCTAAACCAATCGGAGACACACGCCAAATCATATATGGACAAGATTGGATTTCTTGAAAAGCAGTTTGAGGAGATTCATGTCACCAACCAAGCTTTGACCAAGCAAGTTCATCAACTTAAATCCGACATACAAAGGCTTTCAACCGGTTCCAAGAAACTAGAAAGTATGTCCGGATTAGGTCAAACAAGCAAGGTTGGTTTGGGATTTAAAAAGGACCAAACTGTGCATGCTTCAAGTTCCACAATGAAATCGAAAGGAAGAACTTGTCACCTTTGTGGACTTGAAGGACATTTGGTGAAGAATTGCCCGAAAAAGAGAAAGAAAAATCCTTCGGCAACTTCATCTACAGAGCGAACTCAACGGAATCAAAAGACACATCAAGTCAATGGAGTTCACTCAACCCACCAAAGGTCCGAGCCACAACCTCTATCATACAAGTGGATCATTGCAAGGCAAAGACCTAAGGTGGATCAACAGTCAAAGCGGACAACCCCCGGCCACAACGAATCAAGACAACCCAAAATCCAGCGATTTTGGATTCGGAAAGGTGATATCTTTCCTTGTCTTAAGTTCTAATTAGCTTATGACTGTATGTAATGCTTTGATTGGTTTTCCCTTCATATTTTTCTTAATCTTTGCATTACATGGTTTTCAATGCTCTTGGTTTTATATTTTGTTTTTTTTAAACAAAAGGGTTTTAACGAACAAGTGCATTGAATAAAAAGGATTTCACTTTCAATCACTCCAATTTAATTTTATATGAATTATCAACTTTACTCCATAATCATAATTCTTGAAGATACTTCATTATAGGAGTTTTTGATATTATAAGCATCAAATTTTAGAAATCATGTGTGATCTTTAGATGCTTAATCTATCTCGGTTGTGTGAATTCATTGTGATAAATGTGAGACAACCGATAGACTAAAATTTGGGATTTAATTCTTTCACGTAAGAGATTGCCTTCTTACAAGGGTAAATAAATGAGTTGCAAAAGATGTGGAAAGAGTTACATCCGAAAGGAGTGTGAAAACTACCACCACATGTTGGAAAGAGCTACCACATGTTTTAGATGCTTGAAAAATATTTTATAAGAAAATCTTTAGTTGAAGCATTCGGAGATTTAAATTCAAAGTTCTTATTTTGAACAATCTCCTGGTTGGTATAAGGTGGGATAGTCAAAAAGATGCTCAAAGAGCCACCCTTAGGTATTTTAGTGCTTATCTCAAATTGAAAGGGTAGAATTCAAGATTGATGTCATTTGGAAAATCTCCGTAAGTCATCTTTGTAAATCCGTTACATCTTGATAGACTTTGGATCTCAAGATTATTTTTGATGACTTGTGTTTGATGAATATAACATGAAAAACGGTTTATAATGTTTTACCTTTATTTTTCATGATTTTGGAGTAAATCTTTTTAATTTTTATAATTAATTGGATTGAATGACATCTATGTGAATTCATTGTTTTTCAAAGCACTTAAATGGATTTCTTGATGGTATACAAATCGGTATTTGAAAAGATTTCAAAATTTGGATTTGTTTCAAGAAATTTTTGCTTTTTGGCTCTGTTGTTCCGGTACCTGCTTTTTAGTACCTGAACCAAGAATCCGGATCAGAAAACCCAATCCGGATCCCGAATCATGAAAATCCCTGTTTTTCACTTGCGTACCGGTACTACATTTTTAGTACCGGAACTACCTTGCGGATCCGGATCACCCCCTGTTTTTCAATCCGGAACCCGAACGAAGGATTTTCGGTTTTTGCACTACGTACCGGTACGCGACTTCTTGTACCGGTACGCGAGCTGGAATTCTTTTTATTCCGAAACCACATTGTTTTTATTTCATCTCTCCCACTTCAAAACCCTCCCTCTCTCTCTCTAAAACATCTCTAAGGGGTTTTTCATCAAGATCAAGTGATTTGTTGCTTTGATTTGTAAGTTTCTTCATTAATCTTGCTTACTTTTGTTTCAAAACCCTAGTTTTTAGGTTTTGATATTTTATTTTGGGATTTTTGAGTTGATCCTTACTCCAAATGAAATCTCTTGCTTAAATCACTCTTAATTCATGTTTAGAACATATATGGTTGCTTTCTATCTAATTAGATTCATGTTTCCATGCTTATTTGATTGAATCTAACATTTTCATATGTTCTTAGCATAAAAGAAATTGAGAATTAGGGCTTTAAATTTTACATGATGAATCATCAATTGTGACATGTTTAGAATATTTCTTAGACATGTTTAAGCCTTCCTATACGATCAAATCATAGTGCATTGTGGTCTTTGTAGGAAATGGCATTTTCATGGCTTCTTGCACTAGTGGTTCTGATGGCCACTGGAAGTGGACGTGGTCACGGTTCTGGAAAGAAAAAGGCTACCAAACGATCACGCAACGAGGATTCAACTAGCTCAGAATCTGAACATTCCTCAGAATATGAAGAGGAACCAGTTCAAGGAAAAGGGAAAGCACCTTTGGCTCCAAGGAAAAAGAAGGGTGCGGATTCTCCTCCGCGTAGAAGTACCGGTGGACCGGTAATACGCGAGCGCTCTCAACGGAGATCCAATGTTGATGAAAGTGAACCGCATGTGAGTGCAAAACGCCGTGCCAGATTTGCAAACCGCACATGCATTGGAGAGCGACACGTGAACTTTAACGAGCTATGTCGTGAGGTGCCAGACTTTGCAAGGCTTTTGGAACGAAGCCATATTCGGCCACTTGGCAGAGTTCAACCTAAGATGGGTTTTTGTGTGGAGATCATCAGGGAATTTTACATGCAAGGTAACATACTTCAAAAAGACCATGACACCGGGGCCTTCGTCTTTGAAACAACAGTTAGAGGCGTCAAGTTTGACATTACTCCAGCAGTAATTGGTGCAAACCTTGGATTAGCTGTTGACATTACTGGTCTTTATTACACTGATGGTAATTTCCAACATGATACCCATTGGGATATGGTTGTGGACTCTATTTGCAAGACAGGGACGCACACGAACAGATCATATGTTGAATCAAAGGACCTAAAACCAGAGTATCATATTTTGTCCTTAATCGTATGCTACAACCTATTGCCCACCCTGGGGACCAAAAGGATTCGATGGGATCGATTGTTACTTCTCTTTTTCCTTGGTCACCCGGAAAGTGCAAATGGAATTAACACCAACATTCCATTTCTCATTTGGCAGCAGATGGTACATGTCATTGAAGGATCTAGACAACGTGACCTTCTACCGTATCCGATCTTGATTACTCGTATTCTGGAAGATCATGGAGTGGACATTTCTTGTGCCAAATATGATTATGGCTTGGGGGCAATTGATGGAATCACTTTAGCCAAGTCAATTAGCACTTTGAAGACTTTTGGGCATACAAAAGCCTATGCAAGTGAAGCGACAGTGAGTGCACCACCTCGTCAAGAATCTCCTGAACCAGATGAGGTCGTAACTCTTCAAACCTTGCATCGGGATGTTCGTTCACTAAAGCAAAAGATGGAGCAAAGGATGGAAAAAGGCTTCAAGAAACTTGAGGATGGTCTAAAGAAGATCTTCGATATCCTTGGGTGCAAACATGATGATGTGGTCACTGGAGCAACAGCACCGAGTACATCACATGGACCCACATCACATGAGGATGATGATGATTCTGATCAGGATGAGTGATTTCTTTTCCTTCTTGTTTTTGATTTTCAGTTTCTTTTCATGTTGTGATGAACAAGTACTCTAATCGTCTTGTAACTAAGAACTTATCCTCCTAGTATTTTTACTTTTTGTTTCTATTAACTGTTTGACAATTTGTGACAAAAAGGGGGAGAACGGAAATGATGGACATATCATACAAAAAAATGGGAGACAGAAAATAATGATTGCATCACAAAGGGGGAGAACATGGATGCTCAAAAGATGGATGCTCAAGATAGGGGGAGATAAAGAAAAGTTTGAAAGAGCCAGAAAAACAAAAGAACCAAAAGGACAAATCAAATGTAGGATTTTAATTTCTAACGACTAACGTTTGATTTGTTTGGAGTTTTGTTTTGCAGGAATTACATTACTTTAAGACTCCAAGTCCTAAGTCATAGAGTATGTTCTAGGATGTTTGGTTCAAATGTAATTTTGTATTTATTGGATCTTTCACGCAAAGAAAATCAATGTTTTGGTGATGACATTGAATTTCGACTTTTTGGTTTAAGATGAGTAACTTGAGAGTTTTTATGTATTTTTGGGTTTTGTCACGAAATTGCCAAAGGGGGAGATTGTTACGGCATTTTGGTGTTGGCATATTTCGTGAGTCAAGTCAGTGAGTTGAGTCGGAGTCTTAAAGGGATCAAATTGTCAAATCAGCCTTCGAAGACTCATTGAAGATTCAACATGAGCCCAAGTCAACTCTCAGGTATGATTAAATATAGATCATGGTGATTTAAGTTCATTTATAATCATTGGAAACAGGAAATTAATGAAAACCGGTTTAGACTTGGTTTTAGGAACTTGGTTTTAACTTACAACTTGTTTTAAGTTTGGATTCCGGTACTTGGTTTGTTTTGGATAAAATTTATCTTGGAAAAATCAGTTTTTACATTGAGTACCGGAACCACACTTGAAGTTCCTCAAACCCGACACAGAATTTTCTGAAATTTGTATTGCGTACCGGAACACAGACTCGCGTACCGGAACACAATAGAAAAATCTGTGTTTTGCACCATTGAGTACCGGAACATGATAAGTGGTACCGGTACACAATGTTACCTCGGGAAAAGTTTCCTAAACCGACTCTAATATGTTTCCAAGGGCTATAAATAGACACTTAGGGTTTCTCGACGAAATTGACTAATACCGAAAACACTCGTGAGCAACCCTAGAGGCTAGGTTTTTACCGTTCTTCTTTTTAGCCTCTTTTAGGTCAATTCGACGGTTCTTCCTAGATCTATCTTTTGTCGAATTGATCTAATATTTGCTTAGAGATTTCTTCTACGGTTCCTCAATGAGAATCTAAGCAAAGGATCACCATCGAAGCCTATATTTCTTTATCGGCTGAGTTTGCGTCGTGGATTCGACGTGGCACCGTGGATTCGGTGTGTTGAAGGCGTTTCGTGGATTCGAAATGTGTGCTCGTGGATTCGAGTGGCGTTCGTGGATTCGAACGTGTGCAGTGGACGTGCAATCGGTGAGCGCAAGGTCCGAAGAAGTTGAAGGAGGGGTTTGAGTCCGTGGAGTCGGTAATCACCTTGTTATTCTTCAATTCTTAGTGGATTGTTATTGCGTGTTGGTCCCGTGGTTTTTCTCCTGGATTGGAGTTTCCACGTAAATCTCGGTGTGTTGATTTTTATTTTCCGCATTATTCTTTATTTGTGCACTGAGATTGGTTTTTATAATATTACACTTATTCACCCCCCTCTAGGTGTTTGATAGTACCTATTTAGATCCTTGTGGATCCTAAATAACTCTACAGAAACTTTTTATAAAGTGTGAGTGGTGTAGTGATTCGGCCCTTAGGGGTACTTTTGACTCACATGTAAATTATTTAAGCCGTTAAGTGAAATAAAATTATTTAATTTTTTTAAAAGTCGGCCGGTGCGGGGTGCGTGTATTTTTCTGGCAAAGGGCCCGAAAAATGTAGACCGACGGTGCGATCGGATCAGGAATCCGATGTACGGATCTCCCGGAATGGGGTTTCTAAGATCACGATGACTTTAGGCGCGCATCGGAATTCGTGTAAAATATCCGACACGCTTTCGGAGGAAGTTTGGATAATCCGTGTAATTAATTAATTAAGAAATTAATTAATCGGTGACGATAAATAAAATTGGGAATTTATTTCCCATGATTATTTAATTAAGTAAATTAAATAATCGGTGACTAGGATTTAAAAGGTGGGGTTTATCTCGTGGGATTAGATATTTATTTTAAGAAATAAAATCCGGATATTTGCGGGTTTTTCCTTTTTACGTACCGTATGAAATAAATGGGAAAAACAATTAAACAAATAATCAAATAATAGGGATTATATAAGTGATCCCGATTATCGGAAGAAAAGAAAAGAAAAAAAATAAAACCCTAACCGGTGAGGAGAGAAAGAAAGAGAAAAAAAAAGAAAAGAGAAAAGACGGAACCCTAGCCGGAAGAAAGGAAAAGGAGAAAGAGAAAGAGCCCGATCTTCCCGGACATCGAACCGAAGGCAAGAACGCGACCGGGCGACCTCCCCGTCGATCTTCAGTTAGTAAAATAATTTTTATAAATTTTTCGGGATTTTTCCGTCGTTCTTTTGTTGGGTTTTTTTTGGTCTTCTCCGTCGTCTCCGTCACCGTCGCCGTCATCGTCATCATGCTAGGGCGCGGAACGGACGGCGGAGACGCGCGGTGCCGCTAGGGCATCGCGCGGAGGAATGTCGCGGACGGCCGGTCGCCGCCGCAAGCGGCGACGACCGCGCGCTCCGCGCGGGTCGTACCCGCGCGGGCGCACCCGCGCGGGGCAATCGCGCCGCCGCGCGGCTGCCGCGCGGGCGGCGCGCGGGCCCGCAACCGCGCGGGCGCCGCGCGGGCACCCGCGCGGGCGCCGCGCGAGCAACCCCGCGCGGGCGCCGCGCGGGCCCACACCCGCGCGGGTGCCGCGCGGGGCACCCGCGCGGGCGCCGTGCGGGCGACCCCCGCGCGGGCGCCGCGCGGGGCCGCACCCGCGCGGGCACCGCGCGGGCACTGCGCGGCCGCCGCACGGGCAGCACCCGCGCGGGCGCCGCGCGAGGCGCCGCGCCGCGTGGGCGCCGCCCGCGGAGACACGCCGCGCGGTTCCGAACCGCGCGGGGCTCCGGCGGGCGGCGACGGCGGCGCGGGGTTCCGGTTTTCGGCGAACCGGACGGTGTTGGACTTTTCCGTCAAAAAGAGTAAATTGGGTCTTTCGTTTTGGGATGTTAGTACACATTTTGACTATAGTTTATCCTTGCTGACTTTCCTTAGGTCCAGGTGCGCAGCGGGAGTGTGCAAAAGACTCAGGTGTCCCGTTTTCTCTTCAACTAGGTGGGTACGGTTGCTATAAGTGCAACAAGTGCAGTAAGTGCATCTATCATCATTTAAAATGCTCTCAATTTATCTAACAAAGTAGATGGACAGTTTAACCTTTCGCATTAATGTATTTTGTCTTATATAATACAACTGCGCGGCTGCGGTCGCGGTGCTCACTACACGCTGATCTCGGCAAATCCGGTTTCGGATGCTGCACGTACACAGGCGGATTGGCCTCCGCATGGGTGTACTTTTTCGAAAAAGTGGTCTTTTTGACCCGTGTGCCTCACAAAGGAGTGGGAGCCGTGAGGACCTCTTCGCGCCAGCTGAAAACGACACACCAGCACCGTGAAGAGGTTAAAGCATCAAAAGGTGATTGCGCACGAGGGGAGACTTTAGTCTCTCCGACAGGTACTCTGGGGTTGGTGCCCAGCTTAATTGATAAATCTGGAGTTGGTGCCCAGCTTAATTATGTACAGGGTTTTAGCGAAAGGTTTCGGTGTAATCGGTTTGTTTTTCCTTCCTTGTTGTTATTTAGACATCTACTTTGTTTGTCACTGACTTTACCCACTCCGTGACAGGTGTTACTAGGTGCATTAGCCGGGATGGCGGTGAGACTGCGTCGCGAGGACCGTAGTCAGAATACTTGGTTTTTATCTCATTTTCCTTTATACTTTAAATAGTTAATTTGCTTGTGGATCATATTAGTTGTGGATCATATTAGTTGTGGACATGTATTAGTTAGCACTGTGGATGAGATGTACTTTTACGTTTTGGATGCTTTTAGTGATGTCTTCGTTTGCGGCACGTTTTCATGATAAACCAAATGATTTCAAAAATATTTTCTCAAAACGAAGTGCCGTGGGGGCACGGGTTTTGCAACCGCTGGTTTTATCCTTTCCAAACGTTGACGCCGCTTTAATAACTTGCTTGGAAAAAATAAGGTGTCGAGTGGACACCGGTCTTTTAAAACATTAGTTAAATTAATGTACTTTGATTGGTGATGTATGTCTACTGTATGGTTGATGGTTGATGGATGATGATGTAAATGAAACGCATGTTGTAAATGAGACGCCGTGCATATACAAAGGAGACTCTGTCCGATGGCGGAGGAAATTTGTGTATGTGGCGGTCTGGCACGCACCGGGGATGAGGTTTATGTTACTATATTAAGAAAAAAAAAAATACACGCAATTTTCCGCTTTAATTGACTCAAAAACCCCCGGGGGCGTGACACTGGTTACCACCAATTGAAGGTGAAGGCCGAGGACATCCCAAAGACGGCGTTCAGGACGCGGTACGGGCATTATGAGTTCACCGTCATGCCTTTTGGATTGACAAATGCCCCTGCTGCTTTTCTGGATTTAATGAACAGGATTTTTCGACCATACCTGGATCGGTTCGTCGTTGTTTTTATTGATGATATCCTGGTTTACTCCCGGAGCGATGCAGAGCACGAGGAGCACTTGAGAATTGTGCTGCAACTTCTGAGAGAGAGGAAGTTGTATGCCAAGTTGTCTAAGTGCGAATTTTGGCTTCGGGAGGTTGTCTTTTTGGGCCACGTGATTTCAGCCGCTGGAGTGGCAGTAGACTTGGCGAAGATTGAGGCAGTCCGGGATTGGCCCCGACTGACGACGGTATCTGAGGTCCGCAGTTTTATGGGCTTGGCTGGATATTACCGTCGGTTTGTGGAAGGTTTTGCGAAACTTTCCACACCCCTCACTCGTCTGACGCGAAAAAGGATTAAGTTTGTTTGGAGTGAGGATTGCGAGAGGAGCTTTGAGGAATTAAAGAACAGATTGATGACGGCTCCTATCCTTTCCCTCCCTGTTATAGGGAAAGGATACGTGATTTACAGTGATGCATCGCACAGTGGACTTGGTTGCGTGCTGATGCAGGAGAGTAGGGTAATCGCTTATGCCTCTCGGCAATTGAAGGATTACAAAAAGAATTACCCTACCCATGACTTGGAGCTAGCTGCAGTGATTTTCGCATTAAAGTTGTGGCGCCATTACCTGTATGGGGAGCACTGCGAGATATACACAGACCACAAGAGCCTGAAATACCTGTTTACACAGAAGGAGCTCAACTTGAGGCAGCGCAGATGGTTGGAATTGTTGAAGGACTTCGATGTAGACATATTATACCATCCTGGCAAGGCCAACGTGGTTGCTGATGCCCTGAGCAGGAGAGCAGTACAGAGTCTATCTTTGATGATCACTGAGCAGGCGCCACTACTTGAGCAGATGAGGCGGTTGGAGCTCGAGGTTGTGTCCCCTGGGGTCTCTGCTAGACTTATGTCTCTAGTCGTGCAGCCCACTCTGCTGGACAGGATTCGGGAGAAACAGAGTGAGGACCCCCACCTGATGAGGATTCGAGAGCAGGTCCAGACCGGTTCGACAGGGGATTTTTCAGTTGATGCTTCGGGAGTACTGCGGTACAGGGACCGAGCTTGCGTGCCTATGGATACAGAGATTCGAGAGCAGATCTTGAGGGAGGCCCACTATACACCTTATACCATTCACCCTGGAGGGACTAAGATGTATAGGGACCTCAAGGCACAGTTTTGGTGGAATGGGATGAAAAGAGACATTGGGAGATTTGTAGCACACTGCTTAACTTGTCAGCAAGTAAAGGCTGAGCATCGAGTACCTGCTGGCAAGTTACAAAGTCTCCCAATCCCTGAATGGAAATGGGAACATGTTACCATGGATTTTGTCACCGGGTTGCCGAGAGCACAGACAGGAGCGGATGCTATTTGGGTAGTCGTGGACAGGCTTACCAAGTCCGCTCACTTTCTACCGGTTCAGATGAATTGGCCGATGGAGCGACTGGCACAGGTTTACTTGGCTGAGGTGGTCAGATTGCACGGGGTACCCGTTTCCATCGTATCAGATAGAGACCCGAGGTTTGTCTCGCATTTCTGGAGGAGTTTACAGACAGCCTTGGGGACGCAGCTCCGATTTAGTACAGCATTCCACCCACAGACCGATGGACAGTCAAAGCGCACTATTCAGACCCTCGAGGATATGTTGAGAGCCTGCGTTCTGGACTTTGGAGGAGGGTGGTACCGACACTTGGGATTAGTTGAGTTTGCGTACAACAACAGCTATCAAGCGAGCATTCAGATGGCTCCGTTTGAAGCGTTGTATGGACGCAAGTGTCGGTCACCCCTATATTGGAGTGACGTGGGTGAAAAGAAGACTTTGGGTCCTGATCTACTACTAGAGGCAGAGGAAAAGGTCAGATTGGTACGACGACATCTCGAGACTGCCCAGAGTCGACAGAGGAGTTATGCTGATACTCGACGGCGAGACTTAGAGTTTCAGGTGGGCGACCATGTCTTTTTGAAAGTCTCGCCTTCGAAGGGGATTCGGAGATTTGGTATTCGTGGGAAACTGAGCCCTTGTTATATTGGACCTTTTGAGGTGTTGGAGCGCATAGGGCCAGTTGCCTACAGGCTTGCATTTCCTCCCAGATTGGCAGGTGTCCACGATGTGTTTCATGTATCGACTCTGAGGAGGTATGTGTTTGACCCGTCGCACATTATCGATTTCGCCCCATTGGAGATCGCCGAGGACTTGAGCTATGTCGAGCGACCGTTGAGGATATTGGACCGGGAGGTTAGAGAGATGCGCAGCCGAGCCATCCCTTATGTGAAGATCCTCTGGAGCAGTCATGATGAGCGCGAGGCTACTTGGGAGCTGGAGTCCGCGATGATGGATGCTTACCCCCACTTGTTCGAGGCCCCAGCTTGAGGTATGACTTTTGTTTCGAGGATGAAACTTTTCCTTGTAGGGGAGGATGTAGTGTTCTGGTTTTTCCCCATGCAACTTTTCCGATGAATCCACATTGTATAACACCTAGTGTTGGTGTCTGGCCCATGGTGCATCAAAGGAGTGCCACAGATGGACCCTGTGAGATTTTTGTAGCTGATTTGGCCTTCGGCTGTAATTGCCGGAATTTAGAAATTGAATTTGGCCAAACAGAGGTTGGATTTGGATTCAGCGCGGAAAAATGCTTGAAAACGGCTTTTTGCTTGTTAAATTTGGAGTCCGGATGACCAAAAACGGGCTTCTGGAAGTTTTCGGGGCTTTTCGGTGCATGGGGGGTGTCGGTGGACCGCCGGCTGCCACGTGGCGGCCTGTAATTGGCCGGTTCGCGACATTCGGTCCACGGAGCGGCGCGGCTGGGTGCATGAGCCCGGCGCAGGACACGTGGCAGGCGGGGATAGGCTGGCCTTTGGTGCGCGGTCCACGGGGTTTTGACCGGCTGGTGCACAGTTTGAGCGCCGGTGCAGGGATTCGAGCGGGAACCACGTTTCGATCCCTGATTGGCGGGCGCTGGGGTGCGCGGTCAACGGAGTTCCCCGTGCGGGTGCATGGACCCGGCGCAGGGACACGTGGCGGCAGCTTAGTGGCGGGCTCACGAGGCGCGGCGCACGGGGGCACGGGCGAGCGCCTCGGGGCGCGTGCATGGCAGGCGCACAGTGCGGCGCCTGCCCGCACGTGTGACCGCGACAGGGCGGGGACACGTGGCGCCCGGCTATTCGCGGGCGCCACCTACCCGCCTGCCCGGTCGGCGCCACGCGTCGGCGCCGGACGCGCCCGCACAGCTGTTTGCTGTGCGGGACACGCGTCCGCCGCCCAGGCGGGCCACGCGGCCGTCTCTGACGCGTCCCACACAGCTGTTTGCTGTGCGGGACACGTGTCAGCATAGGGAAGTTTCGGGCGCATCGGACGGGGGGAGTGTCCGACTGCTTTCCGGATTCGGGCGCCCGAAAGTTGCGCCCGAATCCGGCCCACTTACAGCCTTTGGGCTGTGCCTATAAATAGGCTTCCTTGGGTCTTTTTCGGGCTTTTTACACACCGTTTCACTGTGAAGTCTTCATAAGAGTTTCTCCCCACACAGAGCACTATCCATTGGAGGACTTTGAGGATTTTTGGAGGCACGCATCCCGAGGTTCCCATTTTTACGGCGCGGCACGACGCTCGTTCTCCGGCGACCCGCTTCGTTCCTTCTCAGTGTTTGGGCTCCCCCAACTTACCCCGACCTTCTTTTTCGGCGATTTTTGCGCCATCGGACTCTCGACAGGTAGGACTTCAACTTCTGTGTTTCGAGCTTCCTCGATTTCCGTGCCGATCTTAGAGTTTTCCGAGCTCCCATTTGACCCATTTTTCTTCGCGGATTTTTGGACAGCACTGCGGTGTTCTAGCTGTATCTTTGCGCACAGACATCGGATCGAGGCGATTCAAAAGGAAAAATTCATTTACATTTCGCAAGGAATCTCCTGGATTTTTCTCAGATTTTTCTGGATTTTGCACGAGGGTGAGAATCTCCTTTTTCTGTGGTTCTTTGTTACAGAAATTTTGTACAGATTGGATTGGGGTGTTCCCCTTGTCGGATTTTTATCTCAGCGTAGGAAACTCTGTTTTGGACGTGCAGGTACTCGTTTCGACGGGTTCGTCGCGAGGATCGCGATAGTATTTTTCTTGGATTTTTCTGGGCATTTTTCACAGGTAAAAATTAGAGAATTCTGGACTGTGGTATTAGGGGACAGATTTTTGGAATTGTGAATGATTAGCTTATGTACTTTCCTTTGGGGTATTTTGTACAGATTTGTGGTGAGTTTTTGGACAGAGCGTGGGATTCGCATTTGGGGACTTGGATTAGCGCTCGAGGTGGGTGATGTTGTGAACCTCCTACTCGTGATTGTCACTAGGCCTATTAGAATGCTCTTGATCATATGCTATTAAAACTGTGAATGGATCTAGCATGCTTGTATGAGATTATGGTTTCTTTGTTAATATTTGCATTGTTAGCAAACTACAGGTTAGTAAGTTGTGTTTCCATGCTTTAGATATGCAGTTTAATCACTTGGAAATAATATTAAAACCATATCATGTCGTATGTCTAAGGGAAGGTTTGGGCATGTGGTTAGAATTCATGTTGTTAAAAGTGTACTTGTTAGTAGATTATGCATCTAATTGTATCATGTATCATATATCATGCCACATGTACATCGGAGGTTCCAAACACTTAATGTTGCATATGTTAGAGTAAATGAAATGGTTTTATCAAGTAAAGGACTTTGCATGCTTGAATGGTCATCTAGCTAGGCCACCTTTTTTTCTGCTACACAAACATGCTGGAATTGACTTAGGAGAAACCATGCTTTTTATTCATTCTCCTGTTGTCTAGTCTTAGGGGATTGTGTAGTCAGATGTTCAGAGTTGGGACAGTCGGGGATTGATGGTTGGGTGTTGCGGCAACCGCGGACTGTGGGCGGTTGACCAGCTTATTAGTATTATTATTATTGCATCAGATTGGAGGTGAGGGATCGGGCTTCTTTAGTGGATGGTCTTACCCACTTGTTTAGAGTCTTGATCCAGTCCTGCAACATCAGATACTTATGGTTACATACTTTACTCGTGTGGGTCGCTCCCCTCGAGTGCCACTCCGGAGTAGGCTTAGGGCCGAGCCGTGTGCCGGTCGATTGGATACTTTGGGATCGTGCCGTGTGCCGATCAGATACTGGGTTCTTGAGTTGACAGCAGAGCAGGCAGTACCAGTGTTACTGGTGTTTCGATTGGGTTGGTCAGGTAGCCCTTGACATACTGGTGCATATCATTAGCTATTCTTTTAGCTAGGCATTTTAGAGGCATTTTAGTGGTAGCTCTTCATCAGTAGTGTTACTTGTAGTTTACCACCTTCATTTTTATTTTCGCCTCTGATAGTCCTAGTGGGCATGTCTGAGTTTGAGGTCTACCCACTAGGGGAGGCTACTGTTTTTATGGTAGTTCTCACCCCCCACTGTTTTCTCTTTTCTTTTCCCTCTTTGTTTTGCAGAGTCCTCTGTGGGAGTTGCGGGACCCTCTACCCAGGATCGAGGTAAGAGGATAGCTGATTAGATAGTTACTTCCCCGATTTCGAGCTTTGTAGTTTTGATGTATCCCCTGTACACTCAGACAGTTGTATTTTCCTTTATTTTTGGGTCTGGCTTCAGCCAGCTGTTTGTATTTATTTCGTGAGCTGGGAGAGACACATGTACTTATTTGAGAGTTTTATTGTACCTTTACTTTTCCAGCATTTGTCTGAGATGTATTAGTTTTAGTTTAGCTCTGTTGTATGCTCCTTTACTACTTTTCTTATATCTGAGCAGGTTACCAGCGCTTCGTGTACACGGGAAATACCGTGTGCACGGCGGATCTGTGATTGAGCCCGGGTTCTGGTTTACACCCGGGGCGTGACACATGCAGTGAAGAATAGAGTATAACGAAAGGCTCATCTGTATAATCAAGCAATATAGCTGTAATGACTGAATGCTGGAATGAAAGCATATAGTCAGGCTAAAGCATAGGTTCAGGGCTACACCAAGAATAGGGGTCCGACCTACCACGACACCCCACAGGGCTGACCTGATAAAGCCCGGACCGAAGATAAACCCACCTCAAGGTAGTCAGTCGCGATATCCACTGGACGGATCACGGGCTGGCTCCTGACGACTGGGGCCTACAATAATACCACAAGTCAACACAGGATCCCTGAAAATCCACGTAATGCGCGTTTAGTACGGAAACACCGTTAAATCGACCATTTCGTTGATTAACGACCCGTTAAGCGAATCTTGCTCAACGAAGACCCCGGGAACCCTACCGAAAGGTCAATAAAACTCTTACACGTTTATTTTATTTCTTCCTCATGTTACAATTGTAGCAAGCCCCCCAGAACTTCCAACTTTGCGTAAAATGCATGGTTTTAAACACTTATTTACTTATAACTTTCAAACCAGGTTTCCAATTACCACCATATTTTACCAGCAACTAAAATCCGATGTGCTGAACCCCATGCTCACAGTTTGGGAGTAGGTTGGCACACCCAACACAAGTTGGTCGCATCCAAAGTTGTCCTAAAGCTACAACTTAGGCATTTTCACAAATCCAATGGTTCAAACCCGTTTCTGATGTGAGCATCCTACTCAGGGGTCCCAAATTAGTCAAGGGCTCACTGTCATG
The DNA here is from genome assembly GCA_029168755.2 of Tillandsia fasciculata. Classification (NCBI taxonomy): domain Eukaryota; kingdom Viridiplantae; phylum Streptophyta; class Magnoliopsida; order Poales; family Bromeliaceae; genus Tillandsia; species Tillandsia fasciculata. Next base: position 12,256,100 of record CM054944.1, on the reverse strand, counting down.
AAGTCGCGAAGCCGTTGGAACAGCCTAGGTGGACCACAACTCACTTTGAGTCCATGGTCACTAATCTTTTTATTCCACCTGTACATTCTGTAAACCAAGTGGAGCATCACCTTCAGTATATCACAGAGGACCAAGGGCTTGCCCTAGCGCAGCCCTAACCTTGCCGGATTGCCCACACAAGAGCCCAAGTCCCGAATGGCCTCACATGGCTTCCACAGCAAACCACTCAGTCATTCTTGCAACTGAAGTGAGCATCAAGCTCAGGAGAACCTGTGGAGTCAGAGGCTCACTCTCTGGGTGGTGCACGGCGGCCGAAAAAGTACGGGAAGAAAGGCTCGACCAAGGCTCGAGCACCCACAATGGCTACCCTAAAAGCTCTTTGCTCAGGAGGCCAACTGAGGCAAGCACCATCCTCAGGGATCACAAGGCATCATCATGCTCGCAGTTAGGTCAAGAACAAGGCGCGCGGTGGCTGGAGCTAGGAGGGACGGCCATGCTTGAAGCTTTGGTTTCGGGCAAAACTAAGGCACGGGCTTTTAGGTGCAACCAACAGCACCACAAGCTTCCTATTGAAGTTTTGGATGGTTCTGGACTATTCGTTCTCGGTGGCAAGTGGCTGATGGCCGGCCGCCATTAACGAGCTCAAGCTCGGGCCATTAATGGTGGAACTCGATCCGGACGACATGGACCACATGCAAGTGCATGGGTGGGTTCTTCTCGGCCACAGAGAGATTGCTGGACACTTGGCCTGCGGTCGGGGACGTCGTCGGCGCCGGAGCAACAAGCTCGGCCGCACTTTCATCTTCCCCAAACTAGGGCATCATGGTGTGATGTCCACAGTGCACCAAATCACTCCAAATTTGGAGGAGAGTAAGAGAAGGACAAGAGGAAGAACACCATCATTTTAGTTCTCGCTAAAAGTCGCCGGGAGCAAAGCAAGCTCGAGGCGGAGCTCCTATGGTTTTTCGGCGGTGCAACTTGGTCGCCGGCCAACCGGAGCATTTCCCATTTTATGGGTGGGCTGGAAAGACTCCTTGTGCCAAGAGGAAGTCACTTCCAAAGGTCTTGGGCCAAAGAAACTGAAGGGAATGAAGAACTCACCTCGCCGGAGTTGGAGAAGAAGAGGGAAGAAGCCGGTGCTCTTCCCGCGTCACGCGTGCCCAGGCTTCCTCAAGCACACTCCCAGGAAGTAGAGGAATCCTCTAACAAGTCCAGGGACCAATCTTTGAAATTTTGAAGCACTCCTCTCTTTCTCTCTCAAGCTCGGCCACCCTTGATGGACTCCAACTCCTCGGCAACCCTTGTACTCCAGGCTGGAACTGGAGCGTGCAGAGGAGTAAGGAGAGCACAGGAAACCAGGCTGGCCCCTCGTACTCCCCCACATGAAGCCCAAAGGCCACATGCATTCAATGCATGATTTTGTACATTTTTGCGGTTTAACCCTTGCATAGCTAACCACTAACTCTCAAGTCCCTGTTGTAGGTGACAAATGCACCCAGAACCCTCACCAAGAAACCTCATTCAATTTGGTACATAAAATATTAGGGTTTTCCCAAAAATACCCTCTTTTTCGGCGCATTTCATGCATTTCGAGACAAACAGTTCGTCGAATTGCAAAACGGACTTCGCCGTGACGTCCGACTCGTCGAGACCTATCAAATAGTGCATTTGCTTGTTTGATTCGGTACTCGAATAAATTCTCGGGCCATAAAGTTCTATGAGGTATACTGCATTGCACGCATTTCGATGCACCAGAGTCACCAAACGCGAATTCTGTCAGTGCCATTGCGTTCAGAGCATCAAACTTAGCTAGAAACGACTACCTATACTGCTAGGTCCCAGTCGGAGACAGTGAATCGGCCGTCGGCCGATCGAGAGGGGACCGAAAACCAGGGTTACTATTCATTTTACTATTCACTTAAGCTGTGGACCCCACAGCTTTTTTGCTGATTTGCGGAAGATCCGACCGTCGAATCGAAAACATATGAATATGAATTTTTCTTGTTTTGACGAGAGTCGCAATAGTGATCTCGGATTTTCGAGATCAGACCCCGATCAAAAGTCGATATTTTTTAGGTTCAATTACACTATAATTTATTTATTTTTACTAAGTATTAATCCAGAAATTTATTTAAAACTTCAAATTCAACTTTTAAAAATTCACGATTATTACAATGGCACCAATAGAGCTGAGAGAGTTGAAGGCACAGTTACAAAATTTGATGGATAAGGGGTTGTTAGACCCAACGTCTCACTTTAGGGAGCACCATCATTATTTGTGAAGAAGAGGATGGATCACTAAGATTTTGTGTAGATTTTCGGGAATTGAACAAAATGACCATCTAGAACAAGTGTCCTTTGCAGCGCATAGATGATTTTGTTGATCAGCTGCAAGGAGATTATGTCTTTTCCAAGTAGATTTGCAGTCCGGCTACCACCAGTTGAGGGTGAGGGCCAAGAATATCTCTAAGACGGCTTTTGGGATACGATACAGGCATTATGAGTTCATAGTGATGCCTTTTGGATTGACAAATGCCCCTACTGCATTTATAGGTTTGATGAACCGAGTATTATAGCCGTACTTGGATAGATTTATAGTGGCGATTATTGTTGATATCTTGATCTACTCCCGGAGTAACACCACACATGCGGAGCACTTGAGGATAGTGCTACAGCTTCTGAGAGAGAAGAAGTTGTATGCCAAGTTAAAAAAGTGCGAGTTTTGGCTTCGGGAGGTTGCATTTTTTAGCCTTGTTGTTTCAGTCGTTGAAGTGGCAGTAGACTCGATGAAGGTTGATGCAGTTCGGGATTGGCCTAGACCGATGACCATCACAGAGGCGCAGAGTTTCTTGGGACTAGTTGGTTACTACCGTCGGTTTGTGGAAGGCTTTGTGAAGCCTTCCACTCCCCTCACTCATCTAACTAAGAAAGGAATTAAGTTCATCTGAAGTGAGGCCTATTAGAGGAGCTTCAAGGATTTGAAGCAGAGATTGATGACAACTCTGATCCTTGCCCTCCCGGTTATGGGGGAAGGATTGTGATTTACAGTGACGCCCCCACAGCAGCCTTGGATGTGTATTGATGCAGCATGGTAGCGTAATTGCCTATGCTTCATGGAAATTGAAGGATTATGAGAAAAATTACCCTAGACATGATCTTGAGTTGGGAGCCGTGGTGTTTACTATGAAGCTGTAGAGAGCATTATGAGATCTTCACCAACCACTCGAACTCAAGTGCTTGTTCACTCAGAAGGAGTTGAACCCGAGGTAGCGCCGGTGGTCAGAGTTACTGAAGGATTATGATTTGAGCATCTAGTATCTTCCCGGCAAGGCCATGTAGTGGTAGATGATTAGAGTTGGAGGTAGTGTCCCCAGGGGCCTCTGCTAGGTTGATGTCTATAGTTGTGCATCCCACTTTGATGGACATGATCAGAGAGGGGCATAGTGAGGACCCCCCCCCCCCCCACATTTGGAGGATTCGAGAGCAGATCCAGAGCGACCAGGCAGTGGACCTTATAGCCTCTGGCATGTGTAGCCTCACCCGTCCTTGCACCAGAGAGAAGCAGAGACCTCATATTCCTCTTTTCCATTTTCTTTTCCTTCTCCCTACTTTCCTGCGAGTAGAGCGGCGACAGCAGCAGCATCTATACTCGACCATCACTTTTCTTTATTCTTTCGTGCTGGAGCTTCCAAAACTCGGTCGAGAAGTGTAGGGTGGTTTGCTCCAGAGGTGGAGAGCCCGAGCTCGAACTTTGTCCTGCCGGGTCTGACGTTAGCATCCCATTTTCGCGAATTTTCAAAATTTCGGCAATTTCAAAAAAAAAAAATCGAGCTAAGAGTGTTGATGATGTTCCTGCTGCTAGTAATTCCTTCACTTTCAGTGGGTGTGTGCGTCCTTGCTTGCGAGGAAGCTGTGGGAGTAAGAAATGGAGGTTGTGCTATTGCCGAGTTGTGGTTGTGCTTATGACCACCGGTGTGTGTAAATGAGAGTGCACGGTGCTGAAGCTGAGATAGTGAGCTTAGTAGGGGTACTTTGAGCCGTTGGATTTTGGTGAGGTTGAGTTACGTTGTGAGCTTGATTTATAGACTTGGGACCAGATATCCTGTTGGAGGCAGAGGAAAAGGTCAGATTGATTTGACGGCACCTTAAGACCGCCCATAGTTGTCAGAAGAGTTATGCTGATACCAGGCGTCGAGACTTGGAATTCCAAATTGGTGATTATGTCTTCTTGAAAGTCTCATCATCTTTTGGGAATCTGGAGATTTGGAGTCCGCGGGAAGCTCAACCCTCGAGTTTTTGGCCCCTTTGAGGTTCTTGAGCGTGTTGGACTTGTGGCTTACAAGATTGCTGCTCCACCGCGACTTGCTGGAGTCCATGATGTTTTCCACGTCTCGGTTCTGAGGAGATATGTCTTTGATCCTTCGCACATGATTGACTCACTCCACTTGAGATTGGTGAGGATCTGGGGTATGAGGAGCGCCGTTGCGAATTCTGGCTCGTGATATGAGGGAATTGCGCAATTGGGCCATACCGTACGAGAAAGTATTGAGGAATAATCACGAAGAGCGAGAGGCGACATGGGAGTAGGAGACGGTGATGATGGACACCTACCTCTACCTGTTTGAGAGTTTTACTTGAGGTATGTTTAGTTTCGGGGACAAAACTTTTTTTAGTGGGGGAGGATGTCGTGACCCGAATCCCAGTGGATGTTTGGCCTCATGGTCAGCAACATGATGACACCTTTTTCAAGTGTCGAGTGCATTTGCGTGCAAAATGGACGCAAGAAATGGACTCAGTGCGAAAATATGGTCAAAACACATTTTTTGTGTGTTTTCAGTGGATTCGGGAGCCCAATCCTATGATTCGTGCGGTTGAAATGACCAAGTGCTCCGCCGAAGACTGCGGGACAACAGGGACACGCTTCGCGCAGCAATTCACGTGGGCAGGGACACGTGGCGGCCAAAGATTGGACCGGCCGTGCAGGCGCAGCGGCGCGGCACAGTCAACGCGAGTGCCCATACCGCGGGCCACGTGGTGCCCGCGGGTTGGCTGGCCCGTACCGGCTCCGCAGGGGGGTGGAACGTGGCGTGCGGGGAGCTATACGAATTAGTTTCGGGCGCTCCCCAGATTCGCCCCATGTGTCTAGTGGATTCCGGGTGCGGATGCGGGGTGAATCCGGGTGCCCGAATCCAGGGATTTCGACTGAGGCTTGGGTATTTCATTGTGGTTCAAGAGGGGAGATTTCTTTTCCATCTCAAGGGTTATGCTTGGACTCTTTTCGACCACAGATGAGATCCCTTCACTCCTCTACCTTGTTGACTGGTTTTTGTGTGGATTTGAGAGCTCCCTTCATCCTTTTCCTCCATTAGCAAGCTCCAAGCTCCCTACAGTTGCTGGCAGATTCGACGACATTTATTCTTTAGCTCCCTCTGGGTTGTGGGAGTGGAATTTTGCTGAAATTTGGAGGGGAGCTTCTTCTCAGGTCGATATACAAGTTTGTACTAGTGGCAATCCTTCATTTCTGCATTTAAAGAGGTATATATAGCCTTTGTGCACATTGTGGATTTTTTGACATCATTGGATGGTTATGTGATTTCTTATGGAACTGAGGATTTAAAGGCTTGGGATTGTTCTGAGGATTTAAAGGCTTGGAATTTTTCTAGACTTCAAGATGAACAAGTGAGCACCTTGTTTCTGGATTTTTGAAGGTATTTTGTACAGGTTATTCTCCTCTCTTTGTAACCCTATCTACAGAATTACAGCATGCGATTTCTTATGAACCCCCCTTTGTGTTGTTTAACTTTGGGGAGCCATTTCGTGGAGACCTTGGGGTTTTTATGGAGATGTAAGAGCTTGATCACATCTTTATGATTATGGTAAGCAACTTTCCTTTCGGTTTGCTTTGTGATCATGTATGGTTTAGCTTCTACGCCTTGTTGAACTTGTTGTTGATTTTGGAAGCAGAGTTGGACAACACTCGAAAGATCTAGCCTTTTCATGATTCTTAGCTTTTGAGGAGAGCTTTCCTTGGCTGCTTGGGTGTTCACAAGTTGGAGAACTTAGGAACCAAGTTTGGCATCATTTCGTTGAGGTATGAGTGCGGATTGTGCACCTTTTCGCTTATAGTCTAGTTGCTGGATTTTCTGCACCTTAGTTGGTGTTCTTGCGTTTGCGCTCAATCCGGCAGTAGATTTCGGGAGCTTTTTAGTTCGTTGGAACCATAGGAGCATGAGGATCATGCACGCTAAGTTTCAGCTCAATCGGATTGCGGATCGACGCGTTCTAGGTGGGTTGGATTTCTTCCAAAATCAACGGACTTCTTATTACGTTTATTGTTGTAGTTATCATGCTAGATATAGTGCTTGCTATTGATATTTATGATAGTTTTAGAGTTGTGGAACTCTGACTAGCACCCCTTTCGTATGCTGCATGATATCTGACCAGACTCTAGAAAACTTTTAACTTTGGTATTTTAGTCGTTTTCGGACCTTCTACGCTCCTGGCATCCCCCCCCCTGACTTTGAGTTTGTCCTCGCCCTTGTTGTTGGCTAAGTGGTCGGGATAGTGTAGGATGCATTTTGCGCTCGTCCTTGGGGGTCGAGTGGAGTCCGGTAGTTGAGGCTAGATCTTGTTCTAGTGTCGAGAGCCGTTTGGGTAGACGGTGTTCCCAGGCTGTTGAGTGTTTTCCGACCGGTATTGTTGGAGCCGTTTGGGTAGACGGTGGTTCTAGGCCGTTGAGTGTTTTTCGGCCAATTTTCTTAGCTGTTGGGTTTGTGACTTTTCAATCGTGGATTTGGACTTTATCCTGCTACATACTCGACTTAGTTATGTTTTCTCGAGCAGGGTTGTGCCCCTCTAGTGCCACTCCGGAGTAGACAGCTGGATTGATATTGGAGTATGATTCCACGTCAGCGATACACAGGTGTTAGTGTGACCGGCTGTGATGGTTGTGTGGGCGGGAACGGGTATAGTATCGGTCGGTCGATTAGGTTGATTGAGCACCTCGAGATTGAGTAGTTGCATACTATCATTTGTTTGACCCTTTGAACATCGTAGATAGAGGCATGATAGCTGTAGATTTTATTCCATTTTACTTTCTTTCTATTTATAGTAGTTTTGTTATCTTATGCCTCTAGTAGACTTAGTGGGCAAACTGTTGGTCTTAGAGACGGTACCCACTGAGAACTGTTGTTTGATGTAGTTCTTGCACCTCCGTTGGTGACTACTTTACAGAGGTCCCTTTTTCTATTCCTGCACCAGCAGATCCTTCTGATCGAGGATAGGGAGTCGCGAGCTAGATCCCTACCCATGCTTGAGGAGAGTAGGTAGACAGGGACCCTGTTTTAGTGTTTAGAGCTTTTAGTACTGTATTTTATTTCACTTTACTCTGTTGAGAGATGACTTTGTATTTGAGACAGCTTTGTTTATGAGATGACAGTTATACAGTGATGTTTGTTTTTAGTAGTTACTTTTCAACTCTAATATTTGTATAGATATGGTATATCTCTTTTGCAGGTTAAACGCTTCGCCTATGCGGGGTTCCCCGTATAGGTAGCGGATCTATTGACGAGCTCGGGTCACAGTTTTGACTCCGGGGCGTGATAGACCCAGAGTTTTTTTTTGGCTAAATTACAGAAAACCCCCCTTTCATATCCCGCTTTTCCACTTTGCCCCCCTGTCATTAAAAAGTCGACAATTTGCCCCCTCGTAATTACCGAATTGTGCAATAACCCCCCGCCGTCAGTTGACCGTGTTTGAGGTAAAAAAAAAAATTATATAAAAAAAAACTATATAAAAATAAGGGGGGAAAGATTGTGGTTGGTCCGTAATATTGATTTGCCCCCCGTAAAAGCCCAAAATTTTTAACATATTAATAATTTGGGTCCAACAAATTCAATTCTTTAATAGGTTATTTATGAACACAAGCTTAGGCCATTTGTGAACACAAGCTTATGGGTCTCATCAAAGCTCCGTCGATTTTTTAAGTCGGATCCTATTTTTTTTCTGCCCAGCGGGCCTTACATTATAGTCAACTTCTTGTTTAAAAATTCAATTTCAAAAATTATGTTCAAATTAAATTTTGAATTTTGAATTTCAAATTTCCAACGAAATTTCAAAATATCTCTCAAATGCCACATATACTCAAATTTAAATTTTTGAATCCAATTAAAACTCCTCACCCGTCAATTATCTCAAACACACTTATCCAAATCTTAAACCATATTTTAAAATATCTCTCAACTGACTTTCCCAAACTCAACTATATCTTGTTTTGAATTTTTGAATCCAAGCAAATTCTCTCGTTCGTTAACCGTTTAATTTTGAAATTTAAATACAAACATACGTCCTCAAATTTAAATGTAACATATTCAATTTTGAAATTTAAAATTTAAAATTTAAATACAAACATACTTCCTCAAATTTAAATATAACATATTCAATTTTAAAATTTAAATTTTTAAATTTAAATACAAACATACTTCCTCAAATTTAAATGTAACATATTTTGAAATTTAAAATTTAAAATTTAAATACAAACATACTTCCTCAAATTTAAATGTAATATATTCAATTTTGAAATTTAAAATTTAAAATTTAAATACGAACATACTTCCTCATAACATACTCAATTTTGAAATTTGAAATTTAAAATTTAAATACAACCATACTCTCTCAACATATTGAAATTTGAACATTTGAACATATTCAATTTGAATTTTAAACATATCCTTTCAATTTTAAAATTTAAATCTGAAATTTGAAATTTAAAATTTAAAATTTGAAAGTGGAATATAATAACTTCCCCAAGTTTGAATCTCGTCTTTTCCTCAACGAAAAGATATTCCAACGCACGTACTCTCCTCAACGAACCCACATTTTCTCGCCAACCCCTCAACAAATCCTAACAAACCCCACGCGATAATTCTCTGCCACTTCCCACTATAAATACCACTTCCCACTATAAATAGAGAGGATTTTTTTTTTTCTTTCGGCTTGGTCTGAAAACACGTCCGATATTCCACCACAAAAAAAAAGAAAAGCTCATTCCATATTCCACACAAAAAAAAAACTTGTCCGATATTCCACCACAAAAAAAAAAAAAAAAAAAAAGCCCGTCCCATATTCCACCTCAGCAGCTCCGATCGACTTTCTCAGCAGCTCCGGTCAACTTCCTCAACCCCTCCGGTCAACTTCCTCGACTCCTCCGGCCAACTTCCTCGGCAAATCCGGTCGACTTCCTCGGCACCCCCAATCGACCTCCTCGGCTTCTTTTTTAAGACGTATTTCTCAGGTAAAAATAAAAAAATAATAATAATAATAATAAAGAAAGAAAAAAAAGGAAAGTCAACAAAGCCGGTTAGGACCTCTCCGGACGCCCTAACTTTAGGCTCAAAAAAAACAAAAAAGAAAAAAAAATAAAAAAAATAAAGAAGAAGAAAAAAAAGAAAAGAAAAAAAGAAAGTCAGTAAAGCCGGTTAGGACCTCTCCGGACGCCCCTTACTTCAGGCTGAAAAAAGAAAAAAAAAGAAAATAAAAATAAGAAAAGAAAAAAAAGAAAAAGAAAAAAACCGGTTCGGATGATTTCTTCGGACATCCGAACCTAGGTTAAGCCAAAAAGGAATCGCTTCGGATCCCAAATCAAATTACATTGAACCTCAAGATAAGTCAAAGTGGATTTCCTTCGGATCCTAAGTAAAAAAAAAAAAAAAAAAAAAAGACTTTTTCGGATCCCAAATAATTTCTTTTTCGGAGCCCAAATAAATTCAAAAAAAATAGGAACTTCTTCGGACCCCAAATAATTCCAAAAAGGGAATTTTTTCGGATCCCACATCAAAATAAAATAACGGTACTTCTCCGAAACCGAAGATAAAATAAGGGATTTCTTCGAACCCCGAGATAAGATTACGGGATTTTCTTCGGACCCCAAATAAAATAAAATAAAAGGGGATATCGAAACAAACAGAAATTTCTTTGAATTTAGAGTCGATTTCAAACAAGATTCAATTGGATCTAATCAACTTGGAGCCTAACTCCGATTCAAAATGGACTAATAAATGAATTCAATCATTTATTAAATAAGGCTCACCTCATATGCAGGCCTCAAATTTATCCAATGAAAATAAGGCCCAATCCATATACGGGTCCCAAATCCAATCCACATACGGATCTCAAATCCAATCCACATATGACATAAGGCCCACTCCACATACGGATCCCAAATCCAATCCACATATGACATAAGGCCCAATCCATATACGGGTCCCAAATCCAATCCACATACGGATCCCAAATCCAATCCACATATGACATAAGGCCCACTCCATATACGGGTCCCAAATCCAATCCACATACGGATCCCAAATCCAATCCACATATGACATAAGGCCCAATCCATATACGGGTCCCAAATCCAATCCACATACGGATCTCAAATCCAATCCACATATGACATAAGGCCCAATCCATATACGGATCCCAAATCCAATCCACATACGGATCTCAATCCACATATGACATAGGCTCAGTCCACAGTGTCCCAAATCCAGTCCATATATGGGCACGGAATCAAATCCACATATGACAAAGGCTCAGTCCACATAGTGTCCCAAATCCAGTCCATTTATAATATAAGCCGAATCCATAAACAAAACCCAAAACCCATTCAATCTCATCGCCTTAACACATATAGTTAAGGCAAAATCATATTCAAACCGAATAGATTCTAAATCATATACTTAGAATTTAGTCAAATCAAATTTGATCGGGCTCTAACACATATACTTAGAGTTCATCCAAACCAACCCAACTAACCCTAATACACATACTTAGGGTGTAGTTAACCTTTTACTCTAGCACATATATCTAGGGTAGAAACCAAATCAACTCAACTAATTCTAATACATATACTTAGGGTTAGTCAACCTCTCACTCTAGCACATATAACTAGAGTGAAAAACATATCAAACTCGGCCAATCCTAATACATATAGGACTTAGCCATCTCCTACTTTCGAGTAGTATCAAATCCGACCCACCTCAATACATATCCTTGGAGTTTGGTCTCTCCACTTTGGAACATACGGAATCAAATATAATTGGACTCTAATACATATACTTAGAGCCAATTGAACCCAATTAAATTCTAAACACATATAATTAGAGTTTAATATCGACTAGTTCTCAACACATATAATCGAGATCTAATCAATTGCAAACCCAGTTAAATCCTAACACATACACTTCGGATTTGGTCAATCATTAGGATACGATTTATTCTATCCTTCTCATAAAGGTCTCTTAATCGAAGGTGCCCCAATCACAAGGGGGTAATTAACAATAGATGCTTGCGTCTATTGGAAGTCATGGATCCGCAATACCTGATACCCACATACACCCATCCACATACAAATATAAATCTGAATCGTGAATACCATCCCACGGGAATCCCGAGAGGAACCGCGCGGGAGGGGTCATTCAAGATCGCAGACAAAATGGCACGCCCGGTGGGACATTACTTTTCCTTCCATCTTTGAGACCTTTAATATATATATATATATATATATATATATATATATATATATATATATATATATATATATATATATATATAAAAGGAAAAAAAGAAAAAAAGCGGTAAAGGTAAATCCTAATACTTGCATCACCAACATATGCTGCTTTTACTGGGGGCATGATTACCTTTACTGCCCTTTTCCAAGAATGCACACAATATGTTCAATTCCTCAGGTACAACCTCGAAAAAATAATCTAATGGGGGCATATCCAATCCTCTTTACCAACCCGTAGGTGAATGGCTCACCTACTCACCTGCATCAAAAAGGATGATATTCAAAGGCTCATTCAAAAAAAAAAAAAAAAAAAAAAAAAAAAAAAAAAAAAAAGAGAGAAAAAGAAAGAAAAAAAAAAGAAAAAAAAAAAAGAGAAAAAAATCCCGGCTGTGGTATAACCCCACAGGCAAAAATGGGATCCCCGCTGTGAGGATACACCATTCGAACTCACAGGCAAAAGTTAGGGGAAGGTATCGGGTGAAAACCCATGTGGGCGCCCGATTGCCACCAAAACATATTTTTCTTTCAAAAAAAAAAAAAAAAAAACTCATATTTTTCAATAAACCCATATTTTTTAAAATAAACCAAAATAAACCCATATTTTTTTCAAACAATCTAAGCTAACTGATCTTAGGTTCAGTTATATACAACAATTTCGATTGCTTCCCCAGACAAAATAAACTCATATATTTCAATACAAAAAAAAAAAGAAAAAAAAGAATGCCCCCAAATTATAAGCCAGTTAAACCTAAATCGAATTTAGGTCGAATCATATGAACTGGACCATGCACCAGCTCGACCCCAAATCAAAGTTAAAGGGTTTTGAGCCAAACCGCAAAGAGGGTGACTCAAACCAAACTCGAAGGCGTCTTAAATCAAATCCAAACCAAATGCAATGGAGTTTCAAGTTCGAACGGATCTCGAATCTAACCATAAGGTTACGAGCCGAACCAAACTAAACTGCAGAAAGGTCCAAGTCGAGCCGAATTATAAGGGTCCGACCGAAATTGAATTCAAAGGGTCTCGAACTAACTCATAAGGGTTCGACCTAAGCCATGTCTCAAAGGGTTCTGAACCAAAGTATAACGGTTCGACTCAAATTGAATTATAAAGGGACAAATCAAGTGAAATCCTAAACCGGCTCAGCCCAAATCAAATACAAAAGGTTCAAACCAATTCAATTTGAACCCAACCTGAACAAAGGTTCAAATCGAACTTCAGGGATGATCCAAATCAAGCAAACCGGCTCTACCCGAACTGAAACAAATCAAGAGTTCAAACCGAGCTAACTCCAAATAAATCTGCTGAGTCAACTTAATCGACTCACAAACCCAAGTTCAAACGACCGAAAAGTCATTAAACTAAACCTAATTTCAAACGACCGAAAAGTCATTAAACTAAACCTAATTTCAAACGACCGAAAAGTCATTAAACTAAACCCAATTTCAAACGACCGAAAAGTCATTAAACTAAACCCAATTTCAAACGACCGAAAAGTCATTAAACTAAACCCAAGTTCAAACGACCGAAAAGTCATTAAACTAAACCTAATTTCAAACGATCGAAAAGTCATTAAACTAAACCCAATTTCAAACGACCGAAAAGTTATTAAACTAACCCAAGTTCAAACGACCGAAAAGTCATTAAACTAAACCCAATTTCAAACGACCGAAAAGTCATTAAACTAAACCTAATTTCAAACGACCGAAAAGGCAATAAACTAAACCCAAATCCAAACGACCGAAAAGTCATTAAACTAAACCCAAATCTAAACGACCAAAACGTCATTAAACTAAACCCAAATCCAAACGACCGAAAAGTCATTAAACTAAACCCAATTTCAAACGACCGAAAAGTCATTAAACTAAACCCAATCTGAACGACCGAAAAGTCATTAAACTAAACCCAATTTCAAACGACCGGAAAGTCATTAAACTAAACTCATACCCATATCGACCGCCATGTCTGTCACGCCCCGGGTGTAAACCAGAACCCGGCCCGTCCACAGATCCGCCGTGTATGCGGTATTTCCCCCATACACGAAGCGTCGGTAACCTGCTCAGATAAGAAATAATAATAAAAGAGCATAAAATAATCAGAGCTAAACTACAACTACTGTATCTCAGACAGAAGCTGGAAGTAAAAGGTACAACAGTAAAATAAACTACAGATGTCTCTCCCAGCTCACCACTAAAATACAAACAGCTGGCAGAAGCCAGTCTCAAAAGAAAGTAACTAAAAACTGTCTGAGAAGTCCAGGTACCCAAAAATCTCCAGCTACAACCCTCGGGAGGCTCTCTATCTAGTCCGCGATGCGCTTGCCCCGATCAGTTGCTGACGGCCCAGCAACTCCCACTGAGGACTCTGCAAAACAAGGGGAAAGAAAGAAGCAAGAAAAACAATGGGGGTAAGTACTACTATAAACAGTAGCCTCCCCTAGTGGGTAAAGCCTCAACTCAGATATGCCCACCAGATGATCAGAGGCAAAAGGGAAAGGAAAAGAAAGGGGGTGCCGATAAATGAACAACTGATAAAATGCTATCCCTAATATGCCTCTATATGATAACTCAACACGGATGAGAAAAAGGAATGCATCAGTATAAAGAAGACTGTCCAACGGACCCAATCTGACCGCCAGTGGACACTGGCACTGCCTGCTCTGCCGCGACGGGTATGCCAGCCTACGCATAACACCGAAGCAAAAGAAGTCCCCAGGACTCAAAGTCTGTCTGCCGCGCACTCCGGAGCCGCACTCGTGGGGAGCGACCCACACGAGGAAAGTAAGTAACCTGAAATAGCAGGACTGGATCGAGACTCAATGAAGTGGGAACAACCCTCCACTAAAGAAAGCCCGATCCCCAAAACACCCAATCTGATGCAATAGTAACAACACGGTCAACCACCCAAGATCCGTGGTCGCCGCAACCCCCTGTCAAAAACCCAACCTGTCCCAAATCCCCAATACCTGACTACACTGTCCAACACCCGCTCGAATCCGAGCAACTATGCCTCGAGTCTATCCATAATAGGAGAATAAAAGAATCAATGCATGGTTTCTCCTAAGTCAAGTCCCAAAGGATAGTGTAGTAGTAAACAGATGACAGAATTATATGATTCATTTAATCATGCATTATTCCAACAATTTGTCCATTTTCCAAGAATAATCAGTTAAGGGAATGTAGGCTAAGGTGACAGTCACATATGAACAATCATCACTTTCATAGTCCTCAATTACTATTTTGCCCCTAAGCATGCAGTCCAGAATAATTAAATGCTTAACTAGAGTATTCATTCTAACACAATTTATCAGGGATTAAATAACTGAGAATTAACTTCCTAGAGCATGCAGGTCTACCAACAACAGTTAACATTGTCAAATCAGGAAAACTCTGACATTCCTAGTGGGTATATCGAAGGAGAGGGTACAACAACCATCCACCTGATCAGTCGAGCTGTCAAAAGTCCTACAGCTGATAATACCAAAAATGGTAGCTACACAAAGTCCAAAAGGTCCCGCGCAGTCCACACTGCTCCTGAGTACAAAAACCGAGCTGTCACTACACATGTATTCCTCCAGAACTGCCAAATTTAACAAACAATAATTCGGCTGCGAAGATGGGCAAAAATCACCTGCTCACAATCCTCAGAAAAATCCAAAGAAAATATCCCCGCGATCTACGCGTCGATAGCTTCGAAACGACTACCTGCACATCCAAATCCGAGTTTTCTACGCTGAGATATAAATCCGGCAAGAAAATAACCTCCAACACAACTGTAGAAATTTCCCCAGATAAACATTCGGAAAGAGGGAAAGTTCTTACCTTCGAGACAACCTCCTAAAATCCTGAGAAAAATCCAGGAGATTCCTCGCGAAGAGTAGATGAATTTAGCCTCTTGAATCACCCTGATCCGATGTCGGTACACGAAGATATGGCAGAAACACTGTGTCGCTGTCCAAAAATCCGCAAAGAAAAAGAGGCAACAGAAAGCTCAAATACCTCTAAAATCCGAAAAGAATCTGGGCAAACTGTGAATATCAAAGTAGGAGTCCTACCTG
The DNA here is from genome assembly GCA_029168755.2 of Tillandsia fasciculata. Lineage (NCBI taxonomy): Eukaryota > Viridiplantae > Streptophyta > Magnoliopsida > Poales > Bromeliaceae > Tillandsia > Tillandsia fasciculata. The sequence goes on along the minus strand of CM054944.1, from coordinate 12,240,477 downwards.
TCGTGAATCTAACGGCGCAAAAATCGTCGAAATCGGGTGTCGGAGAAAACCAGGAGAGTCTGCGCACCGAGAAGACGCAAAACGGGTCGATGATGAACAAGTCGCGCCGCGCCGGAAAGTGGCCAACCTCGGAAACCGTGCACCACAAAATTCCGGCAAGCTACAGTTGGGTTCAGCTCAGGCAGAGGAAAAATTTTCCTTAAGGCTCCACTGTAAAATTCCCAAAGAAAAGAGGTGAAAATGGGCTAAAAATCAGTAAAACAAGCCTTTATAGGCTTAATGGGTTTCGGGTTTAAAACCCTTTAGCCCGGATCGATCCGGCGAGGCCCGGGTCGGACCAGCCGCCGTCCGACGCGCCCGGGCGCCCGCCACGTACCCCCAAAACAGGGGACAGCCGTGCGGGGCCACCGCGCGCGCGCCACGCGCCCCCCCCCGCTACAGCGGCGGGGCCCCGCGGGTGGCGACGCGTGGCGCAATGCCACGCGTCGACCGCTCCGCCGCCCCCGCTCACCGCTCAACGTCCCGTGGACCAGGACCACGTGGACCAGCCAACACCCGCCTGCCACGCGTCCTGCTCCCGGTCCACGCGCCGCTCCGCCTTTTTCCCTGGACCGAGCCGCGCGCACCCGCCAATCCGGCCGTGCCACGTGGCCCGCCTCGCGGTCCATGCACCCGCGCTCCTTTCCCGTGGACCGAGCGGCATGCGCCGGCCAATAAAAAGCCGCCACGTGGCCCCGGCCGGTCCACGGACACTCCCATGCACCCGTTTTCCCCCGAAACTTCCGGTAGCCCGTTTTTGGTCATCCGGACTCCAAATTTGGCAAACAAATAGCCGTTTTCAAGTGTTTTTCCGTGCTGAATCCAATTCTAACATCTGTTTGGCCAAAATCCTTCCCGAAATTTCGGCAAACACAGCCGAAGCCAAAACAGTAAAAGATACATCACCAGGTCCAACAGTAGCATCTCTTTGATACCCCATGGGCCAAATACACCAACCATAGGTGTTCTAAACCGTAGATTCAGTCGGAAAACTGCATGGGATTTACGGTCTCCACAATGTCAATAAACTGAGCGATCCATACCCATATCGACCGCCATGTCAATAAACTGAGCGACCCATACCCATATCGACCGCCATGTCAATAAACTGAGCAACTCATATTCATATCGACCGCCATGTCACTAAACTAAGCGACCCATATTCATATAGACCGCCATGTCGCTAAACTGAGCAACCCATATTCATTTCGACCGCCATGTCAATAAACTGAGCAACCCATATTCATATCGACCGCCATGTCACTAAACTGAGTGAGCCATATTTAACCGACCGCCATGTCACTAAACTGAGCAAACTCATATTCAAATAGACCGCCATGTCATTAAACTGAGCAAACTCATATTCAAATAGACCGCCATGTCATTAAACTGAGCAAACTCATATTCAAATCGACCGCCATGTCACTAAACTGAGCAAACTCATATTCAAATAGACCGCCATGTCACTAAACTGAGCAACCTATATTCAAATCGACCGCCATGTCACTAAACTGAGCAAACTCATATTCAAATAGACCGCCATGTCACTAAACTGAGCAACCTATATTCATATCGACTGCCATGTCACTAAACTGAGCGACCCATACCCATATCGACCGCCATGTCAATAAACTGAGCAACCCATACCCATATCGACCGCCATGTCACTAAACTGAGCGACCCATACTCATATCGACCGCCATGTCACTAAACTGAGCGACCCATATTCATATCGACCGCCATGTCACTAAACTGAGCGAGCCATATTTAATCGACCGCCATGTCATTAAACTGAGAAAACAAATTGAATGTGTACGAAAAAAAAAATGAAAAAAATATATTTGAAAAAAAAGTGAAGAGTGAAAAACAATTGAGCGTTCATCTTTTCACTGTACTCGTACCTCGCACAACGAAAAGATGGGGGGCATTTGTTTGAGGTAAAAAAAAAAATTATATAAAAAAAAAACTATATAAAAATAAGGGGGGAAAGATTGTGGTTGGTCCGTAATATTGATTTGTCCCCCGTAAAAGCCCAAAATTTTTAACATATTAATAATTTGGGTCCAACAAATTCAATTCTTTAATAGGTTATTTATGAACACAAGCTTAGGCCATTTGTGAACACAAGCTTATGGGTCTCATCAAAGCTCCGTCGATTTTTTAAGTCGGGTCTTATTTTTTTTCTGCCCAGCAGGCCTTACATTATAGTCAACTTCTTGTTTAAAAATTCAATTTCAAAAATTATGTTCAAATTAAATTTTGAATTTTGAATTTCAAATTTCCAACGAAATTTCAAAATATCTCTCAAATGCCACATATACTCAAATTTAAATTTTTGAATCCAATTGAAACTCCTCACCCTTCAATTATCTCAAACACACTTATCTAAATCTTAAACCACATTTTAAAATATCTCTCAACTGACTTTCCCAAACTCACCTATATCTTGTTTTGAATTTTTGAATCCAAGCAAATTCTCTCGTTCGTTAACCGTTTAATTTTGAAATTTAAATACAAACGTACGTCCTCAAATTTAAATGTAACATATTCAATTTTGAAATTTAAAATTTAAAATTTAAATACAAACATACTTCCTCAAATTTAAATATAACATATTCAATTTTAAAATTTAAATTTTTAAATTTAAATACAAACCTACTTCCTCAAATTTAAATGTAACATATTTTGAAATTTAAAATTTAAAATTTAAATACAAACATACTTCCTCAAATTTAAATGTAATATATTCAATTTTGAAATTTAAAATTTAAAATTTAAATACGAACATACTTCCTCATAACATACTCAATTTTGAAATTTGAAATTTAAAATTTAAATACAATCATACTCTCTCAACATATTGAAATTTGAACATTTGAACATATTCAATTTGAATTTTAAACATATCCTTTCAATTTTAAAATTTAAATCTAAAATTTGAAATTTAAAATTTGAAATTTGAAAGTGGAATATAATAACTTCCCCAAGTTTGAACCTCAGCTTTTCCTCAACGAAAAGATATTCCAACGCACGTACTCTCCTCAACGAACCCGCATTTTCTCGCCAACCCCTCAATGAATCCTAACAAACCCCACGCGATATTTCTCTGCCACTTCCCACTATAAATAGAGAGGATTTTTTTTTTCTTTTGGCTTGGTCTGAAAACACGTCCGATATTCCACCACAAAAAAAAAGAAAAGCTCATTCCATATTCCACACAAAAAAAAAAAAACTTGTCTGATATTCCACTACAAAAAAAAAAAGAAAAACCGTCCCATATTCCACCTCAGCAGCTCCGATCGACTTCCTCAGCAGCTCCGGTCAACTTTCTCAACCCCTCCGGTCAACTTCCTCGACTCCTCCGGCCAACTTCCTCGGCAACTCGGGTCGACTTCCTCGGCACCCCCAATCGACCTCCTCGGCTTCTTTTTTTAGACGTATTTCTCAGGTAAAAATAAAAAATAAAAAAAAATAAAGAAAGAAACAAAAAGAAAGTCAACAAAGCCGGTTAGGACCTCTCCTGACGCCCTAACTTTAGGCTCAAAAAAAAATAAAGAAAAAAAAGAAAAGAAAAAAAAGAAAGTCAGTAAAGCCGGTTAGGACCTCTCTGGACGCCCTAACTTTAGGCTCAAAAAAATAAAAAAGAAAAAAAAGAAAAGAAAAAAAAGAAAGTCAGTAAAGCCAGTTAGGACCTCTCCGGATGCCCTAACTTTAGGCTCAAAAAAAATAAAAAATAAAAAAAAATAAAAAAAAATAAAGAAGAAAAAAAAAGAAAAGAAAAAAAGAAAGTCAGTAAACTCGGTTAGGACCTCTCCGGACGCCCTAATTTTAGGCTTAAAAAAAATAAAAAAATAAAAAAAATAAAAAAAATAAAGAAGAGGAAAAAAAAGAAAAGAAAAAAAGAAAGTCAGTAAAGCCAGTTATGACCTCTCCGGACGCCCCTTACATCAGGCTGAAAAGAGAAAAAAAAAAAAAATAAGAAAAGAAAAAAAAGAAAAAGAAAAAAACCGATTCGGATGATTTCTTCGGATCCCAAATCAAATTACATTGAACCTCAAGATAAGTCAAAGTGGATTTCCTTCGGATCCTAAGTAAAAAAAAAAAAAAAAAAAAGACTTTTTCGGATCCCAAATAATTTCTTTTTCGGAGCCCAAATAATTTCAAAAAAAATAGGAACTTCTTCGGACCCCAAATAATTCCAAAAAGGGAATTTCTTCGGATCCCACATCAAAATAAAATAACGGTACTTCTCCGAAACCCAAGATAAAATAAGGGATTTCTTCGAACCCCGAGATAAGATTACGAGATTTTCTTCGGACCCCAAATAAAATAAAATAAAAGGGGATATCGAAACAAACAGAAATTTCTTTGAATCCAGAGTCGATTTCAAACAAGATTCAATTGGATCTAATCAACTTGGAGCCTAACTCCGATTCAAAATGGACTAATAAATGAATTCAATCATTTATTAAATAAGGCTCACCTCATATGCAGGCCTCAAATTTATCTAATGAAAATAAGGCCCAATCCATATACGGGTCCCAAATCCAATCCACATACGGATCTCAAATCCAATCCACATATGACATAAGACCCACTCCACATACGGATCCCAAATCCAATCCACATATGACATAAGGCCCAATCCATATACGGGTCCCAAATCCAATCCACATACGGATCCCAAATCCAATCCACATATGACATAAGGCCCACTCCATATACGGGTCCCAAATCCAATCCACATACGGATCCCAAATCCAATCCACATATGACATAAGGCCCAATCCATATACGGGTCCCAAATCCAATCCACATACGGATCTCAAATCCAATCCACATATGACATAAGGCCCAATCCATATACGGATCCCAAATCCAATCCACATACGGATCTCAATCCACATATGACATAGGCTCAGTCCACATAGTATCCCAAATCCAGTCCATATATGGGCACGGAATCAAATCCACATATGACATAGGCTCAGTCCACATAGTGTCCCAAATCCAGTCCATATATAATATAAGCCGAATCCATAAACAAAACCCAAAACCCATTCAATCTCATCGCCTTAACACATATAATTAAGGCAAAATCATATTCAAACCGACTAGATTCTAAATCATATACTTAGAATTTAGTCAAATCAAATTTGATCGGGCTCTAACACATATACTTAGAGTTCATCCAAACCAACCCAACTAACCCTAATACACATACTTAGGGTGTAGTTAACCTTTTACTCTAGCACATATATCTAGGGTAGAAACCAAATCAACTCAACTAATTCTAATACATATACTTAGGGTTAGTCAACCTCTCACTCTAGCACATATAACTAGAGTGAAAAACATTTCAAACTCGGCCAATCCTAATACATATAGGACTTAGCCATCTCCTACTTTCGAGTAGTATCAAATCCGACTCACCTCAATACATATCCTTGGAGTTTGGTCTCTCCACTTTGGAACATACGGAATCAAATATAATTGGACTCTAATACATATACTTAGAGCCAATTGAACCCAATTAAATTCTAAACACATATAATTAGAGTTTAATATCGACTAGTTCTCAACACATATAATCGAGATCTAATCAATTGCAAACCCAGTTAAATCCTAACACATACACTTCGGATTTGGTCAATCATTAGGATACGATTTATTCTATCCTTCTCATAAAGGTCTTTTAATCGAAGGTGCCCCAATCACAAGGGGGTAATTAACAATAGATGCTTGCGTCTATTGGAAGTCATGGATCCGCAATACCTGATACCCACATACACCCATCCACATACAAATATAAATCTGAATCGTGAATACCATCCCACGGGAATCCCGAGAGGAACCGCGCGGGAGGGGTCATTCAAGATCGCAGACAGACCGTCAGTTGACCGTCAGTTTTTTTGAAAATATAATTTCATATACCCAAAATACCCTTAGAAAATATCCTTAAAAAAAAAAAAAAAAAAAAAAAAAAAAAAAAGACTTCGGAATATAAAAAAAAAAAAAAAAAAAAAAAACTTCGGAATAAAAAAAAAGAGGGCATTTTCGTCATTTTACCATTCCCGTTAACGTCGTTGCCCCCTAAATACAATTCGGTAATTACGAGGGGGCAGATTGTCGACTTTTTAATGACGGGGGGGTAAAGTGGAAAAGCGGGATATGACAGGGAGGTTTTCTGTAATTTAGCCTTTTTTTTTTTGTTAGACTACTGTACATTTTGGGTGTGCCTTTTCGCTAGCTAGTTGTATCTTTTACTCTGAGTTATGGATGTTTTACTTTGAAGTTTTTATTGTACAGTTTTGTTTGATAGTTATCTTTTATTTCAGCTCTATTGTACTCTCTTTATTGTTATTGTATAATTGAGAAGGGTACTAACACTTCATGTGCGCTGGGCTTCCTGTGTATATGGTCGATCTGTTGGCGAGCCCAAGGTTTGGTTACCACTGGGGCGTGACAAATAGAGAGAGAGAGAGAGAGAGAGAGAGAGAGAGAGAGAGAGAGAGAGAGAGAGAGAGTAGGGGGCTACTATATTCTTTTGAGTATAGATCTCTTCATACTTAATAATTGTTTTTAATGATTGAGCTTCTGATTCGATAATCTATACCGTAAAATATGATCTAAAGCATTTGAAACTACTAGAAAATAAATTTTGTAATTTTTTGAAATTATAATAAAGTCCATCAATGTCACGCCCAGGTATTTAAAGCGGCATAATTTTTTTTTCTTTTTTTTTTTTTGTAAATTAGAGTTGAAACTGTCAATCCCTAGGATGTGAGCAGATCTGCCATGTGCATAAAAAATTTTCGATCCAAACGGACGGAATCTCACGCACGGCTAGGCAAGTACAATAGAGCTGCAAAACAAAAGATAGTCATGAACGTGAACAACTAACTATAATCCAGAAATAATGATAATCTAAACAACATAAATAAATCAACAACTACTAAATCCATAATCACCAATCATCCACAATGAACTTTACAGTGTAATGACATCTCTAGCTAGCTGTGTAAGTGTCACGCCCCGGACCCCAGAGGAAGCCTACCCAGCACGTGCACAGACCCGCCGTGTGCACAAGGTACCCCCCGGTACACACAAGGCGGCTACAATAACAAAGCGGAAAGGAAGCAACATACAAATCCTACTAGTAATCAGAGCATAACAGAGCTAAACTAAGCATAAAGGAGAAGAAGAGAAGATAACAACTGTCATACAAAAAGTTAAAATCCAATATACAAAAGTAGTTCCTCTCAAGTACAACCTATCAAATACATGGGTGGTCTCTATAACAAAATGCATCAACAGCTCTCTTAAAAGTAAAAGAAAAGGTGCCCTGTAACCACCTCAAGTGGCGTGACGAGAACATGCTAGCTAAGTGACAACCCCTTGCCACGGTCCCGAGCTCCTCACGCCACGGATGGCTCTGAAAAACAACCACCCAAAATACTGTGTCCTAAAAGCCGTCGTAGGAACATCCTTGGGCTTGATCTTGAGTTGGTGGTATCCAGACTGAAGGTCAATCTTCGAATACACTCTTGATCCTTGGAGTTGATCAAACAAATCATCAATCCTCGGCAATGGATACTTATTCTTAATTGTGACCTTGTTGAGTTCACGATAATCCACACAAAGGCGAAGCGATCCATCCTTTTTCTTGACAAACAATACTGGCGCTCCCCAAGGTGACACACTCGGTCGGATGAAGCCTTTTTCCAGCAAGTCTTGAAGCTGCGCCTTGAGCTCATCCTATATGGTGCCTTCGAGATTGGGTAGTTCCAGGGATCAGATCTACCACAAACTTGATCTCTCTATCCGGAGGCATCCCTGGTAGCTTTGCCGGGAACACATCAGCAAACTCTCGCACAACTGGGATATCCTCCTCTCGAAGTCTCACTGCTTGTGATGATCCGGATTTTTGTAGAGGCTTTTGTAGCTTTAGTAGTGATTACAGGGAGCTTACACAGTGTATCAGAGCTCGTAGTGTCGAAAACGAATCTCAGAAATGGATCCGGCGCGAAAAACGGATCAAGTGGGCCTTCCGGGGGCTTTCGGCAAAATTTCGGATGAGAATTTGGCGAAACGGACGGCGGATTTGGACTCAGCGCGCGAAAACGATCAAAATGGCATATTTACTTTATTTTTTCGGCACCAAGGTACTGTTCACCGGAACAGTAACTCCGGCCGCCGGAATTACTGTTCCGGTGACCGGCGGCAGGCGGCGGCACGCGGCGACGCAGGGGCGGAAAGCGGCCGCGGGCAGCGCGGGCAGGCGCGGGCAGGCGCGCTCGGGCGCGGGCAGGCGCGCAGGTGCGCGGTCCACAGAATTGGCGTGCACCGGGTGCACGGAAAGTCGGATGTGCCACGTGGCGTTCCCTCATTGGCCAGACGGAGTAAAGATTGGCGGCTTGTCTGTGACACGTGGCATCACACCATTGGCCGACAGGATCCGGAAGACCCGGTGCGTAGACCGGGCGCGTGCGCCACGTGGACACGTGGCTACTGTAGATTGGCGGGCGCACGGCCGCCCACGTGTGCCGGGCGCGTGGAAAACGTGGGCGGCGGGGGACACGTGGTGCGTTTTCATTGGCCCGTACGGATGTTTCCTGTTTTGTGAGGCATGGCGCAATCTGGTTGGCTGGAAACGGTGTTTCGTGTTCGGGCCCGGATTTTTTGTGGAGCCCGAATAGTAACTTGGCCCATTATAAATAGACCCTCTCTCTCTCTCTGCCATTTTCGAGTTTTAGAGAGAGAAAATGAGAGTGAGCCCTTAATGAAAGTTCTTCCTTTCTCTGTCCTCTATCTACCCTAGCAATTTCAGAATTTCTGGATCTTCCGACAGCAAGTTATCTGCGACACGGCGCACTGCGACGATTTTCAATTTCGGCCCATTTTCCGTCACAGTTCAGTCGGAAATTCCCTGTGTGCTAACCAGGAGGAATTTTTGAACGATTTCTGCGGCAGCGCATTCCTAAGAGGTAAGGCTTCGTTTTTTGTGTTGATTACTTTGCTCTGTTTCGCACTTTTGGCACGGTTCCCGAGGCACCTTTGAACCCTCTTTTTGCTGTGATATTTTCTAGACAGCATCGACTTCTCCGATTTATATCTTGAGCTAGGAACATCGGATCAAGGCAAATAAATAGTCGATTTTGATCTACTCGTCGCAAGGAACGCAACCGTAATTTTTTTGGATTTTCCGGAGCACTGTACAGAGGTGAAAAATCCCTTCTTTTTCGTGTTGTTTGGAAAAAACAACAAAGGCTGTATTTTTGGGGTTTGTGTTTACTCTGGATTTGTTATTCTATATAGTCGTGCACTGTTTTTGACGAGTTGTCGGGGTAAAGGACTGTGGATAGCAAGGAGGCTTTTTGGGTGTGGATTGCGCTTTTCGAGGTGGGTGGTTGTTGCTTACCTCATTTTTGACTAACTCACTAGGAGTATTAGAGATCCCCTATTTCAAAACTGATAATCGATATTCCAATTATGATTTGCATAAATAGACCCCACAAATTATATGACAGCTCATTTATATTAAATTGGGACACTATTGTTGAGACAAATGCTATATCCTATTCTCGCATGCAAATGACTTATCATGTTGGGGACATTTAAACCACCTTTTTTCCAAAAAAAAAAAAATATCAAACACCTTTCTTCAGTTTTTAATGAGGACAATTGCATGCTTATTCGGACATCTAGTTAGGCCACTATTCATTGCTACACTATCATATTGGGACTTGACTTAGGAGAAACCATGTTGTTACGGAATTTGAGTTGGCGTATTTCGTGAATGTATTAAGTCTTGAAGATTGAAGATGAAGAAACTTTGGATCGTATACCTCAATCTCAAGAAAGAAGAATTCAAAAGGATCAGGTACGTTTAACTAAAGAATTTTGATCCGAATACTTCTTATAGTGTAGAAACACCTGGAAGAGGTTTTATTTGCTTAATCATCAAAAACTGAACATGGGACATGTTCAGGATCCGGATCGTGGCTTGCAATCCGGATCCCGAAGGGTGTTCGTTCATACACTGGTTCAATCCGGATCGCAGCATTCCATGATCCGGATCCCGAACATAGTTTTACCTGTTTGCTTGAACGATCCGGATCAGGAATTGCAATCCGGATCCCGAACATTGTGTTTTGGTAAAACTGTATGAACGATCCGGATCGTGGACTACGATCCGGATCCCGAACAGGCAATTTTCTGGAAACCGTCATTTGTGCTTCTGCAATCCGGATCGTCAAATCCAATCCGGATCGCCGTCGGTAAAACTTTCCAGAAAAGGCTGTTTTTGATCCGAATATTCTTCCTAGGGTTTCTAACCTATAAATAGCCCTCTTATTCATTTCTAGGGCATCCGGGAAATAGAAAAAGATAGCCGAAAAGAAAAATCCACATATATAGAGAAGAAAGGAAATCAATAGATCTATTCTATGTTTCTTCATCTATATTGATTGATTTGATTCTAGGTTTTCCATACTCACATTTTGAGTAGAATCAAATCAATGAATACTTAGATGGTATTTCCGATCTATCTTTAATCTAAGTATTCGGCGGATCATCACCACCCAAACAAACAACGATTTACCCCAAAATCGGCGCGTGGACTCGCGTGGCCTTGTGGATTCAAGGTGCAACCGCTCTCGTGGATTCGGAGCGAGGTACGTTCGTGGATTCGAAGCGTGCCATTGGGTGAAGACCGTGGATTCGGTTGGACGTCGTGGACTCGACGTTGGACGCTGTGGATTCAGCGTTGGGCGCGGATCGTGGATTCGAGAAGCGTCGTGGAGCGAGCGGAGAAGATCTACTAGGAGCGTATGGTAAAAGGTTGAGTCGTCTGTGAGTACGTTATATCACCTTGTACGTGTGTTAATTCTAGTGGATTTCGCCGTGTTATCGGTCCCGTGGTTTTTTACTCCGGTTTGGAGTTTTTCCACGTAAAAATCTTGCGTGTTCTTTTATTTTTCCGCATTGGGTTTATTTGCGCAATGATTTTTTGAGTGTTTATTGTTTACACCTATTCACCCCCCTCTAGGTGTTTTTTCCCCTATTTAGATCCTTATTAACCTAAACCCAACAAGTGGTATCAGAGCGGGAATAGGGTTGTAAACAATGGTTGAAGGTGGAAACATCAATCGACCCCCTTTCTTTGATGGAACAAATTATGCGTACTGGAAAGTACGGATGAAAGCCTTTTTAATTTCCATCGACGAAAGGGTGTGGCAATCAATTGAATTAGGATGGTCTAATCCAACTGAAATTTTAGATGATGTTCGCACCTTAAAACCTAGGTCGAAATGGACCAAGGAAGAGATAGACTTATCTTCTTACAATGGCAAAGGAATTAATGCTCTATTTAATGCTTTGTCACAAACTGAGTTCTCTCGCGTCTCGGCATGTGAGACTGCGAAAGAAATCTGGGATGTTCTTCAAGTTACGCATGAGGGAACTAACTTAGTGAAGATTCAGAAACTGCAAATGCTCACGAGCAAGTTTGACTCTATCTCTATGGCAGAGAATGAATCCTTCACTGACTATTACACACGATTGCAAGACATCGTAAACTCATGTGCTAACTTGGGAGAGAAGATTCCAGAATTTAAAGTTGTAAGAAAAATTCTAAGAACTCTTCCTGAACGATTTCGCCCGAAGGTCGCAGCCATTGAAACAATTAAACACCCGGACGAAATGCGTGTAGAAGAATTAGTAGGTGCTTTACAAACTTATGAAATGACTTTTCCTACTAACTATTCTTCTGGAAAGGCATCCTCTTCTAAGTCTTCAGGTTACGCATTGAAATCAACTAAAGAAGAAGACGCGGATTCATCCTCCTCGGACGACGACGAGAACCTTTCTATGGAGGACTTTGAGAAGCAGCTCGCTCTCTTGACAAGGAAGTTTCGCCGCAACTTTCGAAGGGGAAATTCAAGCAAAACTCCATCCTTCGGAAAGTCGAAGAAAGGCAAGGGTTCTTCAAGTTACAAGTCAAGAAAGCAAGAGAACTTCTCAAAGGATAAGAAAAGTTCTGAGGGACAAGTTCAGTGCTTCAAATGTCGAGGCTACGGCCACATTGCAACGGAATGTCCCAACAAGAATCCGGCTAAGAAGAAAGCGATGCAAGTCGTTACTTGGGATGACAACTCCACGTCAAATGAGTCATCCTCAAGTGATGAAGAAGACAACGCGACAGCTTTCCACGCGTCCACTACATCTTCACCCTTCATGTGCTTAATGGCAAGTACATCCGACTCACTGTCCAACTCCACTGTTGAAAAGATTGCAACGGACGATGAATCAGATGATTCGGAAGGTGAAGATTTTGTTTTAGCCTACCATAAGCTTTTGAGGGATTCAAAGAAACTGGCTAAGCAAAACAAGGGGTTGAAAGAGAGATTGCAGGATCTTGAAGAAGAAGTAAAAAGGGTAACCTCTATCTCAACCGATCTTGAAGTGGAAAGGGATAATCTGATTAAAACAAATGTTTCCCTTCAAGAGTCCAATGAGCAACTCGAGAAGAATTATATGGATATGGTGAACAAAGCGAATTACTTCTTGAAGCTCAACGGCGAGGCTCGACAGGAAAAATTGGAAATGACGGAGACCATACGCCAACTGAAGGATGACTTAAAGAGATTTTCTTCTGGAAGGAGTAAGTTGGACAGACTTCTTGGTCTCGGTCAAAGAAATAAGTTCGGCCTCGGATACACTCAAACTGGAGACATTCCAAGTTCGAGTGGTACAGTATTTGTGCCTCAGTCGGTATCTCCTCCTCCGACACCGGTATTCACGACAAGCAACGACAACAAACCTACTACATCCTCCTCGGAATCGACAAGAACCAAGGTATGTTTTCGTTGTGGCATTTCAGGGCACATAAGGAGAAATTGCAAGACGGAAGCCAAACGCACACCTCAAGCACCTCTTGCAATGACTACCAAAAAGGCTATTCCTCGAAAAACAACTGCAAACTATTTGAAGGAAAAGAGCCTTGGTAGTACACCGCTCAAGACGACATCATCAAGGAGCAGCAATTCTTCAAGCAAGACGCTCTCACCTAGGAAATCAACTTCACGATCATTACCGACGCATTCCAAAAAGGTTTGGGTGCGCAAAGGTGAAATTTTCCCTTGTCTTGCTACCAATGTTTCCTTGCATGCATATGATAGTTCGTCTTGGTACCTGGATAGCGGGTGTTCCCGTCATATGACCGGCGATAAAAACTGTTTTCAAACATTTGAGAAAAACTCCGGAGGACTTGTTGTTTTCGGAGATGGTCGGTCTTCCAAAATTGTTGGAAAGGGAACGGTAGCTATTCCAGATGGCCCGGTTCTAGATAATGTGTTATTTGTTCATGGCCTTAAGACTAACCTCATAAGCATAAGTCAACTGTGTGATAGTGGTTATTCAGTTAATTTTTCATCTGATAAATGCACTGTAACTGACATGAACCATGCTTTCTTTTTAAAGGGGGTTAGATCAGAAAACAATTGTTATGTAGTTCCTACTAAGATTTCTGAAAAATGTAACCTAGCATCTTTGAAAAATGAAACACTTTGGCATGAAAGGCTAGGTCACATAAACTTTAAGGAACTTGCTAGAATTTCGAATAAAGATGTGGTCAAGGGGGTTCCGAAACTTTCTTTTGAACAAAACCTTGTGTGTGGCGGTTGCCAAAAGGGAAAACAGTCTAGGACTGCACACAAGAACTTGAACCACATAGGTACAAAACGGCCTTTGGAACTTTTGCATATGGACTTAATGGGGCCAACTCGTCAACCATCTCTGGGAGGTAAATGGTATATTTTCTTGTTGGTTGATGATTTTTCTAGATATACTTGGGTAGCTTTCTTAAAAGAAAAAGCTGATACCTTTGATTCTTTTCTCGAAATCTGCAATCGTATTATGATAGAAAAGAATGATAGGATTACTCGAGTTAGGAGTGATAGAGGTGGGGAATTCATAAATTCCAAATTCATTGATTTTTGCACTTCTAATGGCATTAAACATGAATTCTCCGCACCTTACACACCTCAACAAAATGGTGTAGTCGAGCGCAAAAACAGGGTCGTACAGGAAATGGCACGTGTTATGCTTCACAGCCGGAACTTACCTTTTTATTTTTGGGCTGAAGCGGTGAACACTGCTGTTTATGTTATCAATCGCGTGTATTTGCGCCCGGGGACATTGAATACACCATATGAACTTTGGTTTTGTAGAAAACCTAACATCAAATATTTTCGTATCTTTGGGAGTCGGTGTTTTATTTTACGTGATCGTGAAAATCTTGGAAAATTTGACTCTCGAAGTGACGAAGGGATTTTCTTAGGTTATTCTACAAACAGCAGAGCATATCGAGTTTTTAACTTAGAATCTAAGACGATCGTAGAATCGATAAATGTTAAGGTAGATGAAGCTTTTCACTTTGAATCTGAAAAATCTACCCTCGATATCTCTCTTGATGATGATACACCTGCTAATGCATCTTCTTCTAACAATTCTTTCGATAATAATGTTGATGCATCTAACGGTTCTTCAAGCTTATCTGATGTGCAGGAATCATCTCGTGTACCTCCGCCTACTCCTCTACCTCAAACGTTACGCATCTCCAAGGATCACCCTGAATCGAACATAATTGGAGATCCACAAGAAGGAGTTAGAACACGGAGACAATTGGTTTGCGGATTTGCATGCTATGTATCTCAAATCGAACCAAGGAATGTTGATGAAGCTCTCCAAGATGATTACTGGATTAAAGCAATGCAGGAAGAGCTCCATCAATTCGAGCGAAACAAAGTCTGGGAATTAACGAAGCCTCCGAAGCAACACAATGTGATAGGTACCAAATGGATCTTCAAGAACAAGAAAAACGAAGAAGGTACTATCATCAGGAACAAAGCAAGGTTAGTTGCTCAAGGCTATTCTCAAGTAGAAGGTATAGACTTTGATGAAACTTTCGCCCCTGTAGCTAGACTCGAGTCCATTCGTATATTGTTTGCGATCGCTTGTCATTTTAAAATCAGATTATTTCAAATGGACGTTAAGAGCGCCTTTTTAAATGGATTTTTAAATGAGGAAGTTTATGTAGCTCAACCGAAAGGTTTTGTGGATCATAAACTACCTAACCATGTTTTTCGTCTGAAAAAGGCTCTTTACGGTCTGAAACAAGCACCGCGAGCATGGTACGAAAGGTTGACAAAGCACCTTTTGGAAAAGGGCTACACTCGAGGGGGAGCTGACAGGACTCTCTTTGTGAAGCATTATCAAAACAATTTCATAGTTGCTCAAATCTATGTCGATGACATTGTTTTTGGAGCAACGAGAGATAATGATGCTTCTAAATTCGCGGAGACCATGGAAAGCGAATTTGAGATGTCCATGATGGGCGAATTGAATTATTTTCTTGGATTACAAGTTAAACAAAACGATGAAGGAATTCACTTGTGTCAATCCAAGTATGCACTGGAGTTGGTCAAAAAGTTTGATCTTGAAAATTCTAAGGATTTTCCGACTCCAATGGGAACTAGCCATAAGGGACTTGGAAGTGAATCACAAAGTGAGAATGTAGACGAGAAACTGTACCGCAGTATGATTGGAAGTCTACTATATCTCACGGCTAGTCGCCCGGATATATCCTTCAGTGTTGGGATTTGTGCGAGATATCAATCAGCACCGAAGGAGGTTCACCTGAAAGCGGTGAAACGGATCATCCGATATATCAAAGGTACAATCAATTTCGGAATTTGGTATCCTATGGGAACGACTTTGGATATTGTTGGATACTCAGATGCCGATTGGGCTGGATCGGTGGATGACCGGAAAAGCACGAGTGGTGCATGCTTCTATCTTGGCCACTGCCTTGTTGCATGGCACAGTAAAAAGCAGAACTGCATAGCACTCTCGACTGCCGAAGCGGAGTACATTTCTGCAGGAAGTTGTTCAACCCAATTGATTTGGATGAAAAGCGTGTTGAGCGATTTCCGGATTTCAACATCTTCGGTAACCATTTTATGTGACAACACTAGTGCTATTAACATTTCTAAAAACCCTGTGTTGCACTCTAGAACAAAACATATTGAACTTAGATATCATTTTCT
Source organism: Tillandsia fasciculata (assembly GCA_029168755.2). NCBI lineage: Eukaryota > Viridiplantae > Streptophyta > Magnoliopsida > Poales > Bromeliaceae > Tillandsia > Tillandsia fasciculata. The sequence continues at coordinate 12,224,329 of CM054944.1, read as the reverse complement.
TAGAGAGCTAGTTGAATCAAACATTCTTCAACTGTCATATATTTCAACTGAGGATCAATTAGCCGACATCTTAACAAAACCTTTGGATCAAAAACGTTTTATTCACTTGCGTAAAGCAATTGGCATGCTTTCCTTGAAATAAACTCTTTTGAAACCTTTGCTTAGATTAGGTTTTGTTTTTGTTTTGTTTTGTTTTGTTCTTTATCTATGTTTTGTACATAGCACACTAATTGAGCATAAATCATAATTGACTTTAATTGCATCCTTTTATGCATTTAGAAATTTATTATGCTTTTGATGTCATAATATTTCAATGTTGCAATGATCATTTACGTTAATTAAACCATCTTTTAAGTGATCAAAGTCAATTTCTCTCTCAATGATCTCTTGGTATAGTCATTATCATATTTGATTGCTTAGTCGAGTATGAATTCGAGATCAATGGTTTGGTTGAATACCTTATATATTAAATAATTGATAGCCAATTGAGGGGGAGTCAATGAAATGTAAAATGCTCAAAAGATGTGGAAAGAGTTACATCCCAATGAGGAGTGTGAAAACTACCACCACATGGAGAAAATGAAAGAAAAAAATATACTCCATGAATGAAAAGCAAATTTTTGTTTGAAAATTGTTGATGAAATCATATTGAAATACTTGACTCAGTCGTATTTCATGGTTGGTATAAGGTGGGATTTTTGATAAAAGATGCTCAAAGAGCCACTCCTTCAACAGATTGTCTAGATATATTATCTAACTTATCTGGGATTTCAAACATCTATTGATCTTGGTATTTCATTTTCTTTACCAAAATTGATGATTTGATAAAGGCATTACACATAAGATCAGGATAGATGTAATTGAAGTTGTTCAACTTTAAGTGTTTTAACTTTCGTAAATTTTCGTTTCATTTTTGGATATTTTTGATAGATTTTGCATAATCTATTTCTTGTTGTATGAAACGATGTCATTTGTTTAAAGTTGACATGGTAAAGTGCTTACATACTTTTTCTGGATTTTATTGAATTTTTCTAAATTTTTCTGAAGAAAAAGTTGTAGCCGATCCGGATCGGGGCAAGTGATCCGGATCCCGAACGCAGGATTTCTCCTGCGGGTAGCCGATCCGGATCACATTCTCGATCCGATCCGGATCACGGCTAGGGTTCTTATAAAACAAAGAGATTTTGATTTCTTTTACCCTAATCTCTGGTTTTCAAGCCTCTAGAGTTTCTCTCTCTAGATTTCTTGCTTCTTGGAGCTTCAAAACTCAAAGTTCTTCGGATTCAAGTAAGTTTTATTGATCAAAACTCGGTTTTTACAGTTTTTCATCAAACGTGAGTTGAAAAATTGGAACTTTTTCGTTTGTGAATGGTTTTTGATCAAATTTCTTTTGAAATAAGAACTCTGGGTCAATTAGTTTTGCTTTTATGCTGGGTTTTCTCAAGATAAACGAGTTTTTAGGCTTCGATTTCTAAAAATTCTGGTTTAGGGCATAAAAGAGGAATTTTTGAAAATCATGGAATTGATCTATTTTTAAAATTCTTTTTGGAAAACTAATTTGATTCTTGGCTTCTCTACATGATTATGATTGTCTAGGTACAATGTTTTCAAATTTTTCAAAATTGACGATTTTTCATATGTTCTTGAGTTGGGTTTCACAGGACACTTTCTCAAACTCAAAGCACTGTCAGAAATGGTGATCACCTGGATCATTTTCCTACTTGCTGCCATGGTCCATGTAAAGGATACTGCAAAGCCAAAGAGACCAAGAGGGCGAAACGAGCTCAAGCTGACTCCGACACTGAATCTGAAACAGAGTCGATTGATTGGGACAACATTGAAATTGAAGCACCTGTCCCTACTGTCTCAAAAGGGAAGGCTCCTGCTGAAGCCCCTAAGACCAAGCCTCCTCCTACAGCAGCTGAGAAAGGGAAAGCACCAATGGAACCTACTGGAAAAAGGATGAAAACCGGTGCAAGGAAAAGAAGCAGTGCTCAGGGCATTTCGATCAACGAACCTATAGCCAGCCAGCCTCCTCCTCAGGAATTTGTTAGCTCCACAGAATCAAAGATTTTGAAAAAGAGAATGCATTGGTGAAGACATGTCAATGTCAAACAATGATGGAACGATCTGCAGAGTTTGGAAGGTTATTTGATCAAGCGGGTCTCGGTCCAATCTGCAACTTTCCTGAAAAAACTGGATATTGTCCACACTCAGTTCGGATGTTTTATCAGAATGCTACAAGTCTCATTGACAATGCTGACGGACGTCGAGAATTTCATACTTTGGTTAAAGGTATCAAAATCAAAGTCACCCCCAACTGATTGGAGAGGTGCTTAATATGAAAGCAAGATCTGATGGACTTCATTACCTGAAGACTCAAAGCTTCAACGAAAACTCGTGGAGAGTTGTGGTTGATGGAATCTGCTTCCGGATACTCTGTCTGCCGGAAATTCAGTTTTCTCCAAGGAACTCAAGAAGGAGTACAAGTACTTAAACTTCATTGTTTGCTACAACATTCTTCCCAACATGAACACAAAAGTCCTCCGATGGGATAGAATGCTTTTTCTTTATCTTCTTGACAACCCGACTGCACTGATGGGAGCGAACTTGAACATTCCCTATCTCATTTGGAATAGGATGACGCGGTATGTCGAACACTCTCACCCCACAGAGCGACTACCATACCCATGATTATCATGCGCATCCTTAAGAAGTTTAAAGTGGATACAAGCGCGAGTTCTTATTGTATAGTTTGGGGACAATCAATGAGACAACCATTGTCAAGTCTCTGTCAACAAAGCAGGATGATCCCCCTTCTCCTCCACTTCGACAACGAGCTCGACCACAAGCAACTTCTTCCACAGCCCCAGTTCCTCCTCCACAGAAGGCACCTCCATCCACCTCTGACGATGATGCCTCGGTCACCTCTATCTTTAAAGAACAACAGCGGCTTTCGAATGAACAGGAACGTATGTCCGCTGAATTCACTGAAATGAGAGGCGATCTTCACGTCATGAAAAATGAGATGGAAATCCTCACAGCTTCTCAAGTTACTTTGACTAAGTCAGTCTCATCCGTGAAGAAGCTGGTGAAGAAGCTGTTTGCAAAAATGGGATGCACAACATCTGATGACTCCGACTCTCAGGAGTAGAGCTTTAACCCATGTTTGTTCTACCTTTGCAGGATTTTCTCTTTGACGTTTGTTTTCTGCAGGTTTTTTTTATTTTTTTTAACTCCCTTGTTCTGTAATTATTTGGCTTGTTTTGTGACAAAAAGGGGGAGAGAGTTGGAGAGAAGACCTTGAACTGTTTGCAATGAACTTTGAACAATGATTGTGAATATCAATGATAAGTAAGGTAAGTATGACCTCAACTCAACTTTGGTTTTTTTTTGTGATTTGTGACATGCTTCTATACTAACTATTCGACTAACTATTTGGGCATGTAATATGACTAACAAGTTGATGTTGGACTAACATACTTTGACATTTGGTTTTTGACTGCTTAGAAGATATGTTGGTTTTAACTATGATTCTCTTACATATCTGAATTTTTCAAATGTCATGATGAGATAAACTCTATCTCTGTAGTTGGTTTTGAATGTTTCAATTCTTGAGGTATCTAACGATTTTGTTTGTCAAGAATGTTTTCTGTGTGCAGAGATTACAGATGTCTAAGTCTAGAGTCTGTTTTAGGAGTTTATCTCATGTTTTTAATTTCTGGAACTCTTTTGTAAATTTTTGTTGTATGGTGATAGCAACAAAAATATCTTTTTGAATTTTCTTTTGTGGATTTGTGTTTTGTCACGAAACCGCCAAAGGGGGAGATTGTTACGGAATTTGAGTTGGCGTATTTCGTGAATGTATTAAGTCTTGAAGATTGAAGATGAAGAAACTTTGGATCGTATACCTCAATCTCAAGAAAGAAGAATTCAAAAGGATCAGGTACGTTTAACTAAAGAATTTTGATGATCCGAATACTTCTTATAGTGTAGAAACACCTGGAAGAGGTTTTAATTGCTTATTCATCAAAAACTGGACATGGGACATGTTCAGGATCCGGATCGTGGCTTTCAATCCGGATCCCGAAGGGTGTTCGTTCATACACTGGTTCAATCCGGATCGCAGCATTCCATGATCCGGATCCCGAACATAGTTTTACCTGTTTGCTTGAACGATCCGGATCAGGAATTGCAATCCGGATCCCGAACATGTGTTTTGGTAAAACTGTATGAACGATCCGGATCGGGGACTACGATCCGGATCCCGAACAGGCAATTTTCTGGAAACCGTCTTTGTGCTTCTGCAATCCGGATCGCCAAATCCAATCCGGATCGCCGTCGGTATTTCTTTCCAGAAAAGGCTGTTTTTGATCCGAATATTCTTCCTAGGGTTTCTAACCTATAAATAGCCCTCTTATTCATTTCTAGGGCATCCGGGAAATAGAAAAAGATAGCCGAAAAGAAAAATCCACATATATAGAGAAGAACGGAAATCATTAGATCTATTCAATGGTTCTTCATCTATATTGATTGATTTGATTCTAGGTTTTCCATACTCACATTTTGAGTAGAATCAAATCAATGAATACTTAGATGGTATTTCCGATCTATCTTTAATCTAAGTATTCGGCGGATCATCACCACCCAAACAAACAACGATTTACCCCAAAATCGGCGCGTGGACTCGCGTGGCCTTGTGGATTCAAGGTGCAACCGCTCTCGTGGATTCGGAGCGAGGTACGTTCGTGGATTCGAAGCGTGCCATTGGGTGAAGACCGTGGATTCGGTTGGACGTCGTGGATTCGACGTTGGACGCTGTGGATTCAGCGTTGGGCGCGGATCGTGGATTCGAGAAGCGTCGTGGAGCGAGCGGAGAAGATCTACTAGGAGCGTATGGTAAAAGGTTGAGTCGTCTGTGAGTACGTTATATCACCTTGTACGTGTGTTAATTCTAGTGGATTTCGCCGTGTTATCGGTCCCGTGGTTTTTTACTCCGGTTTGGAGTTTTTCCACGTAAAAATCTTGCGTGTTCTTTTATTTTTCCGCATTGGGTTTATTTGCGCAATGATTTTTTGAGTGTTTATTGTTTACACCTATTCACCCCCCTCTAGGTGTTTTTTCCCCTATTTAGATCCTTATTAACCTAAACCCAACACATGTTACGTTGTTCTCCTTGTTATTCAGACGCATGTAGCTCAGTTTGAGCAGGGTTTTTGGGATAGTGTAGTCGTGGTCATCGAGTCGGGGACGGGTTTGACCCGATTATATATTGTGGGGCATTGTGGTAACCGCGGACATGAGGCGGTTAGCCAGATGTTGATTACTTTATCATACTTTGGACTTATAGGGTGTTGCGGCGATCGCGGACATTAGGCGGTTGACCGGATGTTCACTTATGCATCAGATTGGGTTTCAGATTTTCCTAGTGGATGGTGTTTCCCACTTGTTGATTACTATTGCATCTGATTGGGGATCAGGGTTACTTTAGTGGATGGATATTTCCCACTTTGATCATAGTCATGATCCAGTCCTGCTATTGTGAGACATTGGTTACAGAGATGCTTGATATAGAGATGCTTTACTCGTGTGGGTCGCTCCCCTCGAGTGCCACTCCGGAGTAGGCTTTTGACCGTGCCGTGTGCCGGTCAGTTGGTGAGTTGTGAGTGATGACAGAGCAGGCAGTGCCAGTGTTTCCTGGCCCTTTGATTGGGTTTCTTTGGGCGGTTAGCCTTATAGTTGCATGCATACGGTTATCTTTTTGGTACTGCATTTAGAGGCATTGTAGTAGCACTTTCCTTTTCAGCAGCCTTTGTAGCTTACCACTGTCCTTTCCTTTTGCCTCTAGTAGTCCTAGTGGGTCCGTCAGAATTGAGGATTACCCACTAGGGGAGGCTACTGGTTTATCTAGTAGTTCTCACCCCCATTGTGTTCTCTGTCTTTTTCCCTTTTATTTTGCAGAGTCGTCTGCGGGAGCTGCTAGGCCATCGGCAGCTGATCGAGGTAAGGGATCGCTGAATAGGTAGATCTCCATGAGGTTGTGAGCTACTTTTAGACAGATGTTGTACCCTCCACTCAGACTGATATATTTTCTTTTTATTTTGGGTCTGGCTTTAGCCAGCTGGATGTACTATTTTGGTGAGCTGGGAGATTATTGTATTTATGACAGCTGTATTTTAGTTCCAGTCTGAGATACTATGTGGTTCTTCTATTTCAGCTCTATATTATGCTCTTTTATTGTACATCTTATATCTGAGCAGGTTACCAGCGCTTCGTGTACGCGGGAAATTCCGTGTGCACGGCGGATCTGTAGACGGACCCGGGTTCTGATTTACACCCCGGGGCGTGACACTGCTCCTATCCACAATGGTAGCCAAGTAGGCGACACATCCACTCCTAATCAATTATTTTGCTTTGGTGGAAGAGATAGTCATCGCAAATAGAGAACTCCTGTAGCCTCTTAACACAATTTCCTCTTGTCCCGGTTCTCGGAATGTCACGAGTCGGCTCTCACAATCAATGATAGCATGATGTCTCGTGAGCCATGTTGGTTTTTATGGATCCACAAGGATCTAAATAGGTACTATCAAACAACTAGAGGGGGGGTGAATAGGTGTAATACTTAAAAACTCAATCTCAGTGCAAAATAAAAACCAATGCGAAAATAAAAAAATAGCACACCGAGATATACGTGGAAACTCCAATCCAGGAGAAAAACCAGTGGACCAACACGCAATAACAATCCACTAAGAATAGAAGAATAACAAGGTGATTACCAACTCAACGGACTCAAACCCCTCCTTCAACTCTTCGGACCTTGCGCTAACCGATGGATGTCCACGCAATAACAATCCACTAAGAATTGAAGAATAACAAGGTGATTACCGACTCCACGGACTCAACCCCTCCTTCAAGTTCTTCGGACCTTGCGCTCCACCGATTGCACGTCCACTGCACACGTTCGAATCCACGAACGCCACTCGAATCCACGAGCACACGTTTCGAATCCACGAAATGCCTTCAACACACCGAATCCACGGTGCTACGTCGAATCCACGACGCAATCAGCCGATAAAGAATATTGGCTTCGATGGTGATCCTTTGCTTAGATTCTCAATTGAAGAACCGTAGAAGAAATTCTAAGCAAAGTTTAGATCAATTCGACAAAAGATAGATCTTGGAAGAACCGTCGAATTGACCTAAAAGAGGCTAAAGAGAAGAACGGTAAAAACCAGCCTCTAGGGTTGCTCTCGAGTGTTTTCTGAATTGATCGTAAGTATCGAGAAACCCTAAGTATCTATTTATAACCCTTGGAAAAAGATTAGAGTCGGTTTAGGAAACTTTTCCCGATAGGGCATTGTGTACCGGTACCAAATATTGTGTTCCGGTACTCAATGGTGCAAACACAGATTTTTCTATTGTGTTCCGGTACGCGAGTCTGTGTTCCGGTACGCAATACAATTTACAGAAAATTCTGTGTCGGGTTTGAGGAACTTCAAGTGTGGTTCCGGTACGCAATGTAAAAACTGATTTTTCCAAGATAAACTTTATCCAAAACAAACCAAGTACCGGAATCCAAACTTAAAATAAGTTGTAAGTTAAAACCAAGTTCCTAAAACCAAGTCTAAACCAGTTTCATTAATTTCCTGTTTCCAATGATTATAAACGAACTTTAATCACCATGATTTATTTAATCATACCTGAGAGTTGACTTGGGCTCATGTTGAATCTTCAATGAGTCTTCGAAGGCTGATTTGACAATTTGATCCCTTTAAGACTCCGACTCAACTCACTGACTTGACTCACGAAATATGCCAACACAAAATGCCGTAACAATCTCCCCCTTTGGCAATTTCGTGACAAAACCCAAAAAATACATAAAAGCGCTCAAGTCACTCATCTTAAACCAAAAATTTGAAATTCAATGTCATCACCAAAACATTGATTTTCTTTGCGTGAAAGATCCAATAAATACAAAATTACATTTGAACCAAACAGTCCTAGAACATACTCTATGACTTAGGACTTGGAGTCTTAAAGTAATGTAATTCCTGCAAAACAAAACTCCAAACAAAATCAAACGTTAGTTGTTAGAAATTAAAATCCTACATTTGATTCGTCTTCCTTTTGGTTCTTTTGTTTTGTGGCTCTTTCAATCTTTTCTTTATCTCCCCCTATCTTGAGCATCTCCAACTTGAGCTCCATGTTCTCCATGTTCTCCCCCTGTCTTGAGCATCTATGTTCTCCCCCTTTGTGATGATCATCATTATTTTCTGTTCTCCCCCTTTTTGTCACAAATTGTCAAACAGTCAAAATAGACAAAAAGAAACATACTAGAAGGATAAGTTCTTAGTTACATGCCCATTAGAGTTCTTGTTCATCACAAAGTGAAAAGAAACTGAAAACCAAAAACAAGGAAAAGAAATCACTCATCCTGATCTGAATCATCATCATCATCATGTGATGTTGGTCCATGAGATGTACTCGGTGCAGTTGCTCCAGTGACCACATCATCATGTTTGCACCCAAGGATATCGAAGATTTTCTTTAAACCATCCTCAAGTTTCTTGAAGCCTTGCTCCATCTTTGCTCCATCCTTTGCTTTAATGAACGAACATCCCGATGCAAGGTTGAAGAGTTACGATCTCATCTGGTTCAGGAGATTCTTGGCGAGGCGGTGCGCTCGTAGTCGCTTCGCTTGCATAGCCCTTTGTATGTCCAAATGTCTTCAAAGTGCTAACTGACTTGGCTAACGTGATTCCATCGATTGAGCCTAAGCCGTAGTCAAATTTGGTACAAGAAATGTCAACACCGTGATCTTCCAGAATACGAGTAATCAAGATTGGAAACGGTAGAAGGTCACGTTGCCTTGATCCCTCAATGACATGTACCATTTGCTGCCAAATTAGAAACGGAATGTTGATGTTGATTCCATTTGCATTTCCGGGTGACCAAGGAAAAAGAGAAGTAGCAATCGATCCCATCGAATCCTTTTGGTCCCCATTGTGGGCAATAAGTTGTAGCAGACGATTAAGGACAAAATGTGATATTCTGGTTTTAGGTCCTTTGATTCAACATATGACCTATTTGTGTGTGTCCCTGACTTGCAAATTGAATCCACAACAATGTCCCAATGGGTGTCATGCTGGAAATCACCATCTGTGTAGTAAAGACCAGAAGTATCAACAGCTAGCCCAAGGTTTGCCCCAATTACTGCTGGAGTAATGTCAAATTTGACGCCTCTAACTGTTGTTTCAATAATGAAAGCCCCTGTGTCATGGTCCTTTTGGAGTATGTTAGCTCTCATATAGAATTCCCTGATGATCTCAACACAAAAACCCATCTTTGGTTGGACTCTGCCAAGTGGCCGAATATGACTTCGTTCCAAGAGCCTTGCAAAGTCTGGCACCTCATGACATAGCTCATTAAAATTCACGTGTCGCTCTCCAATGCATGTGCGGTTTGCAAATCTGGCACGGCGTTTTGCACTCACATGCGTTTCGCTTTCATCAACATTTGATCTCCGTTGAGAGCGCTCGCGTATTACCGGTCCACCGGTACTTCTACGCGGAGGAGAATCCGCACCCTTCTTTTTCCTTGGAGCCAAAGGTGCTTTCCCCTTTCCTTGAACCGTTTCTTCTTCATATTCTGAGGAATTTTCAGAATCTGAGCTTGTCGAACCTTCCTCTCGTGATCGTTTAGTAGTCTTCTTCTTTCCAGAACCACGACCACGTCCACTTCCAGTGGCCATTAAGATCACTAGTGCAAGAAGCCATGAAAATGCCATTTCCTACAAAGAACACAATGCACTATGATTTGATCGTATAGAAGGGTTTAATCATGTTTAAGAACCATTCTAAACATGTCACTATTGACGATTCATCATTTAAAGTCCATTTACATTAAAAGCCCTAATTCTCAAATTTTTCTATGTTAAGAACATATGCAAATGATAGATTCAAGCATATAAGTATGGAAACATGAATCTAATTACATAGAAAGCAACCATTTATGTTCTAAACATGAAATAGGGGTGATTTATACAAGAGATTTCAATTGAAATAAGAATCTACTCAAAAATCCCAAAATAAAAACATCAAAACCTAAAAACTAGGGTTTTGAAACAAAAGAAAGCAAGATTAATGAAGAGACTTACAAATCAAAGCAACAAATCACTTGATCTTGATGAAAAACCCCTTAGAGATGTTTTAGAGAGAGAGAGGGAGTGTTTTGAAATGGGAGAGATGGAATAAAAAGCTTGGGTTCCGGAATATAATGAGATCCAGTCCGCGTACCGGTACCAATAAATCGCGTACCGGTACGTAGTGCAAAAACCTGAAAAACTTCGTTCGGGTTCCGGATTGAAAAACTTGGCCTGATCCGGATCCGCAAATGTAGTTCCGGTACTAGACATGGAGTACCGGTACACAAGAGAAAAACCGAGATTTTCATGTTCGGGATCCGGATTGGGTTTTCTGATCCGGATTGGATTTTCCGGTACTAAAAAGCAGGTACCGGTACAACAGAGCCAAAAAGCAAAAATTTCTTGAAACAAATCCAAATTTTGAAATCTTTTCAAATACCGATTTGTATTCCATCAAGAAATCAATTTAAGTGCTTTAAACAACGAATTCACACAGATGCCATTCAATCCAATTAATTTCACGAAATTAAAAAGATTTACTCCTAAATCATGAAAAATAAAGATAAAACATTATAAACAGTTTTTCATGTTATATTCATCAAATACAAGTCATCAAAAATAATCTTGAGATCCAAACTCTATCAAGATGTAACGGATTTACAAAGATGACTTACGGAGATTTTTCAAATGACATCAATCTTGAATTCTACCCTTTCAAATTGAGATAAGCACTAAAATTACCTAAGGGTGGCTCTTTGAGCATCTTTTTAACTATCCCACCTTATACCAACCAGGAGATTGTTTAAAATAAGAACTTTGAATTCAAATCTCCGAATGCTTCAACTAAAGAATTTCTCATAAAATATTTCCAAGCATCCAAAAACATGTGGTAGCTCTTTCCAACATGTGGTGGTAGTTTTCACACTCCTTTCGGATGTAACTCTTTCCACATCTTTCACAATTCAATTATTTACCCTTGTAAGAAGGCAATCTCTTACGTGAAAGAATTAAATCCCAAATTTTAGTCTATCGGTTGTCTCACATTTATCACAATGAATTCACACAACCGAGATAGATTAAGCATCTACAGATCACACATGATTTCTAAAATTTGATGCTTATAACTATCAAAAACTCCTATAATGAAGTGTCTTCAAGATTATGATTATGGAGTAAAGTTGATAATTCATATAAAATTAATTGGAGTGAATGAACGTGAAACCCTTTTTATTCAATGCACTTGTTCAATAAAAACCCTTTTGTTCAAAAACAAAGTATAAAAACGAAGAGCATTGAAAAACATGTAATGCAGAGATTAAGAAAAATATGAAAGGAAAACCAATCAAAGCATTACATACAGTCATAAGCTATTTAGAACTTAAGACAAGGAAAGATATCACCTTTCCGAATCCAAAATCGTCGGATTTTGGGTTGTCTTGATTCGTTGTGGCCGGGAGTTGATAGCTTTGACTGTTGGTCCACCTTAGGTCTTTGCGACGCAATGATCCACTTGAATGATTGATGTTGTGGCTCGGACCTTTGGTGGGTTGAGTGAACTCCTTTGACTTGATGTGTCTTTTGATTCCGTTGAGTTCGCTCCGTAGATGAAGTTGCCGAAGAATTCCTCTTTCTCTTTTTCGGGCACAACTTCATCAAGTGTCCTTCAAGTCCACATTGGTGACAAGTTCTTCCTTTCAATTTAGTTGTGGAACTTGAAGCCTTCACAGTTTGGTTCTTTTTAAATCCCAAACCAACCTTGCTTGTTTGACCTAATCCGGACATACAATCAAGTTTCTTCGAACCGGTTGAAAGCCTTTGTATGTCGGATTTAAGTTGATGAACTTGCTTGGTCAAAGCTTGATTGGTGACATGAATCTCCTCAAACTGCTTTTCAAGAAAATCAATCTTGTTAATATGGGAATTAACGACCGTTTCCGATTGGTTTATCTTTTCTTGGAGGATTTTATTATTATCCAATAAAAGCTCTCGTTCCTCCTCGAGATCATGAAGTTTGATCTTTAAACATGATTCTCGTCTTGAATCTCAAGTCGTTGCTTCCTCAACTTCTTAATATGTTTGGCCATCTTCTTTGATTCCGCAAGAAGTTGTTGATATGCCTCAACGAGTTCTTCTTCGTCCGACTCCCCCTCACTTGATGACTCTCCGCCGGATGTTGATGTTTCATGCAAAATCAAAGGAATAGAGTCAGTGATTAAAGATGATAAGCAAACATTAGAAGAGGGAATTTGAGAGGCATGAAAAGCAACAACTTTTTCCTCTTTACTTGAGGTCGATTCATTAGAAGTAGAATCGTCCCAAGTTTTCGCTTGCAAAGCCTTCTTTTTATATGATTTCGGAGAAGGACAATCCGTTGAAATATGGCCGTAGCCTTTGCATCTATAACATCGGATTTCCCCTTCGAATTCATCTTTTTCGTTAGAAGGTTTTGCAGAGCTTTTGAGGTTAGAGGATTTAGAACCCGATGATCCTTTAGATGGTTTCGTGGATGTAGATCCATCGGTTCGATTCTTCCAAAATTTCCGACGAAATTTCTTTGTGATCCGCGCCAATTGTTCTTCAAACTCGGCAAAAGAGATTTCATCGTCGGAACTCGATTCGCCATCTTCTTCCTTTGTTGATTTGAATGCAATACCTGTAAGCTTAGAAGAAGACTTGGAAGAAATTTGATTAGTAGGAAAAGTCATCTCATAAGTTTGTAAAGCACCTACTAATTCCTCTACACTCATCTCATCCGGATGACTAACGGTTTCAATGGCGGTAACCTTTGCCCTAAACCGTTCCGGAAGAGTCCGAAGTATCTTTCTTACAATTTTCGACTCCGGGATCTTTTCTCCTAAATTAGCACATGTATTAATTACATCTTGAAGTCTAGTGTAATAATCTGTAAACAATTCATGCTCTTCCATATGAATAGAGTCAAATTGACTTGTAAGCATCTGGAGCTTTTGAATTTTTACAAGATTAGTACCCTCATGTGTAATTTTGAGAATATCCCAAATTTCCTTCGCGGTTTCACACGCGGAAATTCGTGTAAACTCAGTCGAGGAAAGAGAATTATATAAAGCGTTCATACCTTTCCCATTGTAAGAAGATCTTTCGATTTCCTCTTTGGACCATCTAGAGCGAGGTTTTGGGGTAGTAGAATTTCCTACTTCCTCAACAGGATGCACCCAACCGTATTCAACGGTTTGCCAAACACGCTCATCAATAGAGATGAGAAAAGCTCTCATCCGCACTTTCCAATATGCATAATTGGTCCCATCAAAAAGAGGAGGTCTAAAAATATTACCACTTTCACCCAACATGATAGATAAACCTAAAACCCGCTCCGATACCAATTGTAGGTTTTTAAGGATCCACAAGGATCTAAATAGGTACTATCAAACAACTAGAGGGGGGGTGAATAGGTGTAATACTTAAAAAACTCAATCTCAGTGCAAAATAAAAACCAATGCGGAAAATAAAAATAGCACACCGAGATATACGTGGAAACTCCAATCCAGGAGAAAAACCACGGGACCAACACGCAATAACAATCCACTAAGAATAGAAGAATAACAAGGTGATTACCGACTCCACGGACTCAAACCCCTCCTTCAACTTCTTCGGACCTTGCGCTCACCGATTGGATGTCCACGCAATAACAATCCACTAAGAAAAGAAGAATAACAAGGTGATTACCGTCTCCACGGATTCAACCCCTCCTTCAACTTCTTCGGACCTTGCGCTCCACCGATTGCACGTCCACTGCACACGTTCGAATCCACGAACGCCACTCGAATCCACGAGCACACGTTTCGAATCCACGAAACGCCTTCAACACATCGAATCCACGATGCTACGTCGAATCCACGACGCAAACTCAGCCGATAAAGAATATTGGCTTCGATGGTGATCCTTTGCTTAGATTCTCATTGAGGAACCGTAGAAGAAATCTCTAAGCAAAGACTAGATCAATTCGACAAAAGATAGATCTTGGAAGAACCGTCGAATTGACCTAAAAGAGGCGAAAGAGAAGAACGGTAAAAACCAGCCTCTAGGGTTGCTCTCGAGTGTTTCTGAATTGATCGGTAAGTATCGAGAAACCCTAAGTATCTATTTATAACCCTTGGAAAAAGATAAAAGTCGGTTTAGTAATTTTATCCCGATAGGGCATTGTGTACCGGTACCAAATAACGTGTTCCGGTACGCAATGGTGCAAACACAGATTTTTCTATTGTGTTCCGGTACGCGAGTCAGTGTTCCGGTACGCAGTGCAATTTACAGAAAATTCTGTGTCGGGTTTGAGGAACTCAAAGTGTGGTTCCGGTACGCAATGTAAAAACTGATTTTTCCAAGATAAGCTTTATCCAAATCAAACCTAGTACCGGAATCCAAACTTAAGATAGGTTGTAAGTTAAAACCAAGTTCCTAAAACCAAGTCTAAACCAGGTTTCAATCATTTCCAGATTCCAATGATTATAAATGAACTTAAATCACCATGGTTTAATTAACCATACCTGAGTGTTAACTTGAGCTCATGTTGAACCTTCAATGAGTCTTCGAAAGCTGATTTGACAATTTGTTCCCTTTAAGACTCCGACTCAACTTACTGACTTGACTCACGAAACATGCCAACACAAAATGCCGTAACAAGCCAATCCATGCCCAAAACCACATCGAACTCTCCAAGTCGATGGAGGGCCAACAAATCTGCCCGCAAAATCTAATCCCCAATCCTAACAGGGCAACTAGGGGAAAACTCGTCCCGGTTCTCGGAACGTCATGAGTCGGCTCTCACAATCAATGGTAGCATGATGTCTCGTGAGCCAATCCATGCCCAAAACCACATCGAACTCTCCAAGTCGATGGAGGGCCAACAAATCTGCCCGCAAAATCCAATCCCCAATTCTAACAGGGCAACTAGGGGAAAACTCCCGAATCTCCAAAGTATGATCGGGAACTAAGAATCGTCCCGGGTGCAAGGTAGGAACTAACTCAATGCCATGCAACTCGGCAAACAGCTGGTCAATGAATGAATGAGATGCACCAGTGTCAAATAAAGCTCAAACTTGAATACTATGAATCAAGATAATACCTGCAACGTGTTACGGCATCTTGGTGTTGGCATATTTCGTGAGTCAAGTCAGTGAGTTGAGTCGGAGTCTTAAAGGGATCAAATTGTCAATCAGCAATCAAAGACTTAGAGAAGATTCAACAAGAGCTCAAGTTGACACTCAATGTCTTGAGTCTTGAAGATTGAAGATGAAGAATTGTGGATCAGTTACATCAATCTCAAGAAGAAAGTATTCAAAAGGATCAGGTATGTTTAACTAAATAATTTTGGTGATCCGAATATTTTCTTATAGTGTAGAAACCCTTGGATGAATTTTTAATTGCATAAAAATCAAAAACTGGACATGGGACATGTTCAGGATCCGGATCAGACATTTCGATCCGGATCCCGAAGGGTGATTGTTCATTGGCAAATCCAATCCGGATCCAAGCCTATTCCGATCCGGATCCCGAACATGGGAGTTTGTTGAATTGCATGAACGATCCGGATCGGACCTTGCAATCCGGATCCCGAACCCTTGGTTTTCTGGAATCGTCAATCAAGCTACGACGATCCGGATCGCAGGAAATCCGATCCGGATCGCCGTCGTGAAAGTTTCCAGATAAGGTATGTTTTTGATTCTTATCTCTTTCCAAAGGTTTCTAAACTATAAATAGACATTTAGGGTTTCTCAAAAACGTGGGAGCTATACCTATGATTTTATAAAACACTTGAGAGCAACCCTAGAGGCTAGGTTTTTATCGTTCTTCTTTATAGCCTCTTTTAGGTCAATTCGACGGTTCTTCAAGAACATATCTTTTGTCGAATTGATCTAATCTTTGCTTAGAGATTTCTTCTACGGTTCTTCAATGATAATCTAAGCAAAGGATCACCATCGAAGCCAATATTCTTACCGGCTGAGTTTGCGTCGTGGATTCGACGTGGCATCGTGGATTCGGTGTGCTAAAGGCGTTTCGTGGATTCGAAACGTGTGCTCGTGGATTCGAGTGGCGTTCGTGGATTCGAACGTGTGCAGTGGACGTGCAATCGGTGGAGCGCAAGGTCCGAAGAAGTTGAAGGAGGGGTTGAATCCGTGGAGACGGTAATCACCTTGTTATTCTTCTATTCTTAGTGGATTGTTATTGCGTGGACATCCAATCGGTGAGCGCAAGGTCCGAAGAAGTTGAAGGAGGGGTTTGAGTCCGTGGAGTCGGTAATCACCTTGTTATTCTTCTTTTCTTAGTGGATTGTTATTGCGTGTTGGTCCCGTGGTTTTTCTCCTGGATTGGAGTTTCCACGTATATCTCGGTGTGCTATTTTTATTTTCCGCATTGGTTTTTATTTTTTTTTTTGCACTGAGATTGAGTTTTTTAATATTACACCTATTCACCCCCCTCTAGGTGTTTGATAGTACCTATTTAGATCCTTGTGGATCCTTAAAAACCAACAATTGGTATCAGAGCGGGTTTTAGGTTTATCTATCATGTTGGGTGAAAGTGGTAATATTTTTAGACCTCCTCTTTTTGATGGGACCAATTATGCATATTGGAAAGTGCGGATGAGAGCTTTTCTCATCTCTATTGATGAGCGTGTTTGGCAAACCGTTGAATACGGTTGGGTGCATCCTGTTGAGGAAGTAGGAAATTCTACTACCCCAAAACCTCGCTCTAGATGGTCCAAAGAGGAAATCGAAAGATCTTCTTACAATGGGAAAGGTATGAACGCTTTATATAATTCTCTTTCCTCGACTGAGTTTACAAGAATTTCCGCGTGTGAAACCGCGAAGGAAATTTGGGATATTCTCAAAATTACACATGAGGGTACTAATCTTGTAAAAATTCAAAAGCTCCAGATGCTTACAAGTCAATTTGACTCTATTCATATGGAAGAGCATGAATTGTTTACAGATTATTACACTAGACTTCAAGATGTAATTAATACATGTGCTAATTTAGGAGAAAAGATCCCGGAGTCGAAAATTGTAAGAAAGATTCTTCGGACTCTTCCGGAACGGTTTAGGGCAAAGGTTACCGCCATTGAAACCGTTAGTCATCCGGATGAGATGAGTGTAGAGGAATTAGTAGGTGCTTTACAAACTTATGAGATGACTTTTCCTACTAATCAAATTTCTTCCAAGTCTTCTTCTAAGCTTACAGGTATTGCATTCAAATCAACAAAGGAAGAAGATGGCGAATCGAGTTCCGACGATGAAATCTCTTTTGCCGATTTTGAAGAACAATTGGCGCGGATCACAAAGAAATTTCGTCGGAAGTTTTGGAAGAATCGAACCGATGGATCTTCATCCACGAAACCATCTAAAGGATCATCGGGTTCTAAATCCTCTAAACTCAAAGGCGTTGCAAAACCTTCTAAAGAAAAAGAAAAAGATGATTTCGAAGGGGAAATCCGATGCTATCGATGCAAAGGCTACGGCCATATTTCAACGGATTGTCCTTCTAAGAAATCATATAAAAAGAAGGCTTTGCAAGCGAAAACTTGGGACGATTCTACTTCCGATGAATCGACCTCAAGTATAGAGGAAAAAGTTGTTGCTTTTCATGCCTCTCAAATTCCCTCTTCTAATGTTTGCTTATCATCTTTAGTCACTGACTCTATTCCTTTGATTTTGCATGAAACATCAACATCCGATGGAGAGTCATCAAGTGAGGGGGAGTCGGACGAAGAAGAACTCGTTGAGGCATACCAACAACTTCTTGTGGAATCAAAGAAGATGGCCAAACATATTAAGAAGTTGAGGAAGCAACGACTTGAGATTCAAGACGAGAATCATGCGTTAAAGATCAAACTTCATGATCTCGAGGAGGAACGAGAGCTTTTATTGGATAACAATAAAATCCTCCAAGAAAAGCTAAACCAATCGGAGACAAACGCTACATCATATATGGACAAGATTGGTTTTCTTGAAAAACAGTTTGAAGAAATTCATGTCACCAACCAAGCTTTGACCAAGCAAGTTCATGAACTCAAATCCGACATACAAAGGCCTTCAACCGGTTCCAAGAAACTAGAAAGTATGTCCGGATTAGGTCAAACAAGCAAGGTTGGTTTGGGATTTAAAAAGAACCAAACTGTGCATGCTTCAAGTTCCACAATCAAATTGAAAGCAAGAACTTGTCACCTATGTGGAATTGAAGGACATTTGGTGAAGAATTGCCCGAAAAAGAGAAAGAAGAATTCTTCGGCAACTTCATCTACGGAGCGAACTCAACGGAATCAAAAGACACATCAAGTCAATGGAGTTCACTCAACCCACCAAAGGTCCGAGCCACAACTTCGATCATACAAGTGGATCATTGCGAGGCAAAGACCTAAGGTGGATCAACAGTCAAAGCGGACAACCCCCGGCCACAACGAATCAAGACAACCCAAAATCCAGCGATTTTGGATTCGGAAAGGTGATATCTTTCCTTGTCTTAAGTTCTAAATAGCTTATGACTGTATGTAATGCTTTGATTGGTTTTCCCTTTCATACTTTTCTTAAATCTTTGCATTACATGATTTCAATGCTCTTCGTTTTTATGTTTTGTTTTTGAACAAAAGGGTTTTAACGAACAAGTGCATTGAATAAAAAGGGCTTCACGTTCATTCACTCCAATTTAATTTTATATGGATTATCAACTTTACTCCATAATCATAATCTTGAAGATACTTCATTATAGGAGTTTTTGATAGTTATAAGCATCAAATTTTAGAAATCATGTGTGATCTTTAGATGCTTAATCTATTTAGGTTGTGTGAAGTCTTTGTGACAACACAAGTGCTATAAACATTCCTAAAAATCCTGTGTTGCACACAAGAACAAAACACTTTGTTGAGCATTGGTTATATTGACTTTAATTGCATCTTTTCACGCATTTAGAAATTTATTATGCTTTTGATATCATAATATTTCAATGTTGCAATGATCATTTATGTTAATTAAGACATCTTCTAAGTGATCAAAGTCAATTTCTCTCTCAATGATCTCTTGGTATAGTCATTATCTTATTTGACTGCTTAGTCGAGTATGAATGCGAGATCAATTTTTGGTTGAATACCTTATATATTAAATAATTGATAGCCAATTGAGGGGGAGTCATAGAAAAGTAAAATGCTCAAAAGATGTGGAAAGAGTTACATCCCAATGAGGAGTGTGAAAACTACCACCACATGGAGGAAAGAGCTACCACTTCGGTCGTCCGAGTACTGTGTGCAGCTACCACATGAATACCAAGCATGGTTTTGTCAATTTTGATTAACTAAAATGCATGATTGAAATACTTGACTCTGTCAAATTTCAAGGTTGGTATAAGGTGGGATTTTTAACGAAAGATGCTCAAAGAGCCACTCTCTTCAACAGATTGTCTAGATATATTATCTAACTTATCTGGGATTTCAAACATCTATTGATCTTGGTATTTCATTTTCTTTACCAAATTGATGATTTGATAAAGGCATTACGCATAAGATCATGTTAGATGTGATTGAAGTTGTTCAACTTTAAGGGTTTTAATTTTCATAAATTTTCGTTTCATTTTTGAGTATTTTTGATAGATTTGGTATAATCTATTTCTTGTTGCATGAAACGATGACTTTTGTTTAAAGTTGATGCGCTAAAGAGCTTACATACCTTTTCTGGTTATTATGGAATTTTTCTAAATTATTCTGATGAAAGGGTAGAATTCAAGATTGATGTCATTTGGAAATCTCCGTATGTCATCTTTGTAAATTCGTTACATCTTGATAGAGTTTGGATCTCAAGATTATTTTTGATGACTTGTGTTTGATGAATATAATATGAAAAACTGTTTATAATGTTTTATCTTTGTTTTTCATGATTTAGGAGTAAATCTTTTTAATTTTGTGAAATTAATTGGATTGAATGACATCTTGTTAATTCATTGGTTAAAGCACTTTAATTTGATTTCTTGATGGAATACAAATCGGTATTTGAAAAGATTCTAAAATCTGGATTTGTTTCAAGAAATTATTTGATTTTTGCTTTCTGGTACCGGTACGCAATCTGCATTTTTGTTATATACCGGAACTGAGCTTTTATCTCTCTTTCTCTATGAACTAATGTTGTTAGTGATTTCCTTTTGTCTAGTATGTTCACTGTTTGACAATTTGTGACAAAAAGGGGGAGAAGAGAAATGACGGAGATGAGATCATCAAGAGAGGACAAACGAAAATGGAAAAATGGGGGAGAACGAAAAATGATGATCGTATTACAAAGCGGGAGAACATAAATGCTCAAGACAGGGGGAGAACATGGAGAACATGGAGAACATGTTAGAGATGCTCAAGATAGGGGGAGATAAAGAAAAGATTGAAAGAGCCGGAAAACAAAAGAACCAAAAGGACGAATCAAATGTAGGATTTTAATTTCTAAGGACTAACGTTTGATTTTGTTTGGAGTTTTGTTTTTGCAGGAATTACAACACTTTAAGACTCCAAGTCCTAAGTCATAGAGTATGTTCTAGGATTGTTTGGTTCAAATGTATTTTGTTTTTATTGGATCTTTCACGCAAAGAAAATCAATGTTTTGGTGATGACATTGAATTTCGAATTTTTTGGTTTAAGATGAGTGACTTGAGCGGTTTTATGTATTTTTGGGTTTTGTCACGAAATTGCCAAAGGGGGAGATTGTTACGGCATCTTGGTGTTGGCATATTTCGTGAGTCAAGTCAGTGAGTTGAGTCGGAGTCTTAAAGGGATCAAATTGTCAATCAGCAATCAAAGACTTAGAGAAGATTCAACAAGAGCTCAAGTTGACACTCAATGTCTTGAGTCTTGAAGATTGAAGATGAAGAATTGTGGATCAGTTACATCAATCTCAAGAAGAAAGTATTCAAAAGGATCAGGTATGTTTAACTAAATAATTTTGGTGATCCGAATATTTTCTTATAGTGTAGAAACCCTTGGATGAATTTTTAATTGCATAAAAATCAAAAACTGGACATGGGACATGTTCAGGATCCGGATCAGACATTTCGATCCGGATCCCGAAGGGTGATTGTTCATTGGCAAATCCAATCCGGATCCAAGCCTATTCCGATCCGGATCCCGAACATGGGAGTTTGTTGAATTGCATGAACGATCCGGATCGGACCTTGCAATCCGGATCCCGAACCCTTGGTTTTCTGGAATCGTCAATCAAGCTACGACGATCCGGATCGCAGGAAATCCGATCCGGATCGCCGTCGTGAAAGTTTCCAGATAAGGTATGTTTTTGATTCTTATCTCTTTCCAAAGGTTTCTAAACTATAAATAGACATTTAGGGTTTCTCAAAAACGTGGGAGCTATACCTATGATTTTATAAAACACTTGAGAGCAACCCTAGAGGCTAGGTTTTTATCGTTCTTCTTTATAGCCTCTTTTAGGTCAATTCGACGGTTCCTTCAAGAACATATCTTTTGTCGAATTGATCTAATCTTTGCTTAGAGATTTCTTCTACGGTTCCTCAATGAGAATCTAAGCAAAGGATCACCATCGAAGCCAATATTCTTACCGGCTGAGTTTGCGTCGTGGATTCGACGTGGCATCGTGGATTCGGTGTGCTAAAGGCGTTTCGTGGATTCGAAACGTGTGCTCGTGGATTCGAGTAGCGTTCGTGGATTCGAACGTGTGCAGTGGACGTGCAATCGGTGGAGCGCAAGGTCCGAAGAAGTTGAAGGAGGGGTTGAATCCGTGGAGACGGTAATCACCTTGTTATTCTTCTATTCTTAGTGGATTGTTATTGCGTGGACATCCAATCGGTGAGCGCAAGGTCCGAAGAAGTTGAAGGAGGGGTTTGAGTCCGTGGAGTCGGTAATCACCTTGTTATTCTTCTTTTCTTAGTGGATTGTTATTGCGTGTTGGTCCCGTGGTTTTTCTCCTGGATTGGAGTTTCCACGTATATCTCGGTGTGCTATTTTTATTTTCCGCATTGGTTTTTATTTTTTTTTTTGCACTGAGATTGAGTTTTTTAAGTATTACACCTATTCACCCCCCCTCTAGTTGTTTGATAGTACCTATTTAGATCCTTGTGGATCCTTAAAAACCAACACAACGACATCCTCTGCCGTTGACGCCTCCTCTGCTTGGGCCGCATACATGCGCCAGCTCGGAGCCTGTCGTCGCCCCTTGTACTGTCGCGACGCCGGTGGTCGTCCTGACTGAGAGTAGGTGGGTGGGGCCACCTTTCCTGGAATAACTGGTGCTGATGCTGATGAAGGTGTCAGTGTCGAGCCTTGCGGGCACTCTGATCGAAAGTGGCCCTCCTGGCCACAAAGGTAGCACTTGCCTCCACGCTGCGGGCATTGTGGCGGCACATGCGGTCCACGACAAATCATACAACGCAGTGGCCGCTGATGGTCAGGTCCTCGGTGAGATGATGAGCCGCGTCCTCCAGACTGGCTCCTCGGGTGCTTCGACGGTTTCTTCGGATAGGGCTTGTAACTTGCACCCTCGGTCGCCGACCTCTTACCTCGTGTCCTATCAAAAGCTTCTCTCTCTTCCTTAGCAATCTCTGAGCCTTTCTCCACTATCAATGCGTGGTCTACAACCTCCTGGTCGGTTTGGAGGTTTAGGGTCTGAACCAATCTGAAGATGGACGGTCTAAGGCCGTTTTCAAACATACGGGCCTTGTCCTCGTCCCTCACAATGTGCGGAATACAGTTAAGTAGCCGAGTAAATTCCCTCTCGTACTCCGCCACGATTTTGTCTCCTTGCCTCCAGTTGCGGAGATCTCTTTCCATTTGCCTTTTTGCGCTCGCGGGAAAATATAGTATTTATGGGTTTTCTTCTTCATCCGTGCATGGATTTTGGAGTTCTTTAGCTTGATTCACATCTACTCTCGACAAGGAATCCAATGGAACCTCTCTTTCTGGATTTGGAGCTCATTTGATTCGGTAAATTTAACGATCTTCCCAGCTCTGCTTTAAGGTTTACTGCAGCCCCTGTTTTAGATTTTGAATTGAGCATTGCACCTTGGAATGTAGATATCTTTGGGAATATTAGGTCTTTTTCGGAATTTCAAGTTGGGACTTCTTTTCAACTTAATGGTGAGCATTTTATCTTTTGAAATCTGTGGTAGATTCCTTTTGGATTAGACTCCAATAAGCTTGAAAGTTCAAGCAAAGTTTATGTTAGCAGTTATTAGGACAGCATGCAATATTTGGATGTTTTATCTATTGAAGAAAATTTTTGATGAATATTTGGAGCTTTAAAGATGTTCATATGACTAAGGACACTTCGTTTTTTTTGTTGGAAGCTTCAATTGGAGGTATTGGATGTTACGTATACATTTTATTTCGCTTATGCATACTTGCTGAAATTCTGGAGTGTAACCGTGCAGCGTACATGGTTTCAATGATTGCGCCCAATCCGTGTTTCGGATTTAGATGATTTTTGCAGCATCGGTTTCCAGAGAGTATAAGGATTACTCACGCCAAAATTCAGCTTGATCGGGCTTTAGATCGACAGTTTTCGGGTGGGTTGCTTTGGTCTCCAAAATTAGCGGGCGGTCCTCTAACTCTATTTGTTAGTATGCATGCATGATTTAATGTACAACCTATATGATTGAGATGTGAGCATGGAAAATGGTCTAAATTATGTGGATTGAGGCTTACATGATAAATTGTACATGTTATGTGGATAGAAAGCTTGCATGATGAGTTATCCATGTTATGTTGATTGAGAGCATGTTTAATGGAAATGTTCACCTTATGATGTTTGTGTTACCAACATGTATGATAGAATTAGTTGATTCATTATCGCTTATGATAATGATATAGTAGAACCTTGTCTTGCACCCTGCCATAAGTTGCATGTGGTAACTAGACTAGTAGAAAACCCTCACTTGGGATAGGTTCTTTTATGCTTTAGACATCCACTCTTTAAATCCTTATTCCCTGGACATAGTGTTTTCCTCGCCCGGGTAGTGAGCCGAGTGGTCGGGATTTTGTAGTGTAGGATGCACGTTGCACTCGTGCCTAGGGGCTGAGTCGAGTCTGGTAGTTGTGGCTAGTCTTGTACTAGTGTCGAGAGCCGTTTAGATAAACGGTGGTCCCGTGTCGTCAAGTATCCTCCGATCTATCGTCGCCATCGAGTTCGTGGTAGTAGTGTGCTTGTGTTAGCAGGACCTTAAACCCAGAATCTGTTTTGGATGCACATGATTTCAGAAAACTAATGTTTTCCTCCCAAATATCGAAGGGTCGCCGTAGTCTGTTCTTGTCTGATTAGGCGAAGACATTAGCCCTTCGGGGTTTGGGAATAAAACTTGTTTTCTAACTGATTTCCCTAAAAGAACTAAAATTCATTAAAATGAGTTTTCTTAAATCAAGATGGTTTTATAACAAGGAACTATTTTTGGTACTCACCCCGAGAGGGTTCGAGTGAAAATAGTTTTTAGTAATAAATATCATCTTTTCATCTAAACTTCCTCGCCCGAGAGGGTTTGAGTGATCTGGGTTCTAAAGGCTGTTTTCTTCCTCGGGTCGAGAACAACGAGAGGCTATACCTAGAGCCTGTTCTTGTTTAATTTGGGTTGTAGGTACTAGTCTTTCGGGGTTTTCGGGCCCTTCGTTGTCGTCGGCTATGGAGTATCTCCAGCTAGTAAGTTATAGCATGTTGACTTCGATGTCCTGTTTTGGGAGCCATTGGGTTGACGATGGTCCCAGTTGTGGAGTACCTCCGGCCAGTGGGTTAGTGTTATGAGTAGGACATTGTCGATCTGATTGATCGTGGATTTGGACTATAGCTTGCATGAGCCATATGGAGCTCGACAGAGATGCGCAGATACTTTCCTCGGTGGGGTCGCTCCCCTCGAGTGCCGCTCCGGAGCTGGGTCTGTTACTTTGCTATCGCGACTTGTTGATGCTGACCTCGTTGACTGGGCCATTTTTGGGCAGTCATAGACACCCTACGTAAGTCCAGTCCTCTATGGATGTAATGGCAGTAGGTGGGCGCAGGTTTGACTGGACCCTATGTGGCAGTCAGTGTGATTGGGTTGATTGAGTATACTGAGATAGAGTCGATGCATCATTTTCGTCTATATCACCCATTGAGCATTGTAGATAAAGGCATGATAGCTATAGATTTCTTTCCTGCTTATCCTTTTATTATTACAGTATTTCTGTTATCTAGTGCCTCTAATAGACTTAGTGGGCAGATCGTCGATCTTGGAGACGGTACCCACTGAGAACTACTGTAGGATGTAGTTCTCACACCCTCTGTCGGTGACAGTTTTGCAGAGGCTTCCCCTCCGTTCCTGCTCTAGCTGGCATGACGAACCGAGAATAGGGAGTCACGAGATAGATCCCTACCAGTGTAGTTCATTTTGGTGAGATAGATGTACCATCCCGGATTGTGGGATTTCATTGTACACTGATGTATTATTATTTTAGTTTACCTCCCTTTTTGGATTCATAGATATTGTATAGGAGATTTTTTACTTATGCTATTCCTGTGGATCTGATTATGTGTTATTTATATTAGGGAGATGGATCTTGTACTTTATTCCAGTTGTACAGTGGTTTGGAATTTATTTACAATAGTTTATTTTCTCGCTCTGATATCTATATAGCTGTAGTATTATCTTTTGCTGGTTAGACGCTTCGTCTATGCGGGGTTTCCCATATGGGCGGCGGATCTGTTGACGAGTCCGGGCCGCAATTTCGACCTCGGGGCGTGACAGATTAGAGTGGTATCAGAGCCTAGGATGTAGGTCATTGTGGACTTAGAAACCCTTGGCTTGTGGTTGGACCCTAGGATGACTACGTGAGAGTCATGATTTATAGCGAGAGTCCTGATTGTGTTTTTTACCTCTCCTAAGGAATGAAATGAGGGATTAGCATGTTTATTCTCCTAAGCGATTATGTTGGCTACAGACAACATAATGCTGTGGAGTGGATGATATGTTCTAAACTTTCGCTAGATTGGGTCGTGTGCTTGTTGTGTGTTTTGTTGTGCAGTTTGTCGTGGTGAGCGGTGTCTCCCCAACGCTGTGTTCCGACCCGTGCACCCGTCATGGCAGAGGAGTCAAAGTAAGCAGATTCGAACCGGATACCCAAATTGAGGTCAGAGAGCTCCGGACTCAGATGACAGGATTGGTAGTGGCAGACCAGCGGCGGAGTGAGCAGCGGGATAGGATGATACAGTTGTTGGAGCAGTGGGCACCCCCGACAGTGCATCCCATAGAGACCACCCTGGATGCAGTATCTCCAAAGGCAGTGAATCCAGTGGCAACGATTGAGCGAGCATCCCCCTCCGTGCCGACGAGTAGTGCCAAGGCACCGAGGTAGGGTGGACAGCTGACAGCAGATGAGCTGGGGGACACCATTGATCGACTGAGCCAGTTTCGACAATTTGACCCGCCCTGGTTCGTAGGATTGAGTTTGGAGCCTTGGGAGGCAGAGTCGTGGACGACGGTGATGGAGAGACTGCTTGAGAGCCTCCTTACGCCTGAGAGTTTACAAAGATGCTGAACTGCGAGCTCCACGTTAAGAGGGACGAGGAGCATAGGATACGTGTGTCTGAGGGAGGATTGCGCCAGGATACCTTTCAGCTCGTCGGTCCCTCCGACTACAGATTTTGGTCGCCTAAATGGAGCATGAGTTGTATATGGAGCGTAGCACTATTGTTCCTTTGGATAGTTCCTTTGGAGACGGTACCCACTGAGAACTACTGTAGGATGTAGTTCTCACACCCTCTGTCGGTGACAGTTTTGCAGAGGCTTCCCCTCCGTTCCTGCTCTAGCTTGCGTGATGGACCGAGGACAGGGAGTCACGAGATAGATCCCTACCAGTGTAGTTTATTTTGGTGAGATAGATGTACCATCCCGGATTGTGGGATGTCATTGTACACTTATGTATTATGGTTTTAGTTTACCTCCCTTTTTGCATTCATAGATGTTGTATAGGAGGATTTTTTCTTGTGCTATTCCTGTGGATCAGATTATGTATTATTTATATTAGGGAGATGGATCTTGTACTTTATTCTAGTTGTACAGTGGTTAGATTTTATTTACAACAGTTTATTTTCTCGCTCTAATATCTATATAGCTGTAATATTATCTTTTGCTGGTTAGACGCTTCGTCTATGCAGGGTTTTCCGTATGGGCGACGGATCTGTTGGCGAGCACGGGTCGTAATTTCGACCCCGGGGCGTGACATCCAAGTGGGATTAGAGCTAAAAAGAGGTTAGGAACACTTCTTTTCCCTTTCTTTTGAGATTTTTTGTAGGAAAACTTTGTTTATGGAAAACTAGCGTTTATTTTGGGACTTTTTGATTTCTAGCTTTTGGGGTGGAATTGATGGATGTAGAACACTCTTGTAGGTTGGTTTTAAAGTTTTTATTGTTTGGATTTCAAGATGTAGCAGGATTTCTCAACCTAAGGCATTTTCCACCTATTTTCCTCATGATTTTTTAAGGAATTTCGTGATTGAATTTTTGTGATGTTTTGACCCTTTGGAAACTCCTCTTAGGGCATAAGAGGAAGTGTGGACAACTTATTTGGGATCCTTCACAAGGTTTTGCCCACTATCCAGTGGGTTTGACCTCACCGAAATGGGTGAACTCTCTCTATATCTCCTATAGACTTTTATGGCATCATTGTTATATTAAACATGCATCGTTTAATTTATCATGATTTATGATCATGCATTTAAAACCCTTCATGTGTAGAAAATTTCATACTCTATATAGTAGAGGTAAACATTGTATGTGTATGGGCACTTTATGGGGGGGATTGAATAGGAATTTTGGATATGAATAGAGAACAACTATACATGTTATAGAATTATTGGGACATGTTATGTATATGATCATATACAAATGGACATTAGTGAGATACAAGTAGAAAAATTCTAAATTTGTACAATCAAGATGAAATAGTGAGATTTCATGTTTGAGACATGATGACAACTTGTAAATGCTCGACTCTTTCATTATGCAAGATAATATTAATATTGTATATGAAACATTGACACTTGAGACACTATACCCTGACCTAAAGGTCGATGATGCTATTTCATGTTTTAGACACGTTGATCGCTATTCCGTGTTTTAGACACGATAATCGAGACTTGCTTGATTGCCGTTTATGCTCATTCGCACATGCTTGGTAGGGCCGCTCCCTCCAAGCCGGCACTCCGAAGTTGGCCATTTGCGACATCATGATCGCAGTGCGGGATTGGGTGCCAATTGGGATGCCGTTGGATAGGCATAGTTCCGTTGGGGGGTACCACCACGAGACCATGAGGCGTGGCTCAAGCTTAGACTCAAAGAAAGTCTTCAAGAGAAAATGATTAAAGTTAACTAAACTTGATGTTGAATATCACGTAGATGATAAATTCATGGTAATTGGACATACATGATAGTAAACTTGATATTGAACATCACATAGTTGATACATTATTCATGGTAGTATCGTAAACTTTATATTGGACAGCACATAGATGATACTACTTATAGTAGTTGGACATTATGATAGCATGATAAATTCATATCATTATCACCTTGTACATGAGCATAGAGGCATAGTAGTAGAGTACTTTACTTTATTTCAGTTGTTTATTATCTGCATTTTATTTCAGCAGTTATACTATCTTTTGCCTCAGTTGACCTAGTGGTGTATTTCTCTTCTCTCGACGGCTTACCCACTGGGAACTATTGACTAATAGTTCTCACCCCCATTTGGGTTGTTGTTTTTCAGAGTCATCCACAGCGGGAGGGGCTCGGGATCGTGGCAAGGGGTTATCGCATAGCTAGCTTGTCCCCGTCGCGCCACTCGAGGTGGTTACAGGGCACCTTTTCTTTTGTTTTGTTGGAGAGGTGTAGATGTATTTTGTTATAGAGACCACCCATATATTTTGATAGGTTGTACTTGAAAGGACCATATTTGTATATTGTATTTTATGTTCATGTATAATAGTAGATATTTACTCTTCTCTTTTATGCATAGTTTAGTTGTATTGTACACTGATTACTAGTAGGATGTGTATATTCCTTCCTTTCCGCTTTGTTATTGTATACGCATTGCGTGTACACGGCGGGTCTGTGCACGTGCCAGGTAGGGTTCCGCTGGGGTCCGGGGCGCGACAACGCACGAGCTCTCCACCTTAAGAGCAAGCTACTCAACTCTCTCGACCAAGCCTCGAAGCTCCGGCGCAAAGAACTAGAAGGAAGGAAGTGTGACACCCCCGGAATTTGGATTAGTCCTATATATAAATAATATAATAGATTTAAATCTCTTAACCCGACTATAGCATTTTGGATGGTAGCAAGACCCAAAAGGTTAAGAGGGTTAAGCGTGCTAGAGATAGAGTAGCTCTAGGATGGGGGCCCCCCTGGGAAGTTGGGGTGTCACAGTTGGTATCAAAGCCATTCACCAGCTGAAAATGTGAGATGAATCTCGGCTAAGCCAGGGTTATATAGCGGGTAGAGCGAGGCTCCCCGGCTAATGACCGTTGTGGTTGAAGTGTAGCTCCCCACAAGGTCCGCTAAGGCTAGCGAGACAAGTCTCACATCGTCTAGTGCTTGTGAGTGTCTTTGAGCATGAAGATGATGTCAGGGATTAAAGGGGGGAAGAATGTGACACCCTGAAATTTGGATTAGTCCTATATATAAATGATATAATAGGACTAAATCTCTTAACCTGACAATAGCATTGGATAGTAGCTAGGCCCAAGAGGTTAAGAGGGTTGAGCGTGCTAGAGCTAGAGTAGTTCTAGGATAGGTAACCTACTGGAAAGTTGGGGCATCACAGGATGGCTCAGGTGAAGGTAGGCTGCCGCTGCTGCTCTGCTCCAGCTCACAGGGAAGGAGGGAGAAGGAAAAAGAATATGGAGAAGAAGGAAAGGGAGTCTCAGGGCTTCTCTGGTGCAAAAGAGAAGTAGCCACAAGTGCTGGGGGGGTATAAAGTCCACAAGAGGGTGTGCTGAGCAGCGGAACAACGAAGAGAGCTAGCCAGTCCATCGGCAGAAAAACATGATTCGGGCGCCGGACTGTTCCTCCGGGCACCCTAATCCACACGACTACAGTATTAACGGGTGATCCTGAGGGCGCCCGCTCCGCTACAGTAGAAGGCCCGAAAGTGCGGAACACTGTAGTCTCCTTAGCTCAGCTACCCGGACGTCCGGTGCTACAGTAGTGCGCCCGAATACCACCAACTCCTACCAACTCCCACCAACTATATTGTCAAGCACGAAACTCGAGGAAATCTCATCCATTCAATTTTCAAGTTGCTATAATAACTTTCAGGCATCCAAAGGTGAGACCCACAAATAGATAAGTTTTCCAGGCATTCGAAACATGTTTAGAGCGCCCGAAAACTCAGGAACTCCAGTTCCTTTGCTATTTGCATTCTCGAGTCAGTTTTCACGTCTATTTCACGCTAAATGCATCATGCTCGACCCGACCATCTCCAAATGCGTCGGTCAACATAGGAAAGACGCACCCAAACAGTTACTAAGCCTCCAGTACTCTACAATAACGTTCGCCAATGCTCGATCCTTGACTCCTCCGAGGTTGCCGAGCCCACTCGCCACCTTCGAGGAGTTCCTAGAGAGAAAAGCGGGATAGAACAAAAGGGAGAATGAGTGTTCTCTCTTAAAAGGGAGAATGAGTGTTCTCTCTCTCTCTCTCTCTCTCTCTCTCTCTCTCTCTCTCATGTACGTGTGTGTGTGTGTGGGCGTACAGAGAACAAAAGGAGGAAGGCCCTCTTTACAAAAGCCCAACCAAGCAAATTACAAAAATGCCCTTCACTAGGCATTTCACCTGCGAATGGACCCACCTGTCCCTCATCCATGGACTGGTCTACCCATCATGGACAAGTCTTCGAACCCAAATTTTTAGGGTTTCGGAGGGAGGAACTGATCTTCCTCCTAGGTTCTGTCCTTGAAGTCAGGGTTCGGTCTTCCAAATCAAGGACTGGACCATAGAGATCCAACTTTCTTCTAATCATTCCGAAACCCTTAGAATCTATTTTGGACTTGTCCATAGTCACTTTTGACTGCATTTTGCCTAGCTGGTCAAAGTCTAATATTTTCCAAATTTTGTTTTCGCTCCATCTCTACGCCGAAAACACCCCAATAAGCTTGAAACATTGCCTAGACTTCCGAGATAGTCCTCCAAGCTAGTTTTCACCAGATTTCCACCACTACAAAGGTTTAGGTCATTATATTCCTCCCTACTTACAAATGGGTGTGTTGCTGTGAGGACCCGAATCCCCACTTAAGGGTTTACTGTTGGATTAGTGGCTTTGGGGTGTGTGTGTGCGCTTGTCGGGCCCAAGAATTTGATTTCTGGAGTAATCGGAGCAAGATTTGATTATCAGAAAGTCCATAATGGGTGATTGAGGTTTTTGCGCGCTTATTGGAACCAAGGAAGTGACCCGGCACGAAAAATGGATCAAGTTTACTTTTCGAGAATTTTTGGGAAATTTTAGAAGTGGAATATGGCCGAACGGACTCCGGATTTGGATTCAGGCGCGAAAACGAGCGAAATGGACTATTTACTTGAATTTTTCGGAGCCCGGACGTGAAAACACGGATTTCGAGGCAACTTTTACTGTTCCGGCGGCCGGAGGGTCGCCGGCGGCGGCGGAGCGCGGCGGCGCGAGCTCGGGCAGGCGGCGGAGCGGCGCGGGCAGGCGGCGCGCAGGCGCGCGGGCAGGCGCGCAGTCCACCGCGGAGGCGTGCACCGTACGGAAGGGACACGTGGCACCTTGTGAGTGGCGGGCGTAGCAGGCGCGGTCCATGGAATTTCGGTGCGGGTGCACGGTGGACCGGGTGGACACGTGGCAGCACGTGGTTGGCCGGTTCTGGTGCGCTCGGTCCACACGTTGGCGGTGGCTGCCTCGGGAGGCGTGCCCGACCCGGAGCCGGCGGCGGCGCGGCCGTGCACGTGGCGCGGCGTGGGCGTTGACCGGGGCGACGTGGGGGCGCCACGTGGCGCCCCGTGGTTGGTCGGGCGCAGCGGTGCACGTCTGTTGGTCGGGGCACGTGGCGTCGCGCGATTCGCTGGTTTGCGTGCGCCGGGTGCGGGAGGCAGCTCAGGGACACGTGGCGGCCTCTGGAAGTTTCGAGTGCGCACAGTAACGGGCCGGCCCGTTACTGTAGCAGCCCGAAACTTTCCGGGCGCCCGAAATGTTTGGGCCCAAATCCGAAAGTGCTATTTTTTTGGGCTGGGCCTATAAATTGCTGTCTTGTGAGGGATTTTTGCCCCCTTTCCCGAGCTCTCCTGCCCATGGCCCCTTTAGAAAAGTTGTAGATCTTCGTGTCGCGCATCTTCTGGCGGAGGCCCGGAATTTTTGGAAGCCCCGGCGACGACGTTTCCGGCATCGTAGCGCGAAGCGACGATTTTCTCTTGGAGGCCCGTTATCGCCGCATTTCGGTCTAAAAATTCCATAGAGCTACCCCGATAGTATTTTTCGGCGATTTTTGAGGCGTTGGAATCACGAGAGGTACGCCTTCGATTTCTGTATTGAGCTCTTGGTCTTGTTTGGAGTTCTTGGCACATATCCCGAGGAGTTTTTGAACCTCCTTTTTTCTGATTGATGAATAGGACAGCACCCACTTTGCGGATTTTTATCTCATCATCCGGACATTGGTTTTTGATGATTCAAGAACCTATCGACATCTACACTTCGCGAGGATCGCCGTCATATTTTTATCGGAATTTTTGAAAAATGATTTTCAGGTGAAAATTTCGTGATAAGGGGACTGTTCATGCAGGATTTTGGAACTTGGAATTTTTATGGATTTTAAGTGTGAATTTGGTTTGTGATTGTACCCAGGGCATTGTGAGCACTACTACAGTGTTGCTAACTTGAGGATATTGTGATTTGGCTGTTTCTGGACTCTCTTATCTGTGCGACCCTGGACAGTTGTGCACCTTCAGGTGGGTGGCCCTGTCTCCAAGTCTTGTGGAACGTTCATTAAATCTACTATAATAGGATCATGCATGATAGTGTTACTCTTGTGTGGTATGCTTGAAGTTGATGTTGGTAGCTGATAATCGTAGTGCTATTTGATAATCATGCAATCGCTTGTTTCCTTCTATATGTAATTAATGTTACCTTGAAACTTGACCTAGCACCCCTGTCATATGTAACATGTGCAGCCAGACTCTAGAAAACTCCAACTTGGCTAGGATATTTTACTTTAGACATCCACATCTTTCTTTTTCTGGACATAGTGTTTACTCGCCCGGGTAGTGGGCTGTAGAGTCCTGGCGTTCCAATGCTTTTGAATACCTTCTTTTGTGACAGAGTGGTTAAGGAAGCTTTTCACTGTGTTTTCTGCAATGGACCGGCCTGGACTGCGGGTATTTTTCTGCGTTTGAGCTCAAAAAACGGAGAATGGCAAAGCGATCGGATTCGAATTCCGAATTACGGATCTCCCGGAATGAGGGTCAAAGCGTTTGCTTTCGGGTGGTGCATCAGAGTCCGTGCTAAGTGGCCGGCACACTTTTCGAGGTGATCGGACTGGATCCTTCTACGATCGGACGCTTCATCTTATTTATGTCAGTGGGTCGTTTTTTTTACTTTGTAGTACCTCGACCTTCCGGTTTTCCGTTTTGGTCTTAACTGAATCTTTTTAGTTGTTAGGGAGGGGTTGAAAGTTCGAGAATTTCTGGGTTGACCGTCGAGGTTTGCGGGTATTTTTAGGCGGTAGAGCTCGCAAAATGAGGAACGGCGGTGCGATCGGTTCTGGAATCGGACTTACGGATCTCCCGAAATTGGGATTTGAAGCTCTCGGTGACTGTAACGTGCACCGAGATTCGTGCGTGGTAATTTGCACGATTTTCGAGGAAGTTCGAGTCAGACCTTGACCTAGGGTTGATTGGAGGTATTCATAAATAGTACCTTTTTGTAGAAAACCCTTTTTCCTTTCTTTTGGTGAACGTGAACGGAGAGGGAGAATTCGAATTTCGAAAATTCGAATTAGGGGAGCGATCGAGAAAGGAGAAGGAAGAACGGGGAATCCATCTTCCGGGGAGCTTTACGTTGGAGACGAGAGGGACGATCCTTTTTCCTCTTCCTCGCAGGGCCGGTAAGTGATCG
Organism: Tillandsia fasciculata; assembly: GCA_029168755.2. NCBI lineage: Eukaryota > Viridiplantae > Streptophyta > Magnoliopsida > Poales > Bromeliaceae > Tillandsia > Tillandsia fasciculata. Next base: position 12,190,080 of record CM054944.1, on the reverse strand, counting down.
TGTTGTTTTCCGATTTGCAATTTCTGTGGGGTCGAGGGTCGGGCGATGGTCATTCGGGTGTCGCACGTCGCGTGGGTTTGCTGGTAACGGGAAGCCGCCGCCGCCGTTGTTAAACGGGAGGCCGCCGCCGCCGTTATCATGCCCACGGAGTCGTCGCCGTGTTCGCGGGGTCATCGTCGGAGCCGCGGGAGACGAAACCGGAGGGTTTACTGTTCACCCGTACGGCTGTACCACCGCGCGGTCCACAGGACCAATCGTGCACCGGGTGCACGGCTCCCGGGCCCAGGGGGCGCGGACCCGGTGCACAGCTCCCGGGCCCAGGGGGCGCGGACCCGGCGCACGAACGCGTGCGCCAGGCCGCGTGGTCCACGGGACCTGGCGTGCACCCGGCGCACGGTTCCCGGGCCCAGGGGGCGCGGACCCGGCGCACGAATGCGTGCGCCAGGACGCGCGGTCGACCGGTCGGGCGTGCACCCGGTGCACGCCTCCCCAGCCCAATAGCGTGGACCCGGTGCGCGCTTCACCTCGTGCGCGGCCCGGCCCATGCCGCAGCGGTCTACCGCTGCGGCGTGCGCCCGGTCTGCGCTGCGGCCGGCTCGCGCCATGGACCCGGTCCACGCCTGGACCCGTGCACCGATCTTCAACCGGAAGCCCAGAAGCTCCGTTTTTGGCCCGTTTCGCCCCCTTTTTGAGTGTTTTTGACCGCGATGATATTATTAACGATACTTCTTACTGTAGTTCTTTTCGGGCACAAGGTGGGAGTGTTTTGACTGGAGTTTCCGCACACCTTCTCCCTCGCGTTTCAGGTGGGTACACCCTTAGAACCCCTTTATGCACAATTTCGTTACTGTCATGATTATCATGTGGTGGGTACTCGTTCTGAGGTTTAGTGTCGGGATTTGAAAACTGTAAATATATTTCAATTAACTGTGGTAATCTGTGATGATCTATACGGTTCATTATTGTTGGTTTCGTTTTGGGTACTTGGTTCATTATTGTTGGTTTCGTTTTGGGTACTTGGTTCATTATTGTTGGTTTCGTTTTGGGTACTTGGTTCATTATTGCTGGTTTCGTTTTGTGTACTTGGTTACGATGCTCGAGGCTGCAGCACGCGCACCCGCGGTTTGGCCACCGCAAAGGGTGTGCTTTTCCGGAAAAGTGGTCGATGACCCGTGTATACCCACGAGGTGACGTAGTGGGGGCCCCCATAGGTGGGGGGTTTGAGGCACCAAGGTGTGAGCGGTGCGACCCGTCGGGGTAGGTGCTCGGCGTGGTTTACCGAGGTAGGTGCTCGGTCCGGTTTCCCGAGGTTGGTGCTCGGTTCGGTTTTCTTTCTTGAGGTTAGTGCTTGGTTTGGTTTTCTTTCCCGAGGTTGGTGCTCGGTTCGGTTTTCTTTCCCGAGGTCGGTGCTCGGTTCGGTTTTCTTTCTTGAGGTTAGTGCTCGGTTTGGTTTTCTTTCCCGAGGTTGGTGCTCGGTTCGGTTTTCTTTCCCGAGGTCGGTGCTCGGTTCGGTTTTCCTTCTTGAGGTTAGAGCTCGGTCTGGGTTGCCGAGGCAGGTGCCCGGTTCAGATTTTGCAGCGGGAGGGGACATCGTCGATCGCACGATGCAGAGGGCGGTTACGCTGGTTTTCTTACGGTTTGCTTTAGTTACAGTCTCCCTACATTTCTTCTCTTATACCTTGTGTCGCTGACTTCCCACTCTGTGACAGGTTCCTTCGGAAGTGAGAGCGAGGGCGACGGTGAGGCCGTGACAGGAGTACTTTTGGTCCTTGGAGACCATAGGCTGTATGTATCTCTTTTCTTCTCATTTCATTATTTAGTAGTGGCTTACTATGTGGATGGCGATACCCTTGTGGGGTCGATGTGGATGTTGGACTATCCTTTTTATTACCTTTGTGGATGATCGTTTTGCTTTTCCCGACTGGCCACTTTTAAACTACCAAAGAAAAGAAAAAGAAAACATTGTGAAAACTGTTTTAAAAAAATCTGGGTGTCGTGTGGGCACCATTTCAAAACCCTGTGGATTTATGGATTTCGAGAAACCGTTTTGAAAAACCTAAATGCCGTGTGGGCACCGTTTTAAAACTTGTGGATTTATCCTTTCAAAACTTGTTGGCCTCGTTAATACCTATGGAAATTAATTGTATGTTTCCGGCTGTTGAACTTGTGTGGTTAAAGTGACGGTTGCATGGTTATTGTATTCGGGACGCCGTGCATATACAAAGGAGACTCTGCCCGTTCGCAGAGTGAATTTGTATATGCGGCGGGTCTGGGCACGCACCGGGGAGTTTGGTTTCAAAAAAAAAAATAATAACAATAATATACATATACGCCAATTCAAATCTTTTCAGTGGTCGTCTTCCGCTTATTGAAAACCCCGGGGCGTGACAGATTAAGATGGTATCAGAGCAAAAACAGCTTTAACCACAGTCGTCGCTGTCCAACATCCACAAGAGCACATTCCCACTGGCTACTAACTAATGAAATGATCAGGGTATGATTGCGTAGAGATGCGAGAGTGCGGGACTATTGAGCTTTATTTTCGGTTTAGCTCGGGCGGCGTGCTAGTGTAGTCGGGGTGATTTGGAGGTTGGGGTCGAGGCCGGCTGCCGCCGGGGCCTTGATGGTTGCTACGAATTAATGGATTAGGCAACCAGCATAGGACACGGTGGGTCTACTAACGGCGTTTATGCACTTGGTGCGGCTGTTGGCACGGCAGATCGTTGCGCCGGTGTCTGTTTTTTCCGAACCCCTTCCTCTGCCGACGTTCGGGTCGTCGTCTGTAGCAGTGACGGGTGGTAGTGCAACCCATCGGTGTTTGTTAGGGGTCGGCTATTTGTCGGTCGTGGGTAACTGGACAGCCGTTGGTCTAAGCTTTTACCTTCTAGGTCTTCGGGTGTTGGGTTTTAGCGGGTGGTCGGCCGTTTCTTTTTGCACCATGGGCAAGGTATGGGCAGGAATGAGGATTCTTCCCTTATGATTGTTACCCATAGTTCGGCTTTTCACCGTAGACACTGCGATGGTTGTAGAGATCGTCGTGATGGGGTCTCGGGGGGCTCCTTTGGGTTAGAAGGGGAGACCACCGGGGCTGGTAAATCTTTCTCGTTTGGGCTCGTTTTGGTTAGAGGGGTCGTGTCTTGCTTAGCACCAGTGTGCGTAGGTGGCGACTTTTACTGCGGGGTTTAACTTTTGACGCTGGTGGTGCCAGGTCGCTTTGGGTCGGGTTCCTGTGTTCTGTGCTAGAGGGCCGGTTAGGCTGTCCTATTGGGGGGTTGGCGTGTGATCCCTCGAGTGCGTTTGGTGAACCTAGGCAACTTTTGACAGGGTTCTTCTCGCTGTTTTCGTTGCTTATCTTCTTCCGACCCTTTAGGTTTAAGATGGATAGTCTTCGGTACCTGGAGGTCATTGTTGAGCGGACCTAGAGCTTAGTTTTTCTCCTAGTTGGGGGTGTCACTTTTGGCACTGGTCACTTTCGGCTAGGTGGCCCCGTACGCAACTCTTTTTGTGGGGTAGACCTTATGGTGAGTCCTAGAGCTGAAACCTAACGTTAGCCTTGACCGTCGCCTCGGTAGGATGGACAGTCGGAACGGGTAGTCCGGGGTAGTGGTTATGCTTCGAGCTTGTGATCCGTGTTGGTGATGGAGGGGAGCGGTCCGTGTTGGTGACAGGTGAGTTCGTCGTTCTCAGGGGGGAAAATCTCGGGTGGTCAGAAACCCAGCCTATTTCGTTGGCACCTCATGGAGTCTTGTGAGGGCGTTAGTGTGGTTTGTTTTTCTTGTCGTTGGGTTAGTTGTGTTGGACTCTTAAAGTCTCATCGTTACGAGTTGGGCGGCATGACTGGGGTACCTCGACGCACCGCGAGACTTTGTTGCTGACTTCTCAACGCCGGCTGAGGTGGGTTGCGGACCGGTGGCGTCGTGACAGGAAATTCCGAGTCAGGAAGCAGGATTACGACAAGGTGCTGGGATGGAGTGGTTCACGAGGTACCAGGCGGATGTGTAGTTACTTGGTTTTATTGAGCCTAGCGACTCGACCCTCTGCATCACTCACTGACACCCCCGTTGTAGGGGTTCCTTCCGACGTCCTTCTGGCTGAACTGCCGGGAATACCCTCGAGCGAGAGGACATCCTCTCTTTCAAGCTTCTACCAGGCACGACTAGGAGTTTTCTGGATAAAGGGTTCCTTAGACCGGGGGTGTCGCCTTGGGGCGCACCCGTGCTTTCGTGCGAAAGAATTTTCGTGCGAAAGAAGAACAGAAGCCTACGTCTACGCATCGACTACAGGGAGATAAGCAAGGTTACAGTGAAGAACAAGCCCAGGATTGACGACCTCCTCAATCAACTGCAAGAGCACTTGCGGTTTTTTCTCCGGAATCTCAGGAACCAGGAGCTGGTTGCTAAGTTTAAGAAAATGTGTGTTCTGACTTCGCGAAGTGGACTTTTTGGGGCACATTGTGTCAGCGACGGGAATCACAGAGAATGTGAGCGGAACTGCCCGACACGCGATCCGGAACTGGCTGCAGTCGTCTTCGTTTCAAAAACTTTGGAGACACCACCTTTGGAATTCATCGTGATGTGTTTTCGGATCGCCAGAGTCTTAAGCTTTGCTCACAGAGATGGATCTGATTTTGCGGCAGAGGCATTGGTTGGAGTTGCTGAAGGACTCGGCATGTCCACTCAGCATCACCCCGGGGAAAAGCAAGAGTAGTAGCGGATGTTTTGAGCAGGAAGGGTCAAACCGAGGGGGGAGAATTCGATGAGCGCGAGTACTCAGCGCGACCGGTACTGTCGCACGACCTTTAGTCCTTGATGATCAAGCCAACCCTCTTAGAGAAATCCTGGAGGGTCAGAAGACAGGCGTACGGATACAGCTTATTCGAGACAAGACCCCCCGGACCACGCAAGCGACTTTTTGGCGAGTGCGAGCGACGCAATACGTTTTCGATGGTGGACCTGCGTGCCCGAGCTGCCTGTGTTGAAGGAAGGGTTACTGTCAGAGGCGCACTGCGCTCCCTTCGCGGCGCATCCAGGTGACACGAAGATGTACGAGGACCTCAAGCAGAAATTTTGGTGGATTAGAGACACTCGGCTGGTGTCGAACTGTTGGCAAGTCTGCAATGAGCTCTAGAGACTAAACCACACTTCAGCACAGCGTTTCACCCCCAGACCGGCGGACAGCCCGAGCGAGTGAACCGGATTCTCGAAGATGTGCTCTGAACCTGCGTACTTGATTTTGGGTGACGGATGGTCACTGCTTTTGAGCTTAGAGGGGACCTGAGCTTCGACAGAACACTGGTGCAGACCTTAGCACGAGAGGACAGAAAGGATTGCGCAACCGGACGATCCCCTATGGAAAGGTGCTGTGGAGCAACCAGGAAGAACGCGAAGCGACTTAGAAACGGGAGTCAAAGATGGAGGAGTGCTACTCAGTTTTATTCGTTGCGGACCAGGGTTAAGTTTCGAGGACGAAACTTGTTTTAAGAGGTGAGTGATGTAGAGTCCTGGCGTTCCAATGCTTTTGAATACCTTCTTTTGTGACAGAGTGGTTAAGGAAGCTTTTCACTGTGTTTTCTGCAATGGACCGGCCTGGACTGCGGGTATTTTTCTGCGTTTGAGCTCGGAAAACGGAGAATGGCAAAGCGATCGGATTCGAATTCCGAATTACGGATCTCCCGGAATGAGGGTCAAAGCGTTTGCTTTCGGGTGGTGCATCAGAGTCCGTGCTAAGTGGCCGGCACACTTTTCGAGGTGATCGGACTGGATCCTTCTACGATCGGACGCTTCATCTTATTTATGTCAGTGGGTTGTTTTTTTTACTTTGTAGTACCTCGACCTTCCGGTTTTCCGTTTTGGTCTTAACTGAATCTTTTTAGTTGTTAGGGAGGGGTTGAAAGTTCGAGAATTTCTGGGTTGACCGTCGAGGTTTGCGGGTATTTTTAGGCGGTAGAGCTCGCAAAATGAGGAACGGCGGTGCGATCGGTTCTGGAATCGGACTTACGGATCTCCCGAAATTGGGATTTGAAGCTCTCGGTGACTGTAACGTGCACCGAGATTCGTGCGTGGTAATTTGCACGATTTTCGAGGAAGTTCGAGTCAGACCTTGACCTAGGGTTGATTGGAGGTATTCATAAATAGTACCTTTTTGTAGAAAACCCTTTTTCCTTTCATTTGGTGAACGTGAACGGAGAGGGAGAATTCGAATTTCGAAAATTCGAATTAGGGGAGCGATCGAGAAAGGAGAAGGAAGAACGGGGAATCCATCTTCCGGGGAGCTTTACGTTGGAGACGAGAGGGACGATCCTTTTTCCTCTTCCTCGCAGGGCCGGTAAGTGATCGTGTTGTTTTCCGATTTGCAATTTCTGTGGGGTCGAGGGTCGGGCGATGGTCATTCGGGTGTCGCACGTCGCGTGGGTTTGCTGGTAACGGGAAGCCGCCGCCGCCGTTGTTAAACGGGAGGCCGCCGCCGCCGTTATCATGCCCACGGAGTCGTCGCCGTGTTCGCGGGGTCATCGCCGGAGCCGCGGGAGACGAAACCGGAGGGTTTACTGTTCACCCGTACGGCTGCACCACCGCGCGGTCCACAGGACCAATCGTGCACCCGGTGCACGGCTCCCGGGCCCAGGGGGCGCGGACCCGGCGCACGAACGCGTGCGCCAGGCCGCGCGGTCCACGGGACCTGGCGTGCACCCGGCGCACGGTTCCCGGGCCCAGGGGGCGCGGACCCGGCGCACGAATGCGTGCGCCAGGACGCGCGGTCCACCGGTCGGGCGTGCACCCGGTGCACGCCTCCCCAGCCCAATAGCGTGGACCCTGTGCGCGCTTCACCTCGTGCGCGGCCCGGCCCATGCCGCAGCGGTCTACCGCTGCGGCGTGCGCCCGGTCTGCGCTGCGGCCGGCTCGCGCCATGGACCCGGTCCACGCCTGGACCCGTGCACCGATCTTCAACCGGAAGCCCAGAAGCTCCGTTTTTGGCCCGTTTCGCCCCGTTTTTGAGTGTTTTTGACCGCGATGATATTATTAACGATACTTCTTACTGTAGTTCTTTTCGGGCACAAGGTGGGAGTGTTTTGACTGGAGTTTCCGCACACCTTTTCCCTCGCGTTTCAAGTGGGTACACCCTTAGAACCCCTTTATGCACAATTTCGTTACGGTCATGATTATCATGTGGTGGGTACTCGTTCTGAGGTTTAGTGTCGGGATTTGAAAACTGTAAATATATTTCAATTAACTGTGGTAATCTGTGATGATCTATACGGTTCATTATTGTTGGTTTCGTTTTGGGTACTTGGTTCATTATTGTTGGTTTCGTTTTGGGTACTTGGTTCATTATTGTTGGTTTCGTTTTGGGTACTTGGTTCATTATTGTTGGTTTCGTTTTGGGTACTTGGTTCATTATTGCTGGTTTCGTTTTGTGTACTTGGTTACGATGCTCGAGGCTGCAGCACGCGCACCCGCGGTTTGGCCACCGCAAAGGGTGTGCTTTTCCGGAAAAGTGGTCGATGACCCGTGTATACCCACGAGGTGACGTAGTGGGGTCCCCGTAGGTGGGGGGTTTGAGGCACAAAGGTGTGAGCGGTGCGACCCGTCGGGGTAGGTGCTCGGCGTGGTTTACCGAGGTAGGTGCTCGGTCCGGTTTCCCGAGGTTGGTGCTCGGTTCGGTTTTCTTTCCCGAGGTTGGTGCTCCGTTCGGTTTTCTTTCCCGAGGTTGGTGCTCGGTTCGGTTTTCTTTCTTGAGGTTAGTGCTCGGTTTGGTTTTCTTTCCCGAGGTTGGTGCTCGGTTCGGTTTTCTTTCCCGAGGTCGGTGCTCGGTTCGGTTTTCCTTCTTGAGGTTAGAGCTCGGTCTGGGTTGCCGAGGCAGGTGCCCGGTTCAGATTTTGCAGGGGGAGGGGACATCGTCGATCGCACGATGCAGAGGGCGGTTACGCTGGTTTTCTTACGGTTTGCTTTAGTTACAGTCTCCCTGCATTTCTTCTCTTATACCTTGTGTCGCTGACTTCCCACTCTGTGACAGGTTCCTTCGGAAGTGAGAGCGAGGGCGACGGTGAGGCCGTGACAGGAGTACTTTTGGTCCTTGGAGACCATAGGCTGTATGTATCCCTTTTCTGCTCATTTCATTATTTAGTAGTGGCTTACTATGTGGATGGCGATACCCTTGTGGGGTCGATGTGGATGTTGGACTATCCTTTTTATTACCTTTGTGGATGATCGTTTTGCTTTTCCCGACTGGCCACTTTTAAACTACCAAAGAAAAGAAAAAGAAAACATTGTGAAAACTGTTTTAAAAAAATCTGGGTGTCGTGTGGGCACCATTTCAAAACCCTGTGGATTTATGGATTTCGAGAAACCGTTTTGAAAAACCTGGATGCCGTGTGGGCACCGTTTTAAAACTTGTGGATTTATCCTTTCAAAACTTGTTGGCCTCGTTAATACCTATGGAAATTAATTGTATGTTTCCGGCTGTTGAACTTGTGTGGTTAAAGTGACGGTTGCATGGTTATTGTATTCGGGACGCCGTGCATATACAAAGGAGACTCTGCCCGTTCGCAGAGTGAATTTGTATATGCGGCGGGTCTGGGCACGCACCGGGGAGTTTGGTTTCAAAAAAAAAAATAATAACAATAATATACATATACGCCAATTCAAATCTTTTCAGTGGTCGTCTTCCGCTTATTGAAAACCCCAGGGCGTGACATAGGCCGAGGGATCGGGTTTTCTTAGTGTGGGATGCATTTCCTTTACACTCGTGCTTGGTAGCAGAGTGGAGTCTGGTAGATGTAGTTGATCTTTCATCTGTGGCGGGAGCCGTTTAGGAGGACGGCGGTCCCGAGGTATTTCGTTTTCCTATTCTTTATTGGTTGCCGCGGTGTTAGTGGCGGCGGTTTACTAGTGTTAGCAGAACCTTGAACCCAGAACTGCTTTTAGACACACATATGATTTTAGCCAACCGATGTTTTCCTCCAAGCGTCGTAGGGTCGCCCGAGTCTGTTCTTGTTTGATTGGACAAGGGCTTAGCTCTACGAGGCTTGGGTATAAAAACTTGTTTTCAATGGTTTTCCTAAAAAGAACTAAAAATCATTAATATGGATTTCTTACAAATCAAATGGCTTTCCATAAGAAATGTCACCTTTTTCTATAAATGTAACCACTTGAGATGATTCAAGTGGTCTGGGTTCTAAGGTCTGCCTTTTCCTTTGGAACGAGAACAACGAGAGGCTATGCCTAGAGCCTGTTCTTGTTTGATAGGGTTGTAGGTTCTAGTCTTTCGGGGTTTTCGGATCCTCTACTATTACCTGTTGTGGGGTTTATCCTGTTAGTGAGTCTGCAGGTTGGGTTGATGTTCTGTGGTTGGGAGCCGTTGGAGTCAACGGTGGTCCCGTGTCTTTGGGTATTGTCTATCTAAGTTCTGTTAGCCCTGAGTGGTAGGTTGATCCTGGCTGTGGAGTGTCTCCAGCCAGTGTGTTTTGTGCTGTGAGTTGTTGGAGATGCGAGTGTCTCGGGCTTCGTGAGAGCTGATCAGCTGAGTCGTCGAGTGTGCTCCGACTGTTGTGAGAGATGTTGAGGATTGAGTTCTTCCGAGCAGAGCGTGAGCGTGGATTTTGACCATAGCCTGCAATGCCACCTGAGCGACAGAGTGCGCGGATACCTTTCCTCGGTGGGGTCGCGCCCCTCGAGAGCCACACCCGGGGTGGATATGTTACTCTTGTATCGCGACTTGTCGATGCCGTCCCTCTGACTGAGCCAGTTTTGGCAGTTACGGACGCAGTCCCTCTGACTGAGCCAGTTTTGGCAGTTACGGACATAGTCCCTCTGGCTGAGCCAGTTTTGGCAGCTACGGACGCCCTACATAAGTCCGGTCCTCCGGGATATACGGCAGTAGGTAGGCGCAGGCTTGACTGGACCCGAGGAGGCAGTCAGTTCAGATTGGGTGACTATATTGTTATATTAGCAGATGCATCATATTTTCATCTGTCCCGCTTTTTGAGCATCTAGATAGGGGCATAGTAGCTGTAGAATTTATTTCCCAGCTTTTTCCCTTCAGTACTGCATTGTTCTTCTTGCCTCTAGTAGACTTAATGGGCAGACCGTTGGGCTTGTTGACGGCACCCACTGAGAGCCACTGTGGGAGGTAGTTCTCACACCCGTCGTGGTGTCTTTTTCCCTAGGGATTTCTACGCCTGTTCCTGCTGTTCCAGCTGCTGCTTCTTCAGATCAAGGTAAGGGAGTCGCGAGCTAGATCCCTACCAGTCGTCGTTGTCCTGTGAGTAGAGGTACCCCTACCAGAAGATTAGAGTGGTTTGTTGAGCGCCCATGTAGAGTGGTATTGAGTTGTACTTTTCTTCTTTCTTTGAGAGACTTTTGTATTTTGTTGTTGGTAAGGACTTATTGTATATTGTGAGAGTTGTATTTTATATTTATTTCTAGCAGTTACTCTCAGCTCTGATATCTGTTTAGTATAGTACCTTTCTTTGCAGGTTTGACGCTTCGTCTATACGGGGTTCACCGTATGGGCGGCGGATCTGTTAGCGAGCCCGGGTCGCAGTTTCGACCCCGGGGCGTGACAGGTGCTGCCTCCAGGCTGGTTGTAACATGAGCCTCTATTCTCAGCCCTTGTTATTGGAGCATTGTAGGTTGCTTGCAATTGAGATGGCTGTGCAGATAACACCCTCAACAACTCTTCATGTTGTTGGCTAATTCCAACTTGAGAATTTCATTTCCTTTCTTCCCTTCTTCTTGGAATTCTGCCAGCTGGTTGGTCAGCTCACTGAGTTGAGTTTGACGATTGATGCTTGGCTCTTTCTTTGAGATAATTGACATGTTCGCTGAAATCACTCATCCGGGTACCCTCTACCATCTTGCTCTGTTTGGTTGTGAATCTGAATATGTTTTGGCTCTTTTTTCTCAGTTGTTTTAATGTTGGCTTTCTTTGTGCTGGATTTCTTTTCTTACTGTAAGGCCTCCTCTCTGGTTTGGAAGCTATGGTTGCTATATACACACACTCTTGGGTGTTCACCAAGAAGTTGATTTAAGATGACCAAAATAGAACACAAACAGATATTACAAGATAGTGCTTGTGATTGTGCCCCAGCTCAAATAAGAGTTTTACCTATTGACATCAATACACACACTCTAGGGTGTTCACCAAGAAGTTGATTTAAGATGACCAAAATAGAACACAAACATATAGAAAGAGCTTTAAACTACAGTGCCACGGTTCAAAAAGAAAACATACAACACAAGTGCCAATATACAATATGCGACCCAACATAAAGTTCTTCAATGTTTACTTCTCACTTAACAACTCGGGAGCATATTCACAAGTGTCAGCCACTAAATATTCAATAATAGGACACCAAACGATCAACCAGTTTACAACAGTCAACTATGTCACACTATATATATCTCCATGCCAAGTAACTTCGACGACTGGCACATGGGGCAAAAACTCAGCTTACTCTCACATTCTTTGCATAGGCAAAGATGTCGGCAGGGCAACAAGAGCATGCATGCTTCGTTTACTTTGCATACGTTACAAACCATCGAGTGCTTAATGTCCTTCCTATCCTTGTCCAGTAGATGTAACTTTATAGCCCCACCATCACAGCACGAGGCTGTGTCATCTACCTCACTGTCACCACACCCTTCTTTGTTGTCACTGCTTTGCGCATACACTTGCTCGATATTGTACTTGAGGGCATTAATCATGTTCTCATTGTACTTTGCTCTCTGCTGCCAAGCAGCAACTTCCATTGTCAACACTTTAATCTGTTCCTCGAGCTCTGAGTTCTTTTTATTAATATCATCCACTTCCACATCTTTCTCCCGTATCTTCCGCATGATCCTATCCTCCACCGAAGCCAACGTTTGAAATTGCTTGGCTTGAATCTTTTCCAATATAGATTGCCTTAGGCGCTCACCCTGACAATTGAGATATCTATCAGCATAGATTGCTTAAGAATTGTCTATTTAAGTAAAAAAAAAAAAAAAAAGAAAATTGCAGATAGCATGTGAGAAAAAAGTGGCATGCCATTTCAAGATAGCGACAAATGAAGAAAATATATTTACCCTGGGAAAAAGGAGAAACATGATAACAAGTAAACGAGTTAAAAAAATATCATCCACAAATAAAAGGGACTATCCTATTGTTCCAATGGAAGTTCAACTATGGAGGAAAAGGGCATGGGCCAACGATATACTCCCAACACTTTTTCCATCAAGCCAGACATCAAGACATTTATTAGCGACTGTCCTTGTACTGCAGTGAAATCAACACCTTAGGAGCAAAATTCACCAAACCTAACTTCACGGCTACATCCACTAAAACATGAGCATGCAATGCTCCATGCATCATTAAATATATCTCATTCCCAGCATGTGTTGTCTGAAAAGGTGACCTGCATCTGCCCTTTCCACCTTTGTTACTCTTTTAAGTCGGACTGGTCTCTTAGTGAAGATGTAAGGAGTGTTTTTCTCCAGATGGAAGTTCTCAGTGAGTGAACAAACAGTTTCCAATTGAACTTCAACTTTTTTCAAAATTAAGTCATGCTTTGGTGAAATTAAACACACCTTAGCTAAAATTGACTGACACCAAAAATAAGACAAGGAGTGGTGAGAAAAGATGCAAGTTTAGAGGCTCATTCCAGCTAAATAAATTGTATAGGATTACAGATGAAGTGCGGACAGTTTTGGGGCCATATTTCAACTCATTAGTTCAATAACAACGTGCTATACAGAAGAAAAAATCCAAACAAATGTCAAATAGACCAGCTCCTAAGCCTATTCAAGAACTGGCAGGTAATGAACAAAGAGACCAGTAATTTAGGCCCCACATCGTAGAGATAGGTTATCCACTACTTCAACTGCATCTTATCAGGAGGGTGACGTTATAATTATGTTGTTTAGAAGTAGCTTTCATGTACAAGGCACCAACCCATATCCTTTCGGATGAAGCTGATTGTGATATTTAATGGTTTTTTTTGTCATATCCACAAATGATAAGTAAACAAAATAGAGGACAAGAAAAATTATCTCCCACACCACAAGAACATTGAGGGATGGATGTGTTATTTGACAATGGCAACACAAAAAATATAACGTTATGGCAGCCAAACTAAACTGTGCCTGTAAAGATGGTTGACAACCTTAGCATGAAAACCCAGTAAATTTACATAAAATACTAAATTGATGCATGGGTATGCGTGCCAACATCAAATACATGTTGTTTCCATAAATAAGCCCTATAGTACACGTGAAGTCATGCAGCACCTATCCCTGCAATCATCAGTAGGTTCATCCTTTCGCACTTTGATTGGAAGACCCATGACAGAGCAAGGATTTAAGTGTCTATCGGCATTGGTCATATCCACCGTGCCGTATCATGCCAACAAGTTATCAGCATAATACAATCCCCATGTCGATGACATAACTCAACTCTTTATTCTTTAAATTAGTAAGTAATTTTCTCAATAAGTTCAAAAAATTTGATAAAAATATATAATAAGCAATTAGAATATTTTGTTGCTAAAGAATATAAATATCTCATGCCATTATGTATCGGTGCACATATATTTTCTGTGACCGGCACGCAACGGCATGGTCGGCACACACCGTATCGTACCATGCCGGCAAGTTTTCAATACGATCCTGTGCCACAACATTTAAATCCTTGTGACAGAGGAAACAACATCGATACAATTATCATGGTCTGTTTCCTTGGAAGAAGCAACCATTCGACATACTATATAATTCATCCTGTAGAATGTCTTTTGTGTTCCAAAAGGAAGTAAAAGCACCAGAGAGATTAAAGAAAAAAAGTTATCACACAATACCCTTAATAAGCTTCACAATATCCTCCCACCTTTAATTGGTACTTAACGTCACATAGGTGGTAGTTTGCTTCTAACACCTTGTTATAAAGTAAAAGAAGAAAACAAGCAATGCGAGGGAAAGGACCAGCAAAAGGAGGGGAATGGAGAACGGAATTGAGAACGGATCAAGGCAACCTTGATCTTCAAATAGATCACCAAATGATTCAATTTTTCATCCCTCTCAAATATAGAAAACAAATGTATAGCCCAAAACAAAATCCTAGAGCATACATAGGTTCTCTAGAAATCAATATATTAACAAATATAAATCATCTGACAAACTCCTACTGACGATGACAGGAAATATTAACTTTCCTGAAGAAAACAAAATAACCACATCAAATAAGCCTAAATGAAACTGTCATGCATTGTACTTTCACAAATAGCAGAGTTCTAGTGAAGAATAGCAATGGACACTTGAGTGTCTGGATAAGCCCCAATGGTGTTTGGGGAGCATCTAAGTGTTTTCGACGCAAAAACGGACTTCGGAGTGTTAAATATGCAAAACTATAGATTTGCACTAAATACCGGTACTAGGGATGGTAATCTAGCTTAGCTATTCACAAGCCAACTCGTGTTTGACTCGAAAATAAGCTCAAGATTGATCACTCGTTTAATAAATGATCCGAACGAGCTAAATTTTTAAGCTCGAAATTTTAATGAGCTGAACAACTCGCTCGTGTTCGGCTCGATATAGCTCGAATGTATGTATAAAACTAAGTTGGAATGCTTCTTAAAATACCAAAACTTTGTTAACATCTGGATCTACTCCTTTGGTCATTGAATCAAAAGTCAATAATGATGGTTATTTGTGGGATCCACCTTCGTGGATGATCCAAGAATTGCTAGGATTGGCCAAAAATATAATAGCACCAACACTTTGGTATTTCCAAAACCACCGTACATGTGTATGTACAAGTACCAAGGATTAAAATGCCGTGGCACGGGGTGTGCCAGCCGTTGCCTGGGCAAGCATGCCGACACATGGCACGCTTGCGTGTTGACTGACACACACAACCTCCTTGTGGCACACTTTAGTACGGTCTTATTTTAAATTTTTTCTATCCAATAAGGTTTTATAATGTTATTTTAAAAGTTTGAGTAATAATTATAAATTTTGGCTATATATTGATTTGTCTTGATCTAATATCAATAATAGCTCACTAACTTACTAGTTAATAACTTAATATAGTTGTCTTCTTTATATGTGAAGTAAAATACAACTACAACTCAGAGAGAAAATTATTTTTTTTTTTTAATTTTTATAAAATTTTGTAAGATCCATTCGTATCGATTCGATGAAGAACCCGCATGATGTCACGCCCCGGGGGTTTAAGCGCGCGGAAGGGTAGCCACCGATGCTCCCAAAATTTTACAAATATATTTTTCTTTTGAAACCAATCTCCCCCGGTGCGTGCCCAGACCCGCCGCATATACAAATTCACTCTGCAAACGGGCAGAGTCTCCTTTGTATATGCACGGCGTCCTGACTACAAAGTTCACGTGAACATGCCTTTAACCACACTAGACCGATTGCCAATCACATACAACCATTTTCCACAACATACAACCAATTTCCACAAGTAGTAAAGAGGCCGACTATTTTTGAAAGGATAAAACCACAGGGTTTTGGAAACGGTGTCCACCCGACACCAAGACTTTATAAAACTATTTTCGCAATCTCATAAATCCACAGAGTTTTAAAACGGCGCCCACCCGGCACCAGGTTTCATAAAACTATTTTCGAAATCACATAAATCCACATAATTTGAAAGCGGCGCCCACACGGCACCCGTATTTTTAAAACGGTTTCGCAACGTTTTTCATGTTTCATGTTTGCATTTTGAAAGCGGCCAAGTAACGAAGTAAGAACAAACACCCAACCAAAAGAGATATAAAAACAGTCCAACATCCACGTCGACCCCACGAGGGTATCGAGATCCACACAATAAGCTACCAGAAGTAATGAAATGAACAAGGAAAGAGTAAGTCAGAGTCTGTAGCCACATTGGGCTAGAAGATCACTCGCACGGCCTCACCAATGCCCTAGCGCTCGCCCCTAGACGCACCTATCACGGAGTGGGAAGTCAGTGACCAGAAGTAAAAACAATAAAAGCGATAAGGGCTAAAAGTAAGGCAAACCACTGTAAAACCAGAGCAACGCAAACCACTGTAAAACCAGAGCAACCGCCCTCTCCGACGTGCAACCAACAGTGAAAACCCTTCCCCTGTAATAATCCAAACCCGGGCACCTGCCCCGGCAACCACACCGAGCACCTACCTCGGCTAATCGCACCGGGCACCTGCCCCGGCACCACCTCGAGCACCTGCCTCGGCACGCTCACACCCCCCACCCATGAGGGCCCCCATTACGTCACCCATACGTGGGGTACACGGGTCAACGTACCACTTTTCCGGAAAAGCACACCCTCGCGGTGGCCAAACCGCTGGTGTGCATGTAGCAATCTCGAGCCTCAACCGAGCACCTACCTCGGCAAACCAGACCGAGCACCCGCCTCGGCGATCAAGTATCCATACAAGCTTTAACAGGATTAGTCAATATAAACATGCAATTACTAAAAACTTACACCTTCCCTTATAACTCCGAAAAACTAAGACAATGGAAAAGTCCCCACAACATGAGGTATCACCGAGCACCGCGACCCACAATCGCCATAACTATAACGATAATAAAACACAAACTTTTACCGGAGTTAACAATATTCCACATGTCGAACTTTACTCTTACCAATTATCCTCATTTCCGACTCCTGGACTGTCGAACGAGGAACCCACCTTCCAAATTCGGAATGGTCACATCGATCACCGTCCCCAACGCTAGTATGCCCCGAACAACCCTACCGTTGTTCGGGGAGGGCGAACTGCCCGCCCGGTCTCCCACCGCGACAGCCGTAAATCCGGGGGTCCACATCACCCACCAAACCCCTTAACAAAATAAACATAGCAACAACGAAACTGCGCATAAAGAGGTTCTAAGGGGTACCCACCTCGAACACGAAGGAGACGATGCGGAGACTCCAGCTAAAACACTCCCACCTTGTGCCCGAAAAAGCTACAGTAAGAAAAGTTGTTAGAAATGTCATCGTGGTCAAAAACACTCAAAAACGGGGCGAAACGAGCTAAAAACGGAGCTTCCGGACTCTTTGGCTGAAGGCTGGTGCACGGGTCAAGGCGTGGACCGGGTCCACGACAGAAGGCGGCGGCGGCGCAGACCGGGAGCACGGCACGGTGAGCCGCTGGAGCATGGCCAGTGTCGCGGACCGGGCTCACGGCTACAGTGGCGGCAATCGCAGACCGGGCGCACGCCACAGCGGGTGAACCGCTGCGGCTTGGGCCAGGCCGCGCACGGGAGAAATGCGCGCACCGGGTCCACCCGCGCTGCTGTGGTGGCGAGCGCCGGGTGCACGCCTAGTGCGTGCACCGCGCAGCCTAGGCTGGGCCAGCGCACGCGCCCGTGCGCCGGGTCCGCGCCTTCGGGCTGCGATGGCGTGCACCGGGTGCACGCCGATCCGGTGGACCGCGTGGCTGAAACCGGCCGCGGGACGAACAGTAAACCCTAATCGTGCCCCTTTTCCGGCTCCGGTTGCAACCACGCGACCCCGGCGGCTACGGCGACGAACTCGTGACCATGTTAACGGCGGCGGCAGCCTCCCGTTTAACAACGGCGGCGGCAGCTTCCCGTTACCACAAAACCCACATCGCGCGACAACCGAACAACCACCGCCCAAACCCTCGACCCCACAGAAATTGCAAAAGAAGTAAAACAACGAGAGGGTTTGCCACGATTGCTTACCGTGATCCCGCGAGGAAGGAGAAGGTGGATCGTCCCTCTTGTCACCAACGTGATGCTCCACGAGAGGAGGGTTCGCCCCCCCCTTTTTCTCCTTTTTCTCTCGCTCCCCTAAATCAAATTTTTTTTTTTCTTTTTTTTTCGAACTCCCCCTCTCCGTTCACGTTCTCCAAAAGAAGAGAAAAAGGGTTTACTACAAAAAAGGTGCTATATAATACCTCCAATCAACCCTAGGTCAAGGTCTGACTCGGACTTTCTCGAAAATCGTGCAAATTACCGCGCACGAATCTCGGTGCACTTTACAGTCACCGGGGGCTTCAAATCCCAATTCCGGGAGATCCGTAAGTCCGATTCCAGATCCGATCGCACCGTCGTTCCTCATTTTGCGAGCTCTACCACCTAAAAATACCCGCAAACCCCGACGGTCAGCCCAGAAATTCTCGAACTTCCAACCCCCCCTAACAACTAAAAAAATTCAGATAAGACCAAAACGGAAACCGGAAGGTCGAGGTATTACCAACTAATTAAAAGATAACCCAAAACATAAATGACGTGAAAAAATCTGATCGTAGAAGGGTCCCGTCCGATCGCCTCGAAAAGTGTGCCGTCACTTAGCACGGATTCTGATGCACCACTCAAGGCAAACGCTTTGACCCCCATTCCGGGAGATCCGTAATTCGGAATCCGAATCCGATCGCTTTGCCGTTCTCCGTTTTTCGAGCTCAAACGCAGAAAAATACTCGCGGTCCAGGCCGGTCCATTGCAGAAAACACAGTGAAGGGCCTCCCCAACAATCCCGTCATAAAACGAAGGTATACAATGGTATCGGAATGCCAGAATACTACATATGATGACTAGACTAAACTAGAATGAGACACCAAGTGCGCTCATAGTTCCTTTTCATTTTCAAAATTTGTTTAAATATTTATGAAAAAATTGAAAAAAAAATATACTTTTAAAAATTTTAAAAAAAAATTGTAAAATCTGTCCATGAAAATTTAATAATAAACCATACGATGAATAAATTAAGCAATAATAAAATTGATTAACTTTCAAAAAAAAAATTATTTATCTTTATTTTTTTAGAATTTTAAAAATTATAAAATATAAATCGGAGAAAATTATTTTTTAAAAATTTTATGCAAAATTTGCAAGTTCATCCAAGAAAATTACTTTTTCTTAATTTAAATAAGAAAACTTATGAGATCTATTTATGAAAATTTAATAATAAACTATATGAAATATACATTAAGCAAATTTAAATATCAAATGCTTCTATTTAGTTTTCAAATTTATTAGAATTTTCATGTTTCTAAACCTAATAATAAAGTTTTCAAAGTTAAGAATATCTTAAATCTCGCATAAAATGTTAAATTCATCCAAGAAAATAAAAAATGAACAATATAATGAAGTGGATATATTTTCATACTTTTGTACATTGTTAATAAAAATTTGCATAATTTCATATTTCTTCACAAAAAGAATTTTACAAATTAAATATATTCTAAATGTATGGAAAAAAATTTAAGTTGTAAATTTCTTGACTTACCTAATAAGTGAATCTTCGATTTTGCTATTTCTTTACTTTTTCTTTTAAGATCGAAGTGATCAAAGAATAATAAGAGATTGAAAGAAAAATTTAAAGAAAAAATTATGAGAAAAAAAAGGAGGAAAAAATAAAAAGAAAAAAATAGAGAAAGACATGTGAGAGGAAAGAAAAAATAGCGTAGAATAGAAAAAAATGTAGAACTGAAAAGAAGAAAAAAGATAAGAGAGATCCATAAAGGTCTATGCGAGAAACCAAAAAAGTCGAAGTAAAAAAAAAATTAAAAACAATGCCCGTGTGGACACGCAGCGGCACGTACCGTGATACCTTCTAGGTATCGCTTTTTAGTCTCGTTCGATACTCGGAGGATACCTTGCCACAAGGGGGCCAAGAGAGACCCCCCCAGTACCGTGTCCCCTCCTAATTGGTGGCACGATACGTATCGCCTCGTGTCGTAAGACACAGACGGATACTTAATTCCTTGACGATTACATACACGCATATTACAAATTTTTACTATGATTTTAGGACAACCCAAATATAAAGATATCTATATTTTGTGAATTTCAATTATTAGATTAAAATTCTAATTTTCTAATGTTTTTTCAACTTTTCACCTAATAGGACACCCCCGTGCCACGGCACTTTATTCCTTGCTCTCAACTATTTCCTCTCTCTAGCAAATCCTCTCCTTCAAGTGGAGTTTGGAGGAATCAAGCTTGAAGGAGATTTTTGAGGATTGGAGCATCCTTCTTGAGTAAGGAGAAATTGGAGAGGGAAGAAACTAAGGTGCGTTTTAGGGTTTTGAAGTCAGGATTTTGAAATTAACACTAGAAAAAATGAATTTAACAAACCCTAGGCTAATATAAGCTACAAATTGTAGAGATTGCCTTGAGAAAAGGGATTTTGTTGGGGAATTTGAAAACCCTAGGTCAAAATTGAAATTTTGGTACCTAAAGGGCTAAAAAATTATCTAACCCTTGGGAACCTTAATTGAAGGGTAGAGCACCGTGTGGGACAACAACAATTCAAGGAATGACGAGGTTTAGGCAACCGATTGAAGGATTCGGGACGATTTGGAGGGTTTTTGACAAATTGGCTTGAAAGCGGAGCAATTTGTTCGTGGAGTTCTAATTGCTCATGCCTACCAACAATTAGTGACGAACCAATATGAATTGTGCTTCACCAAAGTGGATTGGTCACTTTCCATGTCTAGAGAAACAATTTATGTTGAATCTATGCACACAATAGGATAGCTTACCTAGTAAATTGGCATGAATGAGACCTATTTTGCTTGAGATAATTTGCCACTAGAGTACACGGAATGGACATATATTGAAACATGTACACCTATTAACTGAACTATATAAACATGATGACATTCTCTAGGGATATTAAAGAACTTGACATATGAATACTATTGAACATAATGCCATCTAACATAGGTTGAGAACAAGTGAATGGGTTGTCACTCAAACAATGACATCATGAAACCTAGAGGGGCTAACATCATGGGTTGAATACAAGGTGTAAAATGTATAAAGCAAAAGCGGCAATTCCGCTACTCATTGTGAGACCAAGGTGAAAAGCGGCAATTCTGCTACCTATTCATGGACCCGAGCGTGCAATGATTTCGTCACCCATAAGCTTAAAAGCCACAGTGAGCGGCAACTCCGCTACCTGTTGATTAGCCGGGGTGTGTGCAATGATTTCGCTGCCCTTAGACTTGTGAGCCAAGGCGTGTGCGACGACTATGCTACCAATTGTTAAGTGGAAACTCATAACGAGAACAGGGTAATGAAAATAGTAAACAAAACATGAATTGAATCATTAAGTGTAGACTTCATTATCCTATTGATTGAGGCATAAGCATAGTTGCTTCTTTTTGCATATAGTAAAATATATATGCTTTAGTTGATTATCAGTTATATCACATGCTTATATTACCTCATTTGGACTTGGTAGGTCGAGCTTTCCTCATGGGCGACCGTAACCACTGGAAACTATGTAAATAATTCTTACCCCAATTTCTGCAAGCCCTTCCACGATAGATGTGGCTGAGCAAGAAAAGGACGTGGTATAGTAGATAGAAGTTCTACCAGCGTTTTTGGGTGTAGCCAAGACATTACCCATACTAGAGAGTACTATTCTGAAAAAATTGTGAAATGTAATGAAACATATAAAGAAATTTTTTGGTTGTATTTGGATGCCATGTAAATGAAAAAAATGACGTAATAGCTAGTACTGCTTATGTTTAAATGATACCTCCGTCATGTAATTAATGTGTTTTGTTCCTGTTGGAATGTATTATATGGGTTGTGACGCCTTAGGCGGGTAGGAAAAATTCTGTTCGTTCGGCAGGTCTATACACGTGCCCGGTGATGCTTCCGTTGCAGGCTTGGGGCCTGACAGAAACGCCCCACTTCCCGAGGCACCACCCATTCCAGAACTACTCTATGAAGCCAACCTCGCACGCTCCCCTATTCTCTAAGTGTTATGTGGCACCAAGTCTCCGCCTAAGCTAAGAAGCGCAAGCTTGTGACCCCAACGGGGGCACACGGGTGGGTTCAAACATTGGGTCATGTGGTTAAGTCTAGGTGTTCCGGTGCGATTAGCTAGCTCACCC
>CM054944.1:12057606-12168133 GCA_029168755.2 Tillandsia fasciculata | reverse complement strand
GATTGCGCAACCGACGATCCCCTATGGAAAGGTGCTGTGGAGCAACCAGGAAGAACGCGAAGCGACTTAGAAACGGGAGTCAAAGATGGAGGAGTGCTACTCAGTTTTATTCGTTGCGGACCAGGGTTAAGTTTCGAGGACGAAACTTGTTTTAAGAGGTGAGTGATGTAGAGTCCTGGCGTTCCAATGCTTTTGAATACCTTCTTTTGTGACAGAGTGGTTAAGGAAGCTTTTCACTGTGTTTTCTGCAATGGACCGTCCTGGACTGCGGGTATTTTTCTCTGCGTTTGAGCTCGGAAAACGGAGAATGGCAAAGCGATCATCGGATTCGAATTCCGAATTACGGATCTCCCGGAATGAGGGTCAAAGCGTTTGCTTTCGGGTGGTGCATCAGAGTCCGTGCTAAGTGGCCGGCACACTTTTCGAGGTGATCGGACTGGATCCTTCTACGATCGGACGCTTCATCTTATTTATGTCAGTGGGTTGTTTTTTTTACTTTGTAGTACCTCGACCTTCCGGTTTTCCGTTGGTCTTAACTGAATCTTTTTAGTTGTTAGGGAGGGGTTGAAAGTTCGAGAATTTCTGGGTTGACCGTCGAGGTTTGCGGGTATTTTTTAGGCGGTAGAGCTCGCAAAATGAGGAACGGCGGTGCGATCGGTTCTGGAATCGGACTTACGGATCTCCCGAAATTGGGATTTGAAGCTCTCGGTGACTGTAACGTGCACCGAGATTCGTGCGTGGTAATTTGCACGATTTTCGAGGAAGTTCGAGTCAGACCTTGACCTAGGGTTGATTGGAGGTATTCATAAATAGTACCTTTTTGTAGAAAACCCTTTTTCCTTTCATTTGGTGAACGTGAACGGAGAGGGAGAATTCGAATTTCGAAAATTCGAATTAGGGGAGCGATCGAGAAAGGAGAAGGAAGAACGGGAATCCATCTTCCGGGGAGCTTTACGTTGGAGACGAGAGGGACGATCCTTTTTCCTCTTCCTCGCAGGGCCGGTAAGTGATCGTGTTGTTTTCCGATTTGCAATTTCTGTGGGGTCGAGGGTCGGGCGATGGTCATTCGGTGTCGCACGTCGCGTGGGTTTGCTGGTAACGGGAAGCCGCCGCCGCCGTTGTTAAACGGGAGGCCGCCGCCGCCGTTATCATGCCCACGGAGTCGTCGCCGTGTTCGCGGGGTCATCGCCGGAGCCGCGGGAGACGAAACCGGAGGGTTTACTGTTCACCCGTACGGCTGCACCACCGCGCGGTCCACAGGACCAATCGTGCACCCGGTGCACGGCTCCCGGGCCCAGGGGGCGCGGACCCGGCGCACGAACGCGTGCGCCAGGCCGCGCGTCCACGGGACCTGGCGTGCACCCGGCGCACGGTTCCCGGCCCAGGGGGCGCGGACCCGGCGCACGAATGCGTGCGCCAGGACGCGCGGTCCACCGGTCGGGCGTGCACCCGGTGCACGCCTCCCCAGCCCAATAGCGTGGACCCTGTGCGCGCTTCACCTCGTGCGCGGCCCGGCCCATGCCGCAGCGGTCTACCGCTGCGGCGTGCGCCCGGTCTGCGCTGCGGCCGGCTCGCGCCATGGACCCGGTCCACGCCTGGACCCGTGCACCGATCTTCAACCGGAAGCCCAGAAGCTCCGTTTTTGGCCCGTTTCGCCCCGTTTTTGAGTGTTTTTGACCGCGATGATATTATTAACGATACTTCTTACTGTAGTTCTTTTCGGGCACAAGGTGGGAGTGTTTTTGACTGGAGTTTCCGCACACCTTTTCCCTCGCGTTTCAAGTGGGTACACCCTTAGAACCCCTTTATGCACAATTTCGTTACGGTCATGATTATCATGTGGTGGGTACTCGTTCTGAGGTTTAGTGTCGGGATTTGAAAACTGTAAATATATTTCAATTAACTGTGGTAATCTGTGATGATCTATACGGTTCATTATTGTTGGTTTCGTTTTGGGTACTTGGTTCATTATTGTTGGTTTCGTTTTGGGTACTTGGTTCATTATTGTTGGTTTCGTTTTGGTACTTGGTTCATTATTGTTGGTTTCGTTTTGGGTACTTGGTTCATTATTGCTGGTTTCGTTTTGTGTACTTGGTTACGATGCTCGAGGCTGCAGCACGCGCACCCGCGGTTTGGCCACCGCAAAGGGTGTGCTTTTCCGGAAAAGTGGTCGATGACCCGTGTATACCCACGAGGTGACGTAGTGGGGTCCCCGTAGGTGGGGGGTTTGAGGCACAAAGGTGTGAGCGGTGCGACCCGTCGGGGTAGGTGCTCGGCGTGGTTTACCGAGGTAGGTGCTCGGTCCGGTTTCCCGAGGTTGGTGCTCGTTCGGTTTTCTTTCCCGAGGTTGGTGCTCCGTTCGGTTTTCTTTCCCGAGGTTGGTGCTCGGTTCGGTTTTCTTTCTTGAGGTTAGTGCTCGGTTTGGTTTTCTTTCCCGAGGTTGGTGCTCGGTTCGGTTTTCTTTCCCGAGGTCGGTGCTCGGTTCGGTTTTCCTTCTTGAGGTTAGAGCTCGGTCTGGGTTGCCGAGGCAGGTGCCCGGTTCAGATTTTGCAGGGGAGGGGACATCGTCGATCGCACGATGCAGAGGGCGGTTACGCTGGTTTTCTTACGGTTTGCTTTAGTTACAGTCTCCCTGCATTTCTTCTCTTATACCTTGTGTCGCTGACTTCCCACTCTGTGACAGGTTCCTTCGGAAGTGAGAGCGAGGGCGACGGTGAGGCCGTGACAGGAGTACTTTTGGTCCTTGGAGACCATAGGCTGTATGTATCCCTTTTCTGCTCATTTCATTATTTAGTAGTGGCTTACTATGTGGATGGCGATACCCTTGTGGGGTCGATGTGGATGTTGGACTATCCTTTTTATTACCTTTGTGGATGATCGTTTTGCTTTTCCCGACTGGCCACTTTTAAACTACCAAAGAAAAGAAAAAGAAAACATTGTGAAAACTGTTTTAAAAAAATCTGGGTGTCGTGTGGGCACCATTTCAAAACCCTGTGGATTTATGGATTTCGAGAAACCGTTTTGAAAAACCTGGATGCCGTGTGGGCACCGTTTTAAAACTTGTGGATTTATCCTTTCAAAACTTGTTGGCCTCGTTAATACCTATGGAAATTAATTGTATGTTTCCGGCTGTTGAACTTGTGTGGTTAAAGTGACGGTTGCATGGTTATTGTATTCGGGACGCCGTGCATATACAAAGGAGACTCTGCCCGTTCGCAGAGTGAATTTGTATATGCGGCGGGTCTGGGCACGCACCGGGGAGTTTGGTTTCAAAAAAAAAAATAATAACAATAATATACATATACGCCAATTCAAATCTTTTCAGTGGTCGTCTTCCGCTTATTGAAAACCCCAGGGCGTGACATAGGCCGAGGGATCGGGTTTTCTTAGTGTGGGATGCATTTCCTTTACACTCGTGCTTGGTAGCAGAGTGGAGTCTGGTAGATGTAGTTGATCTTTCATCTGTGGCGGGAGCCGTTTAGGAGGACGGCGGTCCCGAGGTATTTCGTTTTCCTATTCTTTATTGGTTGCCGCGGTGTTAGTGGCGGCGGTTTACTAGTGTTAGCAGAACCTTGAACCCAGAACTGCTTTTAGACACACATATGATTTTAGCCAACCGATGTTTTCCTCCAAGCGTCGTAGGTCGCCCGAGTCTGTTCTTGTTTGATTGGACAAGGGCTTAGCTCTACGAGGCTTGGGTATAAAAACTTGTTTTCAATGGTTTTCCTAAAAAGAACTAAAAATCATTAATATGGATTTCTTACAAATCAAATGGCTTTCCATAAGAAATGTCACCTTTTTCTATAAATGTAACCACTTGAGATGATTCAAGTGGTCTGGGTTCTAAGGTCTGCCTTTTCCTTTGGAACGAGAACAACGAGAGGCTATGCCTAGAGCCTGTTCTTGTTTGATAGGGTTGTAGGTTCTAGTCTTTCGGGGTTTTCGGATCCTCTACTATTACCTGTTGTGGGGTTTATCCTGTTAGTGAGTCTGCAGGTTGGGTTGATGTTCTGTGGTTGGGAGCCGTTGGAGTCAACGGTGGTCCCGTGTCTTTGGGTATTGTCTATCTAAGTTCTGTTAGCCCTGAGTGGTAGGTTGATCCTGGCTGTGGAGTGTCTCCAGCCAGTGTGTTTTGTGCTGTGAGTTGTTGGAGATGCGAGTGTCTCGGGCTTCGTGAGAGCTGATCAGCTGAGTCGTCGAGTGTGCTCCGACTGTTGTGAGAGATGTTGAGGATTGAGTTCTTCCGAGCAGAGCGTGAGCGTGGATTTTGACCATAGCCTGCAATGCCACCTGAGCGACAGAGTGCGCGGATACCTTTCCTCGGTGGGGTCGCGCCCCTCGAGAGCCACACCCGGGGTGGATATGTTACTCTTGTATCGCGACTTGTCGATGCCGTCCCTCTGACTGAGCCAGTTTTGGCAGTTACGGACGCAGTCCCTCTGACTGAGCCAGTTTTGGCAGTTACGGACATAGTCCCTCTGGCTGAGCCAGTTTTGGCAGCTACGGACGCCCTACATAAGTCCGGTCCTCCGGGATATACGGCAGTAGGTAGGCGCAGGCTTGACTGGACCCGAGGAGGCAGTCAGTTCAGATTGGGTGACTATATTGTTATATTAGCAGATGCATCATATTTTCATCTGTCCCGCTTTTTGAGCATCTAGATAGGGGCATAGTAGCTGTAGAATTTATTTCCCAGCTTTTTCCCTTCAGTACTGCATTGTTCTTCTTGCCTCTAGTAGACTTAATGGGCAGACCGTTGGGCTTGTTGACGGCACCCACTGAGAGCCACTGTGGGAGGTAGTTCTCACACCCGTCGTGGTGTCTTTTTCCCTAGGGATTTCTACGCCTGTTCCTGCTGTTCCAGCTGCTGCTTCTTCAGATCAAGGTAAGGGAGTCGCGAGCTAGATCCCTACCAGTCGTCGTTGTCCTGTGAGTAGAGGTACCCCTACCAGAAGATTAGAGTGGTTTGTTGAGCGCCCATGTAGAGTGGTATTGAGTTGTACTTTTCTTCTTTCTTTGAGAGACTTTTGTATTTTGTTGTTGGTAAGGACTTATTGTATATTGTGAGAGTTGTATTTTATATTTATTTCTAGCAGTTACTCTCAGCTCTGATATCTGTTTAGTATAGTACCTTTCTTTGCAGGTTTGACGCTTCGTCTATACGGGGTTCACCGTATGGGCGGCGGATCTGTTAGCGAGCCCGGGTCGCAGTTTCGACCCCGGGGCGTGACAGGTGCTGCCTCCAGGCTGGTTGTAACATGAGCCTCTATTCTCAGCCCTTGTTATTGGAGCATTGTAGGTTGCTTGCAATTGAGATGGCTGTGCAGATAACACCCTCAACAACTCTTCATGTTGTTGGCTAATTCCAACTTGAGAATTTCATTTCCTTTCTTCCCTTCTTCTTGGAATTCTGCCAGCTGGTTGGTCAGCTCACTGAGTTGAGTTTGACGATTGATGCTTGGCTCTTTCTTTGAGATAATTGACATGTTCGCTGAAATCACTCATCCGGGTACCCTCTACCATCTTGCTCTGTTTGGTTGTGAATCTGAATATGTTTTGGCTCTTTTTTCTCAGTTGTTTTAATGTTGGCTTTCTTTGTGCTGGATTTCTTTTCTTACTGTAAGGCCTCCTCTCTGGTTTGGAAGCTATGGTTGCTATATACACACACTCTTGGGTGTTCACCAAGAAGTTGATTTAAGATGACCAAAATAGAACACAAACAGATATTACAAGATAGTGCTTGTGATTGTGCCCCAGCTCAAATAAGAGTTTTACCTATTGACATCAATACACACACTCTAGGGTGTTCACCAAGAAGTTGATTTAAGATGACCAAAATAGAACACAAACATATAGAAAGAGCTTTAAACTACAGTGCCACGGTTCAAAAAGAAAACATACAACACAAGTGCCAATATACAATATGCGACCCAACATAAAGTTCTTCAATGTTTACTTCTCACTTAACAACTCGGGAGCATATTCACAAGTGTCAGCCACTAAATATTCAATAATAGGACACCAAACGATCAACCAGTTTACAACAGTCAACTATGTCACACTATATATATCTCCATGCCAAGTAACTTCGACGACTGGCACATGGGGCAAAAACTCAGCTTACTCTCACATTCTTTGCATAGGCAAAGATGTCGGCAGGGCAACAAGAGCATGCATGCTTCGTTTACTTTGCATACGTTACAAACCATCGAGTGCTTAATGTCCTTCCTATCCTTGTCCAGTAGATGTAACTTTATAGCCCCACCATCACAGCACGAGGCTGTGTCATCTACCTCACTGTCACCACACCCTTCTTTGTTGTCACTGCTTTGCGCATACACTTGCTCGATATTGTACTTGAGGGCATTAATCATGTTCTCATTGTACTTTGCTCTCTGCTGCCAAGCAGCAACTTCCATTGTCAACACTTTAATCTGTTCCTCGAGCTCTGAGTTCTTTTTATTAATATCATCCACTTCCACATCTTTCTCCCGTATCTTCCGCATGATCCTATCCTCCACCGAAGCCAACGTTTGAAATTGCTTGGCTTGAATCTTTTCCAATATAGATTGCCTTAGGCGCTCACCCTGACAATTGAGATATCTATCAGCATAGATTGCTTAAGAATTGTCTATTTAAGTAAAGAAAAAAAAAAAAAGAAAATTGCAGATAGCATGTGAGAAAAAAGTGGCATGCCATTTCAAGATAGCGACAAATGAAGAAAATATATTTACCCTGGGAAAAAGGAGAAACATGATAACAAGTAAACGAGTTAAAAAAATATCATCCACAAATAAAAGGGACTATCCTATTGTTCCAATGGAAGTTCAACTATGGAGGAAAAGGGCATGGGCCAACGATATACTCCCAACACTTTTTCCATCAAGCCAGACATCAAGACATTTATTAGCGACTGTCCTTGTACTGCAGTGAAATCAACACCTTAGGAGCAAAATTCACCAAACCTAACTTCACGGCTACATCCACTAAAACATGAGCATGCAATGCTCCATGCATCATTAAATATATCTCATTCCCAGCATGTGTTGTCTGAAAAGGTGACCTGCATCTGCCCTTTCCACCTTTGTTACTCTTTTAAGTCGGACTGGTCTCTTAGTGAAGATGTAAGGAGTGTTTTTCTCCAGATGGAAGTTCTCAGTGAGTGAACAAACAGTTTCCAATTGAACTTCAACTTTTTTCAAAATTAAGTCATGCTTTGGTGAAATTAAACACACCTTAGCTAAAATTGACTGACACCAAAAATAAGACAAGGAGTGGTGAGAAAAGATGCAAGTTTAGAGGCTCATTCCAGCTAAATAAATTGTATAGGATTACAGATGAAGTGCGGACAGTTTTGGGGCCATATTTCAACTCATTAGTTCAATAACAACGTGCTATACAGAAGAAAAAATCCAAACAAATGTCAAATAGACCAGCTCCTAAGCCTATTCAAGAACTGGCAGGTAATGAACAAAGAGACCAGTAATTTAGGCCCCACATCGTAGAGATAGGTTATCCACTACTTCAACTGCATCTTATCAGGAGGGTGACGTTATAATTATGTTGTTTAGAAGTAGCTTTCATGTACAAGGCACCAACCCATATCCTTTCGGATGAAGCTGATTGTGATATTTAATGGTTTTTTTTGTCATATCCACAAATGATAAGTAAACAAAATAGAGGACAAGAAAAATTATCTCCCACACCACAAGAACATTGAGGGATGGATGTGTTATTTGACAATGGCAACACAAAAAATATAACGTTATGGCAGCCAAACTAAACTGTGCCTGTAAAGATGGTTGACAACCTTAGCATGAAAACCCAGTAAATTTACATAAAATACTAAATTGATGCATGGGTATGCGTGCCAACATCAAATACATGTTGTTTCCATAAATAAGCCCTATAGTACACGTGAAGTCATGCAGCACCTATCCCTGCAATCATCAGTAGGTTCATCCTTTCGCACTTTGATTGGAAGACCCATGACAGAGCAAGGATTTAAGTGTCTATCGGCATTGGTCATATCCACCGTGCCGTATCATGCCAACAAGTTATCAGCATAATACAATCCCCATGTCGATGACATAACTCAACTCTTTATTCTTTAAATTAGTAAGTAATTTTCTCAATAAGTTCAAAAAATTTGATAAAAATATATAATAAGCAATTAGAATATTTTGTTGCTAAAGAATATAAATATCTCATGCCATTATGTATCGGTGCACATATATTTTCTGTGACCGGCACGCAACGGCATGGTCGGCACACACCGTATCGTACCATGCCGGCAAGTTTTCAATACGATCCTGTGCCACAACATTTAAATCCTTGTGACAGAGGAAACAACATCGATACAATTATCATGGTCTGTTTCCTTGGAAGAAGCAACCATTCGACATACTATATAATTCATCCTGTAGAATGTCTTTTGTGTTCCAAAAGGAAGTAAAAGCACCAGAGAGATTAAAGAAAAAAAGTTATCACACAATACCCTTAATAAGCTTCACAATATCCTCCCACCTTTAATTGGTACTTAACGTCACATAGGTGGTAGTTTGCTTCTAACACCTTGTTATAAAGTAAAAGAAGAAAACAAGCAATGCGAGGGAAAGGACCAGCAAAAGGAGGGGAATGGAGAACGGAATTGAGAACGGATCAAGGCAACCTTGATCTTCAAATAGATCACCAAATGATTCAATTTTTCATCCCTCTCAAATATAGAAAACAAATGTATAGCCCAAAACAAAATCCTAGAGCATACATAGGTTCTCTAGAAATCAATATATTAACAAATATAAATCATCTGACAAACTCCTACTGACGATGACAGGAAATATTAACTTTCCTGAAGAAAACAAAATAACCACATCAAATAAGCCTAAATGAAACTGTCATGCATTGTACTTTCACAAATAGCAGAGTTCTAGTGAAGAATAGCAATGGACACTTGAGTGTCTGGATAAGCCCCAATGGTGTTTGGGGAGCATCTAAGTGTTTTCGACGCAAAAACGGACTTCGGAGTGTTAAATATGCAAAACTATAGATTTGCACTAAATACCGGTACTAGGGATGGTAATCTAGCTTAGCTATTCACAAGCCAACTCGTGTTTGACTCGAAAATAAGCTCAAGATTGATCACTCGTTTAATAAATGATCCGAACGAGCTAAATTTTTAAGCTCGAAATTTTAATGAGCTGAACAACTCGCTCGTGTTCGGCTCGATATAGCTCGAATGTATGTATAAAACTAAGTTGGAATGCTTCTTAAAATACCAAAACTTTGTTAACATCTGGATCTACTCCTTTGGTCATTGAATCAAAAGTCAATAATGATGGTTATTTGTGGGATCCACCTTCGTGGATGATCCAAGAATTGCTAGGATTGGCCAAAAATATAATAGCACCAACACTTTGGTATTTCCAAAACCACCGTACATGTGTATGTACAAGTACCAAGGATTAAAATGCCGTGGCACGGGGTGTGCCAGCCGTTGCCTGGCAAGCATGCCGACACATGGCACGCTTGCGTGTTGACTGACACACACAACCTCCTTGTGGCACACTTTAGTACGGTCTTATTTTAAATTTTTTCTATCCAATAAGGTTTTATAATGTTATTTTAAAAGTTTGAGTAATAATTATAAATTTTGGCTATATATTGATTTGTCTTGATCTAATATCAATAATAGCTCACTAACTTACTAGTTAATAACTTAATATAGTTGTCTTCTTTATATGTGAAGTAAAATACAACTACAACTCAGAGAGAAAATTATTTTTTTTTTTAAATTTTTATAAAATTTTGTAAGATCCATTCGTATCGATTCGATGAAGAACCCGCATGATGTCACGCCCCGGGGGTTTAAGCGCGCGGAAGGGTAGCCACCGATGCTCCCAAAATTTTACAAATATATTTTTCTTTTGAAACCAATCTCCCCCGGTGCGTGCCCAGACCCGCCGCATATACAAATTCACTCTGCAAACGGGCAGAGTCTCCTTTGTATATGCACGGCGTCCTGACTACAAAGTTCACGTGAACATGCCTTTAACCACACTAGACCGATTGCCAATCACATACAACCATTTTCCACAACATACAACCAATTTCCACAAGTAGTAAAGAGGCCGACTATTTTTGAAAGGATAAAACCACAGGGTTTTGGAAACGGTGTCCACCCGACACCAAGACTTTATAAAACTATTTTCGCAATCTCATAAATCCACAGAGTTTTAAAACGGCGCCCACCCGGCACCAGGTTTCATAAAACTATTTTCGAAATCACATAAATCCACATAATTTGAAAGCGGCGCCCACACGGCACCCGTATTTTTAAAACGGTTTCGCAACGTTTTTCATGTTTCATGTTTGCATTTTGAAAGCGGCCAAGTAACGAAGTAAGAACAAACACCCAACCAAAAGAGATATAAAAACAGTCCAACATCCACGTCGACCCCACGAGGGTATCGAGATCCACACAATAAGCTACCAGAAGTAATGAAATGAACAAGGAAAGAGTAAGTCAGAGTCTGTAGCCACATTGGGCTAGAAGATCACTCGCACGGCCTCACCAATGCCCTAGCGCTCGCCCCTAGACGCACCTATCACGGAGTGGGAAGTCAGTGACCAGAAGTAAAAACAATAAAAGCGATAAGGGCTAAAAGTAAGGCAAACCACTGTAAAACCAGAGCAACGCAAACCACTGTAAAACCAGAGCAACCGCCCTCTCCGACGTGCAACCAACAGTGAAAACCCTTCCCCTGTAATAATCCAAACCCGGGCACCTGCCCCGGCAACCACACCGAGCACCTACCTCGGCAAATCGCACCGGGCACCTGCCCCGGCACCACCTCGAGCACCTGCCTCGGCACGCTCACACCCCCCACCCATGAGGGCCCCCATTACGTCACCCATACGTGGGGTACACGGGTCAACGTACCACTTTTCCGGAAAAGCACACCCTCGCGGTGGCCAAACCGCTGGTGTGCGTGTAGCAATCTCGAGCCTCAACCGAGCACCTACCTCGGCAAACCAGACCGAGCACCCGCCTCGGCGATCAAGTATCCATACAAGCTTTAACAGGATTAGTCAATATAAACATGCAATTACTAAAAACTTACACCTTCCCTTATAACTCCGAAAAACTAAGACAATGGAAAGTCCCCACAACATGAGGTATCACCGAGCACCGCGACCCACAATCGCCATAACTATAACGATAATAAAACACAAACTTTTACCGGAGTTAACAATATTCCACATGTCGAACTTTACTCTTACCAATTATCCTCATTTCCGACTCCTGGACTGTCGAACGAGGAACCCACCTTCCAAATTCGGAATGGTCACATCGATCACCGTCCCCAACGCTAGTATGCCCCGAACAACCCTACCGTTGTTCGGGGAGGGCGAACTGCCCGCCCGGTCTCCCACCGCGACAGCCGTAAATCCGGGGGTCCACATCACCCACCAAACCCCTTAACAAAATAAACATAGCAACAACGAAACTGCGCATAAAGAGGTTCTAAGGGGTACCCACCTCGAACACGAAGGAGACGATGCGGAGACTCCAGCTAAAACACTCCCACCTTGTGCCCGAAAAAGCTACAGTAAGAAAAGTTGTTAGAAATGTCATCGTGGTCAAAAACACTCAAAAACGGGGCGAAACGAGCTAAAAACGGAGCTTCCGGACTCTTTGGCTGAAGGCTGGTGCACGGGTCAAGGCGTGGACCGGGTCCACGACAGAAGGCGGCGGCGGCGCAGACCGGGAGCACGGCACGGTGAGCCGCTGGAGCATGGCCAGTGTCGCGGACCGGGCTCACGGCTGTTACGGAATTTGAGTTGGCGTATTTCGTGAATAGTTTAAGTCTTGAGGATTGAAGATGAAGAAACTGTGGATCATATACCTCAATCTCAAGAAAGAAGAATTCAAAAGGATCAGGTACGTTTAACTAAATAATTTTGATGATCCGAATACTTCTTATAGTGTAGAAACACTTGGAAGAGGTTTTAATTGCATATTCATCAAAAACTGAACATGGGACATGTTCAGGATCCGGATCGTGGACTTTCAATCCGGATCCCGAAAGGTGTTCGTTCATACATTGCTGCAATCCGGATCATAGCTTGGGCAGTCCGGATCCCGAATGGGGTGTTTTGTGAAAATGTATGAACGATCCGGATCGTGGATTATGATCCGGATCCCGAACAGGCGATTTTCTGGAAACTGCATTCTGTGCGTCTGCGATCCGGATCGTGGCTTATGCAATCCGGATCGCCGTCGGTAAAACTTTCCAGAAAAGTTTGTTTTTGATCCGAATATTCTTCCTAGGGTTTCTAACCTATAAATAGCCCTCCTATTTCATTTCTAGGGCATCGGAAAAAGAGCCGTCATTTTCAAATATCATTTTATACGGCCTTAGATCCACATATAGAGAAGAACGGAAATCATTAGATCTATTTAATGGTTCTTCATCTATATTGATTAGTTTGATTCTAGGATTTTCATACTCATATCTTGAGTTGAATCAAACTAATGAATACTTAGATGGTATTTCCGATCTACTCTTGATCTAAGTATTCGGCGGATCATCACCACCCAAACAAACAACGATTTACCCCAAAATCGGCGCGTGGACTCGCGTGGCCTTGTGGATTCAAGGTGTTATCGCTCTCGTGGATTCGGAGCGAGGTGCGTTCGTGGATTCGAAGCGTACCATTGGGTGAAGACCGTGGATTCGGTTGGACGTCGTGGACTCGACGTTGGACGCTGTGGATTCAGCGTTGGCGGCGCAAATCGTGGATTCGAGAAGCGTTGCGGAGCGAGCGGAGAAGATCGACTAGGGGCGTATGGTAAAAGGTTGAGTCGTCTGTGAGTACGTTATATCACCTTGTACGTGTGTTAACTCTAGTGGATTTCGCCGTGTTATCGGTCCCGTGGTTTTTTACTCCGGTTTGGAGTTTTCCACGTAAAAATCTTGTGTGTTCTTTTATTTTTCCGCATTGGGTTTTATCGCACAAAGATTTTTGAGTGTTTATTGTTTACACCTATTCACCCCCCTCTAGGTGTTTTTTCCCCTATTAGATCCTTATTAACCTAAACCCAACAAGTGGTATCAGAGCGGGAATAGGGTTGTAAACAATGGTTGAAGGTGGAAACATCAATCGACCCCCTTTCTTTGATGGAACTAATTATGCGTACTGGAAAGTACGGATGAAAGCTTTCTTAATTTCCATCGACGAAAGGGTGTGGCAATCAATTGAATTAGGATGGTCTAATCCAACTGAAATTTTAGATGATGTTCGCACCTTAAAACCTAGGTCGAAATGGACCAAGGAAGAGATAGACTTATCTTCTTACAATGGCAAAGGGATTAATGCTCTATTTAATGCTTTGTCACAAACTGAGTTCTCTCGCGTCTCGGCATGTGAGACTGCGAAAGAAATCTGGGATGTTCTTCAAGTTACGCATGAGGGAACTAACTTAGTGAAGATTCAGAAACTGCAAATGCTCACGAGCAAGTTTGACTCAATCTCTATGGCAGAGAATGAATCCTTCACTGACTATTACACACGATTGCAAGACATCGTGAACTCATGTGCTAACTTGGGAGAGAAGATTCCAGAATTTAAAGTTGTAAGAAAAATTCTAAGAACTCTTCCTGAACGATTTCGCCCGAAGGTTGCAGCCATTGAAACAATTAAACACCCGGACGAAATGCGTGTAGAAGAATTAGTAGGTGCTTTACAAACTTATGAAATGACTTTTCCTACTAACTATTCTTCTGGAAAGGCATCCTCTTCTAAGTCTTCAGGTTACGCATTGAAATCAACTAAAGAAGAAGACGCGGATTCATCCTCCTCGGACGACGACGAGAACATTTCTATGGAGGACTTTGAGAAGCAGCTCGCTCTCTTGACAAGGAAGTTTCGCCGCAACTTTCGAAGGGGAAATTCAAGCAAAACTCCATCCTTCGGAAAGTCGAAGAAAGGCAAGGGATTCTCAAGCTACAAGTCAAGAAGCCAAGAGAACTTCTCAAAGGATAAGAAAAGTTCTGAGGGACAAGTTCAGTGTTTCAAATGTCGAGGCTACGGCCACATAGCAACTGAATGTCCCAACAAGAATCCGGCTAAGAAGAAAGCGATGCAAGCAGTCACTTGGGATGACAACTCCACGTCAAATGAGTCATCGTCAAGTGATGAAGAAGACAACGCGATAGCTTTCCACGCGTCCACCAAACCTTCATCCTTCATGTGCTTAATGGCAAGTACATCCGACTCACTGTCCAACTCCACTGTGGAAAAGATTGCAACGGACGATGAGTCAGATAATTCGGAAGGTGAAGATTTTGTTTTAGCCTACCATCAACTTCTGAGGGATTCAAAGAAACTGGCTAAACAAAACAAGGGGTTGAAAGAGAGATTACTGGAACTTGAAGTTGAAGTAAAAAGAGTAACCTCTATCTCAACCGATCTTGAAGCGGAAAGGGACGATCTGATTAAGACAAATGTTTCCCTTCAAGAGTCCAATGAGCATTTCGAGAAGAGTTATGTAGACATGGTGAACAAAGCGAATTACTTCTTGAAGCTCTACGGCGAGGCCCGACAGGAAAAATCTGAAATGACAGAGACCATACGCCAACTAAAGGATGACTTACAGAGATTTACTTCTGGAAGGAGTAAGTTGGACAGACTCTTTGGTCTCGGTCAAAGAAACAAGTTCGGCCTCGGATACACTCAAACTGGAGACATTCCAAGTTCGAGTGGTACGGTATTTGTGCCTTCGTCGGTATCTCCTCCTCCGACACCGGTGTTCACGCCAAGCAACGACAACGAACCTACTACATCATCTTCGGAATCGACAAGAACCAAGGTATGTTTTCGTTGTGGCATTTCAGGGCACATCAGAAGAAACTGCAAGACTGGAGCCAAATGCACACCTCAAGAACATCTTGCAGCAACTACCAAAAGGGCTATTCCTCGGAAAACCACTCCAACCAAATTGACGGAAAAGAGCCTTGGTAGTACATCGCTCAAGACGACATCTTCAAGGAGCAGCAATTCTTCAAGCAAGACGCCCTCACCTAGGAAATCAACTCCACGAGCACTACAGTC
This sequence comes from Tillandsia fasciculata, assembly GCA_029168755.2. Lineage (NCBI taxonomy): Eukaryota > Viridiplantae > Streptophyta > Magnoliopsida > Poales > Bromeliaceae > Tillandsia > Tillandsia fasciculata. Next base: position 12,153,016 of record CM054944.1, on the reverse strand, counting down.
GCATACCAAAAAGGTTTGGGTGCGCAAAGGTGAGATCTTTCCCTGTCTTGCTACCACTGTTTCCTTGCATGCATATGATAGTTCGTCTTGGTATTTGGATAGCGGGTGTTCCCGACATATGACCGGCGATAAAAACTGTTTTCAAACTTTTGAGAAAAACTCCGGAGGACTTGTTGTTTTCGGAGATGGCCGGTCTTCCAAAATTGTTGGAAAGGGAACAGTAGCTATTCCAGATGGCCCGGTTCTAGATAATGTATTATTTGTTCATGGCCTAAAGACTAACCTCATAAGCATAAGTCAACTGTGTGATAATGGTTATTCAGTTAATTTTTCATCTGATAAATGCACTGTAACTGACTTGAACCATGCTTTCTTTTTAAAGGGGGTTAGATCAGAAAACAACTGTTATGTAGTTCCTTCTAAAATTTCTGAAAAATGTAACCTAGCATCTTTGAAAAACGAAACACTTTGGCATGAAAGGCTAGGTCACATAAACTTTAAGGAACTTTCTAGAATTTCAAATAAAGATGTGGTCAAAGGGGTTCCGAAACTTTCTTTTGAACAAAACCTTGTGTGTGGCGGTTGCCAAAAGGGAAAACAGTCTAGGACTGCACACAAGAATTTGAACCACATAGGTACAAAACGGCCTTTGGAACTTTTGCATATGGACTTAATGGGGCCAACTCGTCAACCATCTCTGGGAGGTAAATGGTATATTTTCTTGATTGGTTGATGATTTTCTAGATATACTTGGGTAGCCTTTCTAAAAGAAAAAGCTGATACCTTTGATTCTTTTCTCGAAATCTGCAATCGTATTATGATAGAAAAGAATGAAGGATTACTCGAGTTAGGAGTGATAGAGGTGGGAATTCATAAATTCCAAATTCATTGATTTTTGCGTTTCTAATGGCATTAAACATGAATTCTCCGCACCTTACACACCTCAACAAAATGGTGTAGTCGAGCGCAAAAACAGGGTCGTACAGGAAATGGCACGTGTTATGCTTCACAGCCGGAACTTACCTTTTTACTTTTGGGCTGAAGCGGTGAACACTGCTGTTTATGTTATCAATCGCGTGTATTTGCGCCCGGGGACATTGAATACACCATATGAACTTTGGTTTTGTAGAAAACCTAACATCAAATATTTTCGCATTTTGGGAGTCGGTTTTATTTTACGTGATCGTGAGAATCTTGGAAAATTTGACTCTCGAAGTGACGAAGGGATTTTCTTAGGTTATTCTACAAACAGCAGAGCATATCGAGTTTTTAACTTAGAATCTAAGACGATCGTAGAATCGATAAATGTTAAGGTAGATGAAGCTTTTCATTTTGAATCTGAAAAATCTACCCTCGATATCTCTCTTGATGATGATACACCTGCTAATGCATCTTCTTCTAACAATTCTTTCGATAATAATGTTGATGCATCTAACGGTTCTTCAAGCTTATCTGATGTGCAGGAATCATCTCGTGTACCTCCGCCTACTCCTCTACCTCAAACGTTACGCATCTCCAAGGATCACCCTGAATCGAACATAATTGGAGATCCACAAGAAGGAGTTAGAACACGGAGACAATTGGTTTGCGGATTTGCATGCTATGTATCTCAAATCGAACCAAGGAATGTTGATGAAGCTCTCCAAGATGATTACTGGATTAAAGCAATGCAGGAAGAGCTCCATCAATTCGAGCGAAACAAAGTCTGGGAACTGACGAAGCCTCCGAAGCAACACAATGTGATAGGTACCAAATGGATCTTCAAGAACAAGAAAAACGAAGAAGGTACTATCATCAGGAACAAAGCAAGGTTAGTTGCTCAAGGCTATTCTCAAGTAGAAGGTATAGACTTTGATGAAACCTTCGCCCCTGTAGCTAGACTCGAGTCCATTCGTATATTGTTTGCGATTGCTTGTCATTTTAAAATCAATTATTTCAAATGGACGTTAAGAGCGCCTTTTTAAATGGATTTTTAAATGAGGAAGTTTATGTAGCTCAACCGAAAGGTTTTGTGGATCATAAACTACCTAACCATGTTTTTCGACTGAAAAAGGCTCTTTACGGTCTGAAACAAGCACCGCGAGCATGGTACGAAAGGTTGACAAAGCACCTTTTGGAAAAGGGCTACACTCGAGGGGGAGCTGACAGGACTCTCTTTGTGAAGCATTATCAAAACAATTTCATAGTTGCTCAAATCTATGTTGATGACATTGTTTTTGGAGCAACAAGAGATAATGATGCTTCTAAATTCGCGGAGACCATGGAAAGCGAATTTGAGATGTCCATGATGGGCGAGTTGAATTATTTTCTTGGATTACAAGTTAAGCAAAACGATGAAGGAATTCACTTGTGTCAATCCAAGTATGCACTGGAGTTGGTCAAAAAGTTTGATCTTGAAAATTCTAAGGATTTTCCGACTCCAATGGGAACTAGCCATAAGGGACTTGGAAGTGAATCACAAAGTGAGAATGTAGACGAGAAACTGTACCGCAGTATGATTGGAAGTCTACTATATCTCACGGCTAGTCGCCCGGATATATCCTTCAGTGTTGGGATTTGTGCGAGATATCAATCAGCACCGAAGGAGGTTCACCTGAAAGCGGTGAAACGGATCATCCGGTATATCAAAGGTACAATCAATTTCGGAATTTGGTATCCTATGGGAACGACTTTGGATATTGTTGGATACTCAGATGCCGATTGGGCTGGATCGGTGGATGACCGGAAAAGCACGAGTGGTGCATGCTTCTATCTAGGCCACTGCCTTGTTGCATGGCACAGTAAAAAGCAGAACTGCATAGCACTCTCGACTGCCGAAGCGGAGTACATTTCTGCAGGAAGTTGCTCAACCCAATTGATTTGGATGAAGAGCGTGTTGAGCGATTTCCGAATTTCAACATCTTCGGTAACCATTTTATGTGACAACACTAGTGCTATTAACATTTCTAAAAACCCTGTGTTGCACTCTAGAACAAAACATATTGAACTTAGATATCATTTTCTTAGAGAGCTAGTTGAATCAAACATTCTTCAACTGTCATATATTTCAACTGAGGATCAATTAGCCGACATCTTAACAAAACCTTTGGATCAAAAACGTTTTATTCACTTGCGTAAAGCAATTGGCATGCTTTCCTTGAAATAAACTCTTTTGAAACCTTTGCTTAGATTAGGTTTTGTTTTTGTTCTTGTTTTTGTTTTGTTCTTTATCTATGTTCTGTACATAGCACACTAATTGAGCATAAATCATAATTGACTTTAATTGCATCCTTTTATGCATTTAGAAATTTATTATGTTTTTGATGTCATAATGTTTCAATGTTGCAATGATCATTTACGTTAATTAAACCATCTTTCTGTGATCAAAGTCAATTTCTCTCTCAATGATCTCTTGGTATAGTCATTATCATATTTGATTGCTTAGTCGAGTATGAATTCGAGATCAATGGTTTGGTTGAATACTTTATATATTAAATAATTGATAGCCAATTGAGGGGGAGTCAATGAAATGTGAAATGCTCAAAAGATGTGGAAAGAGTTACATCCCAGTGAGGAGTGTGAAAACTACCACCACATGGAGAAAATGAAAGAAAAAGGAACTCCATGAATGAAAAGCAAATTTTTGGTTGAAAAATTGTTGATGAAACTCATATTGAAATACTTGACTCAGTCGTATTTCATGGTTGGTATAAGGTGGGATTTTTGATTTAAGATGCTCAAAGAGCCACTCCTTCAACAGATTGTCTAGATATATTATTTAACTTATCTGGGATTTCAAACATCTATTGATCTTGGTACTTCATTTTCTTTACTGAAATTGATGATTTGATAAAGACATTACACATAGGATCAGGATAGATGTAATTGAAGTTGTTCAACTTTAAGTGTTTTAACTTTCGTAAATCTTCGTTTCATTTTTGGATATTATTGATAGATTTTTCATAATCTATTTCTTGTTGTATGAAACGATGTCATTTGTTTAAAGTTGACATGGTAATGTGCTTACATACTTTTTCTGGATTTTATGTATTTTTCTTAATTTTTCTGAAGAAAAAGGTGTAGCCGATCCGGATCGTGGCAAGTGATCCGGATCCCGAACGCAGGATTTTTCCTGCGTGTGGCCGATCCGGATCACATTCTCGGCCGATCCGGATCGCGGCTAGGGGTTCTATATAGAAACTTTCAGATTTCGATTTCTTTACCCTAATTTCTGGTTTTCAAGCTTCTAGAGTTTCTCTCTCTAGATTTCTTGCTTCCTGGTGCTTCAAAACTCAAAGTTCTTCGGATTCAAGTAAGTTTTCATGATCAAAACTCGGTTTTTCACAGTTTTTCTGTTTTTTTCATCAAACGTGAGTTGAAAAGTTGGAATTTTTCGTTTGTGAATGGTTTTTGATCAAATTTCTTTTGAAATAAGAACTCTGGATCAATTAGTTTTACTTTTATGCTGGGATTTCACTTGTTTAACGTGATTTTAGGCTTCGATTTCTAAAAATTCGGTTTTAGGGCATAAAAGAGGAATTTTTGTATATCATGGAATTGATCTATTTTTAAAATTCTTTTTGGAAAACTAATTTGATTCTTGGCTTCTCTATATGATTATGATTGTCTAGGTACAATTTTTCAAATTTTTCAAAATTGACGATTTTTCATATATTCTTGAGTTGGTCTTCACAGGACACCTTCTTAAACTCAAAGCACTAGGATCAATGGCATTCTCTTGGTGATTCTGCTACTAGTCACGATGGTACTCACTCGACCAACCAACAAATTGAAGCGCGCCAAGAAAGTTCAACGAAAAGGAGAAGTGGAAGTTATAAGTGACACTGAACTTGAAAAGAACCCTGATGAAGTACACTGGGATATGCTGACTGATGATGATGATGATGAGGTATTGCCTTCAAAATCTAACCGAAAAGGGAAAGCACCAATGAATACTGGAAATGTTCCTATGTCTACTCCAATTATCTCTTTCAAACGGAAACGACTTGCTAGACGTTATGGATTAAGACGAGACACTAACATTGATGCACCAATAGCCCCTGACTCTCCGCCACGTGTTGAAGAGGTAGTCGTTAATTCTGACCGTCTTCGAGCTTTTGAACGACGTGAATGCATCGGAGAACGTCATGTCAACATTGAAGCCCTTCGCAATCATTCACCAGAATTTGGAAGATTGATAGAACAAGCTTCTCTTCTTCAAGTCTGCCGTTTTCCTGAACTTCTCGGATATTGTTTGTATCGTGTGAGAACCTTCTACACGAATGCGAGACATCTTCAGGAGACTGAAAATGGGTCTATGTATTTTTATACAAATGTCCTAGGAATGAAGCTTAAGATCACACCGCAGTTAATTGGTGACGTTCTTGGAATGGAATCGAGCACATCGGGGATTAACTTTTGAAAGGAAAAAGTTTGACAAAAGAATTGTGGCAAACTGTGATTGACAAGATTTGTCTGGAAGGAACCAAATCAGCTGATGGTAAGGGTGTAAGGTCAAAGTATCTACGACTGGAGTACCGATTTCTAAACTTCATCACGTGCTACAACATTTTGCCTAACATGCAGACCAAGGTTGTGAGGTGGGAGCGACTACTATTCCTGTATCTCATAGGCCATCCCTCTGAGGCTACTGGATTGAACTTGAATATCCCCTATATAATCTGGAATAGAATGTCAAGGTACATTGTGCATCCTCATCCGTCTGAGCGACTTCCGTTTCCTCTACTCATCATGAGGATATTACAAAAGTTTGACATTGATGTAAGCTCCACATCATATCAGCACAGTTGCGGGATGATTGATGAATCAACGATTGTGAAGTCACTTCACAAATTACCTCATGTTACTGACAAGAAACCTTGTGATGGCACCTCGGCCTCACCGTCTGAGCAAGAACCCGGCGAGACTGATGAAGCCTCACTAACTTCGATCTTCAAGTTGCAACAACGACTATCTGTCAAGCAAGAACAGATATTGAAGGAACAGCAAAGACTTTGCAATGAGCTTGAAATCGTCACGGCAGCTCACATTACCTTCACTAAAAAGGTCAACTCTATGCACAAGCGGATGACAAAGATGTTCTATAAATTGGGTTGCACGAGCTCTGACGACTCGGATTCTGACGAATGACATTTTTTTTCTTCTCTTTTTGTGCAGGATTTTGATTTTAGGATTTAGTTTTATACTTACTTGATTTTAATTTGTGCATACTTTTAGAACTCTATTCTTTGGTTACTCTCCTTACATATTGTAGCTCATGCTACGTTTTGGCTTGTTTTTGTGACAAAAAGGGGGAGAGAGTTAGCGAAAACAATGAACAATGAAAACAATGAACAATGAATGAACAATGATTGTGATATCAAGGTAAAAGGTAAGTATGAATATGAATCTCAACTCAACTTTGTTTTTCTTTTGTGATTTGTGACATGCTTCTATACTAACTATTTGACTAACTATTTGGGCATGTAATATGACTAACAAGTTGGTGTTGGACTAACATACTTTGACATTTTGGTTTTTCAACTGCTTAGAAGATATGTTGGTTTTAACTATGTTTCTTTCACATATCTGATTCTTTTAAATGTCATGGTGAGATCAAACTCTATCTCTGCACTTAGTTTTTTCTATGTTCCAATTCTTGAGGTATCTAACGAATTTGTTTGTCAAGAATGTTTTCTGTGTGCAGAGGTTACAGATGTCTAAGTCTAGAGTCTGTCTTAGGAGTTTATCTCATGTTTTTAATTCCTGGAACTCTTTTGTAAATTTTTGTTGTATGGTGATAGCAACAAAAATATCTTTTTGAATTTTCTTTTGTGGATCTGTGTTTTGTCACGAAACCGCCAAAGGGGGAGATTGTTACGGAATTTGAGTTGGCGTATTTCGTGAATAGTTTAAGTCTTGAAGATTGAAGATGAAGAAACTGTGGATCATATACCTCAATCTCAAGAAAGAAGAATTCAAAAGGATCAGGTACGTTTAACTAAATAATTTTGATGATCCGAATACTTCTTATAGTGTAGAAACACCAGGAAGAGGTTTTAATTGCATATTCATCAAAAACTGGACATGGGACATGTTCAGGATCCGGATCGTGGACTTTCAATCCGGATCCCGAAAGGTGTTCGTTCATACATTGCTGCAATCCGGATCATAGCTTGGGCAGTCCGGATCCCGAATGGGGTGTTTTGTGAAAATGTATGAACGATCCGGATCGTGGATTATGATCCGGATCCCGAACAGGCGATTTTCTGGAAACTGCATTCTGTGCGTCTGCGATCCGGATCGTGGCTTATGCAATCCGGATCGCCGTCGGTAAAACTTTCCAGAAAAGTTTGTTTTTGATCCGAATATTCTTCCTAGGGTTTCTAACCTATAAATAGCCCTCCTATTTCATTTCTAGGGCATCGGAAAAAGAGCCGTCATTTTCAAATATCATTTTATACGGCCTTAGATCCACATATAGAGAAGAACGGAAATCATTAGATCTATTTAATGGTTCTTCATCTATATTGATTAGTTTGATTCTAGGTTTTCATACTCATATCTTGAGTTGAATCAAACTAATGAATACTTAGATGGTATTTCCGATCTACTCTTGATCTAAGTATTCGGCGGATCATCACCACCCAAACAAACAACGATTTATCCCAAAATCGGCGCGTGGACTCGCGTGGCCTTGTGGATTCAAGGTGTTATCGCTCTCGTGGATTCGGAGCGAGGTGCGTTCGTGGATTCGAAGCGTGCCATTGGGTGAAGACCGTGGATTCGGTCGGACGTCGTGGACTCGACGTTGGACGCTGTGGATTCAGCGTTGGGGCGCAAATCGTGGATTCGAGAAGCGTCGTGGAGCGAGCGGAGAAGATCGACTAGGGGCGTATGGTAAAAGGTTGAGTCGTCTGTGAGTACGTTATATCACCTTGTACGTGTGTTAACTCTAGTGGATTTCGCCGTGTTATCGGTCCCGTGGTTTTTTACTCCGGTTTGGAGTTTTCCACGTAAAAATCTTGTGTGTTCTTCTATTTTTCCGCATTGGGTTTTATCGCACAAAGATTTTTGAGTGTTTATTGTTTACACCTATTCACCCCCCTCTAGGTGTTTTTTCCCCTATTAGATCCTTATTAACCTAAACCCATCAACGGCTACAGTGGCGGCAATCGCAGACCGGGCGCACGCCACAGCGGGTGAACCGCTGCGGCTTGGGCCAGGCCGCGCACGGGAGAAATGCGCGCACCGGGTCCACCCGCGCTGCTGTGGTGGCGAGCGCCGGGTGCACGCCTAGTGCGTGCACCGCGCAGCCTAGGCTGGGCCAGCGCACGCGCCCGTGCGCCGGGTCCGCGCCTTCGGGCTGCGATGGCGTGCACCGGGTGCACGCCGATCCGGTGGACCGCGTGGCTGAAACCGGCCGCGGGACGAACAGTAAACCCTAATCGTGCCCCTTTTCCGGCTCCGGTTGCAACCACGCGACCCCGGCGGCTACGGCGACGAACTCGTGACCATGTTAACGGCGGCGGCAGCCTCCCGTTTAACAACGGCGGCGGCAGCTTCCCGTTACCACAAAACCCACATCGCGCGACAACCGAACAACCACCGCCCAAACCCTCGACCCCACAGAAATTGCAAAAGAAGTAAAACAACGAGAGGGTTTGCCACGATTGCTTACCGTGATCCCGCGAGGAAGGAGAAGGTGGATCGTCCCTCTTGTCACCAACGTGATGCTCCACGAGAGGAGGGTTCGCCCCCCCCTTTTTCTCCTTTTTCTCTCGCTCCCCTAAATCAATTTTTTTTTTTTCTTTTTTTTTCGAACTCCCCCTCTCCGTTCACGTTCTCCAAAAGAAGAGAAAAAGGGTTTACTACAAAAAAGGTGCTATATAATACCTCCAATCAACCCTAGGTCAAGGTCTGACTCGGACTTTCTCGAAAATCGTGCAAATTACCGCGCACGAATCTCGGTGCACTTTACAGTCACCGGGGGCTTCAAATCCCAATTCCGGGAGATCCGTAAGTCCGATTCCAGATCCGATCGCACCGTCGTTCCTCATTTTGCGAGCTCTACCACCTAAAAATACCCGCAAACCCCGACGGTCAGCCCAGAAATTCTCGAACTTCCAACCCCCCCTAACAACTAAAAAAATTCAGATAAGACCAAAACGGAAAACCGGAAGGTCGAGGTATTACCAACTAATTAAAAGATAACCCAAAACATAAATGACGTGAAAAAATCTGATCGTAGAAGGGTCCCGTCCGATCGCCTCGAAAAGTGTGCCGTCACTTAGCACGGATTCTGATGCACCACTCAAGGCAAACGCTTTGACCCCCATTCCGGGAGATCCGTAATTCGGAATCCGAATCCGATCGCTTTGCCGTTCTCCGTTTTTCGAGCTCAAACGCAGAAAAATACTCGCGGTCCAGGCCGGTCCATTGCAGAAAACACAGTGAAGGGCCTCCCCAACAATCCCGTCATAAAACGAAGGTATACAATGGTATCGGAATGCCAGAATACTACATATGATGACTAGACTAAACTAGAATGAGACACCAAGTGCGCTCATAGTTCCTTTTCATTTTCAAAATTTGTTTAAATATTTATGAAAAAATTGAAAAAAAAATATACTTTTAAAAATTTTAAAAAAAAATTGTAAAATCTGTCCATGAAAATTTAATAATAAACCATACGATGAATAAATTAAGCAATAATAAAAATTGATTAACTTTCAAAAAAAAAATTATTTATCTTTATTTTTTTAGAATTTTAAAAATTATAAAATATAAATCGGAGAAAATTATTTTTTAAAAATTTTATGCAAAATTTGCAAGTTCATCCAAGAAAATTACTTTTTCTTAAATTTAAATAAGAAAACTTATGAGATCTATTTATGAAAATTTAATAATAAACTATATGAAATATACATTAAGCAAATTTAAATATCAAATGCTTCTATTTAGTTTTCAAATTTATTAGAATTTTCATGTTTCTAAACCTAATAATAAAGTTTTCAAAGTTAAGAATATCTTAAATCTCGCATAAAATGTTAAATTCATCCAAGAAAATAAAAAATGAACAATATAATGAAGTGGATATATTTTCATACTTTTGTACATTGTTAATAAAAATTTGCATAATTTCATATTTCTTCACAAAAAGAATTTTACAAATTAAATATATTCTAAATGTATGGAAAAAAATTTAAGTTGTAAATTTCTTGACTTACCTAATAAGTGAATCTTCGATTTTGCTATTTCTTTACTTTTTCTTTTAAGATCGAAGTGATCAAAGAATAATAAGAGATTGAAAGAAAAATTTAAAGAAAAAATTATGAGAAAAAAAAGGAGGAAAAAATAAAAAGAAAAAAATAGAGAAAGACATGTGAGAGGAAAGAAAAAATAGCGTAGAATAGAAAAAAATGTAGAACTGAAAAGAAGAAAAAAGATAAGAGAGATCCATAAAGGTCTATGCGAGAAACCAAAAAAGTCGAAGTAAAAAAAAAATTAAAAACAATGCCCGTGTGGACACGCAGCGGCACGTACCGTGATACCTTCTAGGTATCGCTTTTTAGTCTCGTTCGATACTCGGAGGATACCTTGCCACAAGGGGGCCAAGAGAGACCCCCCCAGTACCGTGTCCCCTCCTAATTGGTGGCACGATACGTATCGCCTCGTGTCGTAAGACACAGACGGATACTTAATTCCTTGACGATTACATACACGCATATTACAAATTTTTACTATGATTTTAGGACAACCCAAATATAAAGATATCTATATTTTGTGAATTTCAATTATTAGATTAAAATTCTAATTTTCTAATGTTTTTTCAACTTTTCACCTAATAGGACACCCCCGTGCCACGGCACTTTATTTCTTGCTCTCAACTATTTCCTCTCTCTAGCAAATCCTCTCCTTCAAGTGGAGTTTGGAGGAATCAAGCTTGAAGGAGATTTTTGAGGATTGGAGCATCCTTCTTGAGTAAGGAGAAATTGGAGAGGGAAGAAACTAAGGTGCGTTTTAGGGTTTTGAAGTCAGGATTTTGAAATTAACACTAGAAAAAATGAATTTAACAAACCCTAGGCTAATATAAGCTACAAATTGTAGAGATTGCCTTGAGAAAAGGGATTTTGTTGGGGAATTTGAAAACCCTAGGTCAAAATTGAAATTTTGGTACCTAAAGGGCTAAAAAATTATCTAACCCTTGGGAACCTTAATTGAAGGGTAGAGCACCGTGTGGGACAACAACAATTCAAGGAATGACGAGGTTTAGGCAACCGATTGAAGGATTCGGGACGATTTGGAGGGTTTTTGACAAATTGGCTTGAAAGCGGAGCAATTTGTTCGTGGAGTTCTAATTGCTCATGCCTACCAACAATTAGTGACGAACCAATATGAATTGTGCTTCACCAAAGTGGATTGGTCACTTTCCATGTCTAGAGAAACAATTTATGTTGAATCTATGCACACAATAGGATAGCTTACCTAGTAAATTGGCATGAATGAGACCTATTTTGCTTGAGATAATTTGCCACTAGAGTACACGGAATGGACATATATTGAAACATGTACACCTATTAACTGAACTATATAAACATGATGACATTCTCTAGGGATATTAAAGAACTTGACATATGAATACTATTGAACATAATGCCATCTAACATAGGTTGAGAACAAGTGAATGGGTTGTCACTCAAACAATGACATCATGAAACCTAGAGGGGCTAACATCATGGGTTGAATACAAGGTGTAAAATGTATAAAGCAAAAGCGGCAATTCCGCTACTCATTGTGAGACCAAGGTGAAAAGCGGCAATTCTGCTACCTATTCATGGACCCGAGCGTGCAATGATTTCGTCACCCATAAGCTTAAAAGCCACAGTGAGCGGCAACTCCGCTACCTGTTGATTAGCCGGGGTGTGTGCAATGATTTCGCTGCCCTTAGACTTGTGAGCCAAGGCGTGTGCGACGACTATGCTACCAATTGTTAAGTGGAAACTCATAACGAGAACAGGGTAATGAAAATAGTAAACAAAACATGAATTGAATCATTAAGTGTAGACTTCATTATCCTATTGATTGAGGCATAAGCATAGTTGCTTCTTTTTGCATATAGTAAAATATATATGCTTTAGTTGATTATCAGTTATATCACATGCTTATATTACCTCATTTGGACTTGGTAGGTCGAGCTTTCCTCATGGGCGACCGTAACCACTGGAAACTATGTAAATAATTCTTACCCCAATTTCTGCAAGCCCTTCCACGATAGATGTGGCTGAGCAAGAAAAGGACGTGGTATAGTAGATAGAAGTTCTACCAGCGTTTTTGGGTGTAGCCAAGACATTACCCATACTAGAGAGTACTATTCTGAAAAAATTGTGAAATGTAATGAAACATATAAAGAAATTTTTTGGTTGTATTTGGATGCCATGTAAATGAAAAAAATGACGTAATAGCTAGTACTGCTTATGTTTAAATGATACCTCCGTCATGTAATTAATGTGTTTTGTTCCTGTTGGAATGTATTATATGGGTTGTGACGCCTTAGGCGGGTAGGAAAAATTCTGTTCGTTCGGCAGGTCTATACACGTGCCCGGTGATGCTTCCGTTGCAGGCTTGGGGCCTGACAGAAACGCCCCACTTCCCGAGGCACCACCCATTCCAGAACTACTCTATGAAGCCAACCTCGCACGCTCCCCTATTCTCTAAGTGTTATGTGGCACCAAGTCTCCGCCTAAGCTAAGAAGCGCAAGCTTGTGACCCCAACGGGGGCACACGGGTGGGTTCAAACATTGGGTCATGTGGTTAAGTCTAGGTGTTCCGGTGCGATTAGCTAGCTCACCCAGTCCAAGTTCGATAGTTGTGTATGCGATTGAGTCTAATGAGGACATTAGGGATTAAAAAAGGAGGGGGGGAATCTATGACACCCTAGATTTAATCCCACATTGGGTAGGAAATTCATGTAGTATGGGCATATAAGGTTGGGTATCCCTAGAATAATAATCGGGCTATAGCATTTTGAGTTAGTAGATTGGGCCCAACGAGTTACTACATCTAGGATACCCAGTTAACCCAGTAGCGCGCTCAGGGCATGTTTGTTTGGAAGGAAGTGGAGAGGGGTGAAGTCGTTTTCAACCATTTTCGCTATTTAGTTCGCCGTAATAAAGATACGGTCGAAACTCGAGCTATCCAAAACATCGTAATTGACTTCGGTCCACAGTAGGCCGAAGTCAATTACGGTGAAGAGGTGTAGAAAAAAATAATAAAATAATACAAATAATAATGTAAGATATATTTAAATATATTTAATTGTGATACTAATTACTTTTTTATTTAGTTTATATATTTAAATATAATAAAAATTGATTATTTAAGTTTTAGTATTTTTTTCATTTAATTTGTACATTTATAATATGATGAAAATTAACTAGTTGAGTACTAATATTTATTTTACTCTATGATTTTATTGTTATATTATTATAATTTACGTATAAAAAATGTACTTTAGTTGTTTTAAATTATATTTTTTAATTGTATGAAAATATAATTATATTATTTTTTATTTAATATATTATAGTTTATTATATATTAAGATATTTATTATTTATATATAAATTATAGTTTTTACACCATTCACTTCCTACCAAAGAATTAACAGAACTGAAGGAACTTCACTTCTATAACAACTATAGAAACAAACAGCGGAAGAGAAGTAGTTTTCACCTAAACTCCACTTCAACCCAAAGTCTACTTCAACTCAAAGTCCACTTTCGGTGAAATAAACATGCCCTCGGTGATGGGTGACCTCCTAAGGGACCAGGCCGCAATACTAAAGCTACTAAAGGAACATCATATGAAATTGAACAGTTGAAATATTTCTCTAATTTGCAACCAAGAAATATTTCTACCATCTCATCAAGAATTTAAGTATCCATCGGCACGGGCCGTATCCACCATGCCGTACCGTGCCAACAAGATACTGGCATGATACAGTCCTCGTATCGATGGTACAGTTCAAAACCCTTTTTTCTTAAATTTACTAATTAAAATTCTCAATAAAGTTCAAAATATTTAATAAAGATACATAATAAGCAATTAAAAAATTTTGTTGCTAAAGAAAATAAATATTTCATGCCATTATGTGTCGGCACGCATGTATTTTTTGTGACCGACATTCATCGGCACGGCTCGGCACACACCGTGTCGTACCGTGCCGGCAAGTTTTCGGCACGACCCCGTGCCACGGCACTTAAATCCTTGCATCTCATATAAAAATTATCACAAAACAAGTTACACCAATGTTGATTATGTGATTAGAATAATTATGTCTTGCATATTACAATACAAACGATTGAAGTAACTATTTAAGGATGGTATTTATAGTAGAATCACAAGAAAAAATTCACTGCAATTTCATGGCATATACAGGGTATGTACAATAGCCATTGCATCATCTATGGTTGATTTTTGAATAGATAAAATTCTCATAACATTTAGGCCTTGTTTGGTATCATTTGCCTTTTCCCTTAACAGAAATTCTATGGTGATGGAATGCGCAAGTGGATACATTGCTTGTAATCTCTACATCTAAGGTTGTTTGACAACATAAAATAATTAGTAACCATTTTTTTTTTTTTGAAGATACCATTCAGCATGTGACTGGCTTCACAAGCTAAAGCAATGGCAAAAATAGTGAAGTCCATAAATCAGCAAATAATGGGGGTGTTTGGCCTAGCTTCTAGGAAGTGATTTTGGAGCCAAAAGTGAATTTTCTTTTAAGAATAATTTCATACAGCTCTCTGAAAACATATCAAATTGTAGATATATTCCTACAAAGTTCAAATTTTTATATTTATCTTTTCAAAAGGCCTGTTTATTACCGATAGCTCACTGTTTATTTTTTAACGGAATATAAGTGAAATGTCAAGTTTGCTATTACAAAAATGTCCTTCCAAAAACCCTAATTGTTAGAATCGTGCAAAAATATCCTCCTAAAAAATTCCCCAAAAATCATCTTCTTCCTCTATAAAAAAAAAAAAAAAAACAATCCACCATTTTTCTCTACCTCTTTTCTCACTCCCTTTCTCCTTTACCCATCTAATAATTTGCTTTTTCACTCAATTTCCTCCAAATTACGAGTTCAACACTACTATGAGGGAGAGAGGAAGAGGATGAAGAGTTCCCATTGCCAGGGTTTTGATCGAGAGAAGAAGGTGAAAAGAAAGTGAAAAGTTTTGATAGCGAGAGGGCTTCGAACATTGACTTTGATCGCTGGAGTTGTTCGTCTTCAACTAGGGCTAGGGCCCATCTTAATGGGATTATAATATCTAAAAAAATAAAAAAATCAATTTACCTCACTCACCAACCAAGGTTAAAAATTTTAGCTATGGTTAATTATATTTTTCTAACGGACAGTGATGGTAGGGTTATATTTGAAACTGTTAGGGCTTTTGAAGGGATAAATATGAAAACTTAGAATTTGTAGATATATATCTGCTATTCGATATGTTACAGGGAGCTATATTTTAAAAATAGCCTTGTCCTAATCAACGATTCAAGTGTCGCAAATGGGGGCACGGTACAGTGGGGGGTATCAGCCCCCCCATAGTATCGGCGATACACGTTGGGTATCGCCCGATACTGCCGTGCCGCTCGGCATGGGCAGCAGCTTCTTATCACATGCGTACAGTATTTTTTTATTTTTTTTTTTAAAAAAAAATCACATGTTGTACAGTACATTTTTTTGTTTTTTTATTTTTTTTTTCCTGTTTTTTTGTTTTTTTCCTTTTGGTTTTTTTTTTTTATTTTTTTGTTTTTTGTTTTTTTCCTTTCTCTTTCCAACCGTGAATGGGGAGGGGAGGAATATTTTTTTCCATTTCCTCCCTTCCCCTCCCCCTCCCTCTCCCTCTCCTAATTCCCGGACAGCAAGTTTTCTATACTCTCTCTCTCTCTCTCTCTCTCTCTCTCTCTCTCTCTCTCTCTTTTCTTTTCTTTCTCCCACAATTCGTAATATTTTTTTTCTTTTTTTATCGCTAAAGAAAGAGGCAAAGAAAGTGCAAATCAAAGATCTACTTATTAGGTAAGTAAAAATTGTTATAATTTAAGTTTTTATTTAGAATTTTTGAATATTTCCATAATTATAAAGCTCTTTTACAAAAAATAAAAAAAAAATAAAAAAAAACTAGTTATTCATAAAGTATTTAATTTTGAATTATTTAATTTTGAACTATTTTCAGGATCCATTTATTGATCATCTTTCTTTATAATTTATAAATAGTTGAAAATTAAATGGATTAATAAATGGATCTTGAAAAATTTGAGAAAAAATATAATATTTTCTAATTTTATATTTTATAATTTCTAAAATTTTTAAAAAAATGATAAAATTAAAATAATTTTCAAAATTGATATATATAATTTTCTTATTATGTTGTTTATTTTCTTTTTACTTTGAATGGATTTTAGGATAGTTATTTTTATGTAAAAAAATTATGTAGATCATAATGGCACCTAAGAAAATAGAAGATTATGGTTGGCAGCACGGACAAATGATTGGTGTCAACAGATTTCATTGGAAGTGTAATTACTGTAATATAGTCGGAATGGGCGGAAGTGTGACCTGCTTAAAGAAACATATCGCGGGAGATTTTTCTGAAGTATCGAAATGCCCTAAAGTTCCTTAGGAGATAAGACATGCAATAAAAATTGAGTTAGAATCTACAAAATTAGCAAAAAAGAAAAGGACGGATGATCGAGATGAACTAGATAAACGAGCAGCTGAGTATCCCTCTATTGACCCATATGAAGGTACAGGTGATGAATTTGATATTAATACTAGAGCTGTCATGAAAGCATCTTTACAGGAAAGATGGCAGCAAGATAAAGTCCAATGACAGAGCACAATTTACAACCTCTCAGTTTAATGTAGGTGGCGGGTCTAGATCTGGCTCTGCACCATCAGGTTTATCTCGAAGTGGTTCTGTTGGCCGCATGTTCGACAGATTAAAAAAAAAAAAAAACCAAAAGGAAAAAGTGAAAAAGCTCCAAATATTATAGATATAGACCCAATGGCATTTCCTGGTCCATATGCTCAACAACAGCGCATAGATACAATGCTCAAAAAAGATAAATAAGGCAGAATTGGTCGAGCAAAAGCAAAGTTTTTTCACTTTAGTCATATTCCTTACCATGTAGCAAACAATCCATATTATAGATCAATGATCACTGCCGTACAAAAGGAGGGTCCAGGAGTTGAACCCCCAACACCGTATGAGATCGCTGGCAAATACCTTGATGCGGAGGTCAATGATATCCATGCATGGGTAAAAAACTTCAAACAACAGTGGGAGATGGATGGTGTTACCTTGATGTGTGATAGTTGGACATCACAAACACATTTGAGCATCATAAATTTTTTATTTTATTGCAATGGCAAGGTCTTCCACAAGTCAGTTGATGCGACCGGTCGATTTGAAGATGCTGATTATATATATGCATTATTGGAGCAAGTTCTATGTGAGATTGGTGAGAAATATGTGGCACAGGTAGTATCAGACAATGGTTCAAACTACAATAAAGTTGGTAAACTACTAATGCAAAGACATCCACACATATTTTGGACTCCTTATGCAGCGCATTGTATCAACCTAATGATGTCTGACTTTGGTACGATAAATCGGGTAAAATAGATTGTAGATACTGCACAAAGTGTATCTAAGTATTTGTATAATCATAATTGGGTCGATGCTTTAATATCCAAATTCATTGGACGAGAGATCTTACGTCTTGGTATCACACGATTTGCCACAAATTTTATCGCTCTAAACAGTATCCTTCAAAATAAAAAAGGTTTAAAGTCTATGTTTGCATCAGATGAATGGCAAACATTTCGTTATGCCTCCAAAACTGATGGAAAGTCTATTGAGCAAATAATTCAGTCCACTAAATTTTGGGATTATGTGAAAGAGATTGTTGATGTTGTGGAGCCGCTATACGTGGTTCTTCGATTGGTGGATCAGGAAAAAAATACCTCTAATGGGACACGTCTATCATAAACTGAGGATAGCCAAAGAGACTATCAAGAAAGTCAATCCATTGCGATGTCAATCTTATCTAAAAATTATCGACAACCGTTGGGAAGTTCAGATGGTCGGGATCTGCACCTAGCAGGCAAGTATAAATTATAACAAAACTATTTGTTAGTGATTATTCAATTGTATTCTTGCATTGTTGATGGAGTTAATTTTTTCTTAATGATAGGTTATTATCTTAATCCGCCGTACCACCATCGTTATAATCTTGAATATGATGATGAATTATTAAAGGCATTACGAAATGTCATCAATAGATTGAAAATTGATCCAATGCATGCCGCTCTTGCCATAAATGAGATACAATAGCTTTTTTAATATATTATTAATTTATTATATGTTAATATACTAATTCCTCATTATTATAATATATTATAATATCATAATATAGGGAAAAATATTTCGTGAATCCACTAGAACTTTTGGCGATGCGGGTGCAATTAACTGGAGACAACATCGATCCCAGTAAGTAACTAAATAATTTAAATATTTTATATCTAACGATAAACCTATTTTGATATAATTTTAATTTTTAATTGGACAGCTGAGTGATGGCTACAATACGGTGGATCAGCAAAGCATTTAAAAAAAATTGTTGTGCGTGTTTTATCTCAAACAACGTCTAGTAGATATGAGCGCAACTGGAGTACCTTCGCATTGATACATACCAAAGTGTGTAACCGATTAGCGTAAGCTTGATTAGAGAAGCTGGTTTATATCCGCTATAATATGAGGCTCTGTTTAAGATGCATGCGAGCGGAGTATGATAAGGAAAAGAAATTAAAAATTTATGATCCCTTAGATGCAAGCTTTATCAACGATGAATCAGACCCCATATTTGATTGGCTACAAGACAGAGAATCAAAATGACCTTTTGTTCGATGAGCCTGGAGATCCACCACGACCATTTAGAATAATTGCTGAGGAAGCAGGAGTTAGTGATATAGAAAGATAGGCCAACGAGAATATAGAGGGGTCTCATAATCAGTCTGGTAATGTGCAAGAACAAGCATCTTTGGGCGAAGAATCACAAAATCCTGCGGATGACTCTGATGCAGAATTTGAGCGTCTTATGCTGGGACCTGGACATGGTCGCCCACGTTGTACTCAAAGTCAATCGAAAAAATAAAAGACATCGTCTATCGCAAAGAGACCTTCAACAACAGTCATAAGTTGTAAGGGTAAAAAAAATTATGACATCGAAGGATCCATTAGATGCAGCTGATGCAATCCCGCTTGATGATGATAGCGATACATCGACACCATCAGATTCTGGGTTACCACGGTCCAAAAATGAATATAGCGATGACGGTGACACCACCAATAGCAGTGGGGATGGTGGTGGCGATGGTGGTGAATGCATTCCATCAACACAACAGGAGGGTGGAGGTGGGGGCAGAGGTGGTCTTATATTTACTGAAGAGCAAAATTTTATTCATGCCACTCAAGATACTGATCATGGGTCGAGACCACGTCAAACATCTGGAGTGGTATATGATCGCAGAAGAGGTAATAGGCCATCACAACAAGATTATAAGGAGATGAGAGAGGGTTTGGAAGCGGTGTCAACTGGGCACCCACGAAGGGATGATAATTTGTGCACATAGTTTGATAGTACTTCGGTTTCGTCGTATCCCTCATATCAACATGGCTTTTATGGAGAGATATGATTATGATCCATCCGTACCTTTATATAGTGAAAGTTCGTATGGCGAATCGTATAGTGATAATACTGCATATCCACATTATCCTTATGATGTTGCAGACCATATGCCAGTACAAGTGACTGGTCGATCATATCAGCTATCCAATTGCATATGGACATTACGTAGGCCAATACAATGACATATATCAGGAATATATGACCTTTCCACAATACTAGGAATATTTATACCAACATTGTCAAATAAATCTGGTATCTGCAGATCACACTATGCCATATGATCAATTGCGGCTATCTATGTGGAATTAAGCAGTCTTCTCTCTATAAATATGTAAATTTAAATACTTATTATACTTGTGAATTTATTTATTATATTGTTATTTTTATTCTCTATGAGGTATAGTTGTACTTTATATATAAAAAAAATTATCAGTATGTTAATTGGTGAGTATATAAAGCAATATATAGTCAATATTCATAATTTTTTTACTAAACATTTCAAAATAATATTATAAGAGCTTATTGGGAACAAAAAAAAAAAAAAAAAAAAAAAAAAAAAAAAAAAAGGAAAATCGTGCCACAGCGTGCCACTGGGAGATCATGCGTATCCATCGGCACGCAAGCGTACCACGTGTCGGCACGGAAGCGTGCCCGTACCGTACTGTGCCAGGCGGCGAGCGGCATGGCTCCGTGCCACGGCACTTAATTCCTTGGTCCCAATGCACGCATAACTTATATGGTAAAGATGATAGCATCACAGGTTATCTACAGAAATCTACACTATCGGTTGATACTTGCCGACTCGAATTGAGTTATATAAGCCGAGTTGAACACAAGCAAGATGACCTTGGCTTGTGTTTGGCTCGTTGACTTTTTCTAGCTAGAAAACACAGCTCGTGATTAATTCAATTGCTAATTGACGGAGACGAACTCGTGCAAATTTGAGCCTAACATGAGCCATCTTGCAACAAGCGAGCTACTTGGACAGACTGTCCCTACTAGGAACATAGCTAGCAAATGTTAAGTATTTCGATCACACCATCTTCAGTGATCTAGAGCATTATTGATTTGTTGAAGTACTATAGAGAACTATTTAAGGCCCTTATTTCAATTCCCAAATCCTCTTTCCATCTAATCCTCCTATAGCCAAATCCTACCGTGCTTTGTTATTAACTAACCGAACCAAATGATCTAAAATAGCCCAAACCAAATGATCTCAAATAGCAAGAACTATAACAATAGTTTTAGTTGGTGTTACAGATCTCTATTTTAGGTAAATTCTATTAGACGGAACTCAACTATATAGTTTTCATTGTGTAACTAGACTTCAGTTTGTCACATTCAACACACCAAGACTATTCATGTGACACAATAATGACCCACTATGAACAACTACAACAGACAATGGCATAGAATACAACATGCATCCTGGCTTGCTAATATTGGATGATTAAGTATGTTTATGCCTATAACCGATCATATCACAATAAAAACATTGCTAGTATACATTAGCTAACATTAGGATGTCATGTGAAATCTTAATCTTCTAGCATTGAGAAAAAGTGGCATCTAACAGAAAATTCACATTATCTTTTATGACAACCATTTATTTAATGGTCATAGCAGCACTTCATTGCATTAGATAACGAAGTTTTAGCCATTAAGGGCACGTTTGGTTTAGAAGAGGAATCGAAATTAAAATAGGAATGGAAATGAGCCGGAATCGAAAACAGAATGATAAAAACAACAATTTATTTGGTTCATAAAAGGAATCGGTATAGGAATCAGAGTCATGTTCAAATTGAAATTTTAAAAAAATTTACACTTTTATTAAAATTAAAATTTGTTATTCAAAATTTTAATCAAAATTTGAATCTAAATTTAAACTTACATTTTTAACTTAAAATTTAAATTTACAATTCAAATTCAAGGTCAAAGTCAAAATTTAAATTGAACTATAAATTAAAATTTAAGTAATTAAAATTGTGAATTCATATTTTAAATTCAAATTTGAAATTATGATTTAATCTAATGAATTTATATAATTTATATTTGAATTCAAATAATTATTAGTGAAAAAAAAAAAATTTCTCAATCACTCCAGAATCAAAGTTGACTTTTGAAGGATTCAAATCCCTCCGGAAGGGGAATCGGAATGTCAATTCCTCAATCCAAACACTAACAATGGAAATGACTTATTCCAATTTCCATTCCAAGTCTCAAATATTTCAAATCAAACATGCCCTAAATGTAACGTTCAAGGACTAAAGTGAAATTTTTGTATCGCCTTCGACAATTTTCAATGTAATTAAACCTTTTCTATACTATCAAACTTCCTAGAGGAAATTGTCCATGTCAAATATCAACCCTAAACTATTAGCATAACCCACCTTTCAATGAAGATAGACTAAAGTTCCCCTTTACCCATCCAGCAAACCACACTAAGTCATAGATGCCAAATCAATCCCTTAGATAGAATTAGTTCCATAATAAGAGATATTAAGCAAGTAAAATTTAACTGTGTATGTTTATCGCTACAATCTATAGTCCTACTTAAATTGGAGAATTAATTCCAAGGACAAAACAAGTTTTCAATAAGCAATATATGCATATCTGGGGCAATTGCTTCCATACCCCTAAAAAATTTTCGACTTTCTTATTTACCCTCTTAGAAAGCTAATATTAAAAATACTCCTTTAACGTTCCAAGTTCTTTCAAATATATCCGTGGAGTTAAATTCTATTAGTGAACTGTTAACATATGTCGTTCTCTCTATGAATTTACTATTTTGCCCTTTCAAATATGGGTTCCCTTCTACCGTAATCAACTTTTCTTATTTGCGCTTAAGTTAGGGGCATTAAAAGTATTTTAATTTTTTGCCTTTCAAATATAACCTTCTACTGTCACCAACTTTTCTTATTTGCCCTCAAATGAAGGGCAAATTAGGTATTTTAATTTTTTTTAATATAATCTAAGGTATATGAAGTTCTTAGAAAAAAAATTTTATAATTTTTCAACGTAATTACTTTATGATCAAACCATTTTAAAATTGTTAATTTTCAATGGCTACTATGGCGAGTTTGTAGTTTAACGGTGTAGAACAATATAAATTTATTCAAATTTCGATAGAAAATACTTTAAACTATTCACCATTCATTTTGACATGATTTACTTACTAAGTAAACGATGTCGAAAAAAATTAAAAATTTATTTCTAAGAATTTCATATACCCTAGATCATATTTAATGGTGTGGATCGTTGATTTGAACACCCTAAAATCAAAAATGGGACTATAGTATAGGAGCTCCAATACTATCAATAGTATAGGAGCCTAACTATATATATATATATATATATATATATATATATATATATATATATAGAGAGAGAGAGAGAGAGAGAGAGAGAGAGAGAGAGAGAGAGAGAGAGAGAGCGCTAGGCTGGAATACTATTAATAGTACCAAGTCATTGGTGCTATTAAATTTTTAACCCTTAAATTAAAAGATATGTGGTTGAGATGATAGTAGGCCCCTTGGGTTTAATAGGTGGTTGGAAAAATAGTAAAATCTAACGGGTGAAAATGATCAAAGGAGTTGATCTAAGGGTAGAAAACTTGATAGCACCAATAATTTGATACTATTAATAGTATAATAGCCGGACTCTCTCTCTCTCTCTCTCTCTCTCTCTCTCTCTCTCTCTCTCTCTATATATATATATATATATATATAGTAGGACTTGTGTGCTTTTTAGAAGCACGGAGCCCTCCGTGCTCCAAAATTGTTTTTAATGTTGAGACTTCCGAATGGACGATCGGCTTCGTTAGACTTAATCTAGAATATTTGAAGTATTTAGAAACTAAATTTTGCGATATTTCGATATTTTTTACCTAGTGATCTAAAGGGCTCAAAATCAACGGCTGAAAATAAAAATCTCACAAAATATGATGATATGATACTAAAATTTTAGATCAAAGATATTGATATTGTTCTATATAGTATAAAGAATCTTCTATCAAAATTTTACATGATTTGAATATTTCTACATCGTTAAACTAGCAAACGGCTCACCACAATCATTAAAATTGTTGATTTTGAGCCACTTTGATCACTAGGCAAATGATATCGAAAATTCACGAAATTTAATCTCTAGGCCTTTTAAATACTCTAGATTAAGTTTAACGGAGTCGATTGTCCATTCGGAAGTCCCAACATCGAAAACAACTTAAGAGCACGAAGGCCTGCGTGCTTTTAAAAGCACGCAAGCCTAGCTATATATATATTTGAGCTCCTATGCTTTTAAAAGTATCAAGTCATTGATACTTGTAGGTTTTTAACCCTTGGATGAAAAGATGTGTGGTTAGGATGATAGTGGGCCCTTTGGGTTAAGTGAGTGGTTAGTGGAATAGAATGATCTAATGGATGAAATTAGTCAAAGGTGTAGATCTAACGGTAGAAAACTTACAAGCACCAATTGCTTGGTGCTTGTATAAGCATAGTAGCCGGATATATATATATATATATATATATATATATATATATATATATATTAAACACTAGACGGCTTTGTCTAATGCTGTTTTCTTCTCTAACCGACTTTTATCAATCCCTTTCTTCTCTCTCTTCTATTTTATTTTCCTTCCTTTATTTTCCTTCTACTTTTGAACTTTCTTTCTCCTATACCTCACTCCTCTCACTTTTATGAATAAAACGGGCATCCCATTGCATTCTTAATTAATTTAAATACTTCAAAAGAAGTGCTTATGTGATTTAACTTTCAGTCAATTAAAAAAATTACGTAATTCATGTTCTAATATCAAAAGATAACATAACATGCTGACAAACAATGCTGTGACTGCAATAATAAAAGACCCACAAAGATGGCTCATCTCATTTCTTATCATGAAAAATCTTCAATTTATGTTACTGGTTCATTCTTTGAAAAGATATTTTCATGGCGTACCTACATTTAATTGGTATAGTAAGTCTCTACATTCTTTTCAGAGAACTATGTCCACAAATTGGGGCATTGGGAACTATATTTTAGTTTAAAGTGCTCGTCAACTCAAATGAATTGCTAAAGTCGCTTATCAGCCTTTTAGGTAGTAAGTAGTTTATGAAAATGTTCAGAAAAACAGAAGGCAATCTAAGTAAATTTGATTCTTTCCCACACTGGATATGCATCAGCCAAATCCACGAAAAGCAAACTGTAAAATCTCCTATGATTCTTTGTATGGCTATCCTAAGTTCATACTTAATGGGGTCATCCAAAATTTTTAAAATTTCTAACTGTAAGATAATTGGTAGATACTTTGATGGTACATCTCTTTAGTTACCATTTGGTTGGGAATTGGACATAAGCTGTTCTTGCTTGTTCCTACTACAGATACAACTTTTGAAATAAACAAAAACTAGACTAACTTGGCATTTGATGAGAATAGGGTTAGTCCCAATAATAAGGAAAATAGCATTTGGATTGTTAGGCCGAAATATAGGGAATAGAAGTGATTAGTATTTTCAAATAGAAATATTTTACCTAATTAATAAATATTTAATTATTAATAAAGCAATAATTTAATAAGTTAATTAATTAATTAATTATAAAAATTGTACAAGATAATGGAGAAGCACACTAATAAGTTAATTGACAATGAAAAATAAGTTAGATTTATTAATTATTTAATCATACAACTGTTTAATCAGTTACATAATTAGTTAGTAAATTAATTACATTAGTCAGCATATTAATTATTTAATTAATATGAATATTACTTAGTGGATATTTAAATAGGGTAAATCTGTGTTTAATCAAAAAATATATATTACTAAATGGATAAGAACATAAAATATTTAATTAATTATTTAATTAGCTAGTTGATTATGGAAAAAAACTTAGTTTCTCAAATAATTAATCACATATTTATTAATTTAATAAGAAGTAATTACTAAGCTAATTAGTAAATAAGTTAATATATCTTCCATACCATTATATTAATCCCCAATATAATTTGCCACATGGCATTCTTTCCTTCACTTGGGTTGTGGGCTACACCTTCCAGTAATTCCTACCTTGAACTGAACCGAGCGTCTTTTTTTGAACCGAACCGGGCTACTTTATAATTTTCCTCCTTTTCTTTCTTTGAATCGAATCGAGCTATTTTGTAATTTAGAGGCATAGATGTGTTTAACCCGGTTCTTTTTTTTGCTAGACCGATTCCTTGATCGATTCACTCTTTAGACCGAACCAGCTCAACTTTTACCCTCTTTCTTTCCTTCTTTGAACCGAACCGGCCGCCCAACCTTATAATGCACTTTGTGTTGAACCCAATATTTTTCTTCTTTAGACCATTTCCATTTTATTCTCCTTTTTGAACCGAACCGATCACCTATTGCCCTCTTTTCCTTTCGTCGATCGAAATCCTCTTCATCTTTCTTCAACCGTTTCAATCCTTCATCGAATCGAACTGTCTTTTTCCCTTTCGTCAACCAAAATCCTCTTCGTCTTCCTTCAGCAGTTTCAATCATTCGTCAAATCGAAGCATCCCTCACCGTCGTTTCTGTTACCGTTGTTCAATCTTTCCTTTTCACTTCCCTCCTAATTCCTATATAAATATTTGTCGTATTTTTTCCTGCATCGATTACGCTAATTCTTTCTTGACGGTAATACTAACAAATTTTATACTGATTGTATCTCTCAAACCTTCCTGCCGAAACTCTAAACTTTAGTATGTGCAGTTTTTTATTTCGATTAACGCTTTATTTTTTTCTCATAAAATTGTGGTTCTACTTTCATTCGTTGTTGCCTGACTTCTTTGATCCTGTAAGTTCTAATGTACATGCAAAACCGAATAACATTTTTAAGGTGCAAACATGTACAAAAAGCTTTAATTGTATTTTTTATATTATTAACCAATCAAATGTGGTTATTTCCTGCTATTTTTTTATGTTTTTGTTGTTTATTTAATCCTCAAATTTTTACTATAATTTATACCCACCGAATCACGCGAGTTTCTACACTAGTAATACATTAATTAGCAATAATTATTAGCTTAATTATTAATTTAGCTAGGGAATAAGAGAGGGGAATAGTTCCACCCAGAAGGGTGGAACTACTATCCCACCGAATTGACAGATTCTTCTAGCATAACCCGTTAAGAAGGAAACTACAATTCCCCAACCTGTTTAGAACAACAAGGGGAATAAGACCCCTTATTCCATCCTTGTTCCCCAACCAAAAAAGGCCTTATAGGGTTTCGGGATGGAATAATTCTTAAGTTGCCTAAATTCAACACTTGGTATATGAGTTTATCCAGCATTTTGACACACACATCATCAATTCATGATCGATAAAATAAACCTAAAGATTAATGGTGATATGTTTAATCTCTTTCTTGCTAGCTGTATGTTAAATTATTAATTTATCTAAAATCTAAACAATTTTTTTATATTAAGGCTTATAAATAATAATACATACAAGTGACTTCTGCTATGCACGAAAATTTAAAATTTACTTTTTAAAAAAAAGTCTACAAGTTAAAATATATATTTTTTAATTAGAGATTAATATTTGAATCAAAGATTTAAGTACCGTGGCACGGGGTCGTACCGAAAACTTGCCGGCACGGCACGGCACAGTGCGTGCCGAACCGTGCCGATGAGTACCGGTCACAAAAAATACATGCGTGCCGACACATAATACCATGAATATTTATTTTCTTTAGCAGCAAAATTTTCTAATTGTTTATTATGTATCTTTATCAAATATTTTAAACTTTATTGAGAAAATTATTTAATAATTTAAAAAAAAAAAAGATTTTGAGTTGTGCCATCGGCACGGGAGCTGTATCGTGCCGATATCTTGTTGGCACGATACGACACGGTGGATACGGCCCGTGTCGATGGATACTTAAATCCTTGATTTGAATTCAACATCATACTATATTTAAAAATAAATTTACATTGCTCAAATATGACTATTAGTACATATATTTTTTTATTAAAACCTTAAATCACTTATTTTTAACTTTATAAAATATTTTGCATTCAAATTTAATTATGAATTAAAAGATAGTAAATACTAAGGAAAGGTGAATAATTAGAAGAAAGTAAATACCAAATAATAATAATTACTAATAAATAACTGTAATTTATGAAGAAGTTACAATAAAAGGGAGGTGAAGAGGTAAAAAAAAGTAAATACCAAATATAAAAAGTCTACATTTTAATTTTCATATTTAATAAAGTTATACTAAAGGGTAGACGAAGAGTCAAAAATAAATAAATAGGACATAGTAAAATCTAATTATAAATAATTAAGATAAAATCTATATGTAAGTAAGTTATGAGAAGCAAAAGTGAAGAGCCAAAAAAGTAAATATCAATAGGTAAAAATTAATTATGAATTATTATTTGAAATGCATTAAATTGTAATTGTTAAAAAAAGTTGGAAGGATTAAATGAAATTATTAATGAAAACAAAATAAGAATAGAGAAAATTGCAGTTATCAAATGGAAGAAGAAAAGGTAGGAGTTGAAATGCAATATTTATTCTTCATCACATAATGCAACTTAAATACAAATCTAGAATTAATATATATTATTAATAAACCTAATAAATCTATAATTAATGAATTTAAATATATTAAACCATTATTGTACATATAAACAAAACTTCGCCACGTGGCAATCCGAGGTTCAACTGAAAACCTTGCTACCAAAATTATATATATACATATATATAGAACTAGGCTACTATGCTATCGATAGCACCAAGTCCTTTGTTCTGTTAGGTTTTTGACCCTTAAATGAGGAAATATGTGGTTAGGATGATAGTGGGCCCATTGGGTTTAGTGGATGGTTGGAAAAATAGTATGATCTAAGGGGTGGAAATGATTGAAGCGGTAGATCTAATGGTGGAAAACTTGGTAGCACCAAGTGCTTTGTGCTATTGATAGCATAGTAGCCGGACTCCATATATATATATATATATATATATATATATATATATATAGAGAGAGAGAGAGAGAGAGAGAGAGAGAGAGAGAGTTGAGCTGGAATGCTATCAGTAGCAAACAGGCTCCGTTGCAACCCATTTGTTTTTTATCATGGAGCTTCCAAATTGACAATTGGTACCGTTGAATATGATCTATGCCACTAAAAGTATCTAGAAACCGAATTTCAAATCTTTTTGGCATCATTGACCTAATGATCAAAGGATTGCAAAATTTATAATTTTAATGGTAGATATAAGGCGTTTACTCGTTTAACGGTGTAAAGAAAACTAAATCAATTGAATTTTGGTTAGAAAATTCTTTTAACCATTTAAAATAAGATATATACTCTTGATCTTGATTACAAGACTCCTATCATCACTTTTTGAAGGATATTCATTTTTAGCCGTTCATTTTTGTATCCACTTGATGAACAAAAAATTAATATCGAAAAAGCACGAAATTTAATTTTCAGAAAAAATTTAAATGGTTTAGATTATATTTAACGGTACCGATCGTCGATTTGGAAACTCCATCATTGAAAATAAATGGGTGGCAACGGAGCCCATTTGCTACTGATAGCATTCCAGCTCAACTCTATACATACATATATATATATATATATATATATATATATATATATATATATATAGAGAGAGAGAGAGAGAGAGAGAGAGAGAGAGAGAGAAAGAGAGAGAGAGTCTAGCTACTATGCTTATAAAAGTACCAAGCAATTGGTGCTTGTAAGTTTTCTACCGTTAGATTAATTTCTTTGACTAATTTCACCTCTTAGATCATACTATTCCACCAACCAACCACTAAATCCAAGAGGCCCACTATTATCCTAACCGCACATCCTTTCATCCAAAGACTAAAGTTCTACAAGCAGCAATTGCTTGTAAGTCGTTTTTTATGTTGGGACTTCTGAATCGACAATCGCTTCCGTTGGACTTGATCTAGAATATTTGAACTAGAAAATAAATTTTGCGATTTTTCAATATTATTTACCTAGTAATCGAATGGGCTAAAAGTCAATAATTTTAACGATCGTGGTCAGTCGTTTGCAAGTTTAACGGTGTAAAAATATCCAACTTATGTGAAAATTTGATAGAAAAATTTTTGTACTATATAAAACAAGATCAATATCTTTGTTGTTTCTATACTATATATTACTTACCATCTATAGCGTAGGATTATATAGCATGTAATCCTAGTTATATTATTACTATGGTTGTTATACTATATATTACTTACCATCTATAGCGTAGGATTATATAGCATGTAATCCTAGTTATATTATTACTATGGTTGTCATTGTTACCATAGAAATACCTCCTCATGTACTATATAATTGAGGTTAATACAAACCATAGTATATGCTTTTTGCCCATCTATCATGGTATCAGAGCGGGAACCCTAATATTGGGAATATCGATCCTTAGCCACCATCTACCACGAGTCTCACCTTCTTCCATAGTTTTTTTTTTTTTCTTTGGATTTTTCTCTCCGTCACAACTGCTGCTACAGTGCCGCTGCTACAGTACCGGCGCTACAATAATTTCGGCCTCTCTTCATTATTCTGGTGTCGTTCAGATGCGTACTTGCTCCCTGGTGTAGTTTGGTTCTTCTCTGGTGCAATCAAGGATTTGCCTCGGTTACTCTCTCGTGGTGATATTTTCTTTTTGTGATAACATGTCTTCTTTCTCAAATTTACCAGTGGTTAATATCAAAACTCTCATACCACTTGAACTAACAGATTCCACATATCTTGTGTGGAAATAAATATTTCTTAATGTTTTGGAGAGTTTTGGTGTTACTCCACATGTGGACGGAACTGGTATTATACCACCTCAGACTATTGACACTTCTGAAAAGAAAATAATTATGAACCCGGAATATCTAAATTGGAAAAAAAAATACACCACTATACTCTCGTGGATTAATGCCACACTTTCGCTTAGCATATTACAGATGGTTGTTTCTAGCACTCCTAAAACTGCGTATGATGCTTGGAAAATTATCGAAACATATTTTCTTGATAAAACTGCTTCCACCGCTTTCTCTCTAAAGTCTGAATTACGAAGCATCAAGAAAGGTTCAATGAATATGACCGATTATATGCAAAAGATTAAATCTATTGGCGATGCCCTGCAAGCGATTGGTGAAACTGAGTCAGACCATAACTTGGTCATGACTGTTCTTCTCGAGTTACCAGAAGAATATAGAGGTTTCGTCAGTGCCCTTAATACATACCGAAACAAGCCTACTTTTGATCAACTTCGTCCACTTCTGATGCAAGAAGAAACAGAAGTACAATGTCGTACTAGTTCAACAACATCACCTGCCATTCCCACTATCGATAGCGAAGCTCTCTATGCAAATCGTGGATGCGGAAATCGTGGAGGTCGTGGAGGCAGATATCGCGGTGGTCGAGGACATCGCGGTAGACACAACTCATATTATGGTCGTGGATCTCCTGGAATCTATCCACATTCTTCACCCAATAATCTTCCTCAACCTTATACTCCAAATCAACAATCTTATTTTTCGAAGTCTGGCACACAATGTCAGATCTGTGGAAAGTACAACCATTCTGCTCTTCAATGCAGACAACGCTTCAATCACTCATTCGTGGCCGATGATGTCCCTCAAACTTTTGCTGCTATGAATCTCTATGAACCTGCTGAGGAAGTATGGTATCCAGACACTGGAGCTTCCAATCACATGACCGCGAATTCTGGTATTCTTTCCTCTTCCAAACCTTATACTGGGCATGAGAAAATTCTAGTTGGTAATGAAAATTTACTTGATATTACTCAGACAGGTGAAACTCAATTGAATACATCTTCTAAATCCTTTGCTCTTAAAAATGTTCTTGTTGTTCCTTCCATCAAGAGAAATTTACTTTCGGTGCGTCAATTCTGTCGTGACAATAATTCCATTCTTGAATTTGACTCTTCTAGTTTTTCTGTGAAGGACAAGGTAACAAGGACAGAGCTTCTGCACTGCCCTAGCTCGGGAACATCACTCTATCCAATTCCTTCTAAAGTTGCAAGTGTAGGGAATAAGCAACAGATTGGTCTTGTTGCATCTAGATTTAGTAGCGATGTTTGGCATAGACGATTAGGTCATCCCAGTCTTCCTGTTCTTTCGGCATTTATTAAAAATAATAACATTGTTTCTGATGGTAATTCTGCTTTGACATTATCTGTTTGTAATGCTTGTAACATGGGAAAACATATTAAACTCTCATTTTCTGATTCGGAATCTAAATCTGCTTTTTCCTTTCATATTGTGCATTCTGATGTGTGGCAATCACCTGTTCCATCTGTTTCTGGTTATAAATATTATGTTATATTTATTGATGATTATTCTCTATTTTCTTGGCTTTACCTTTTGAAATTTAAACACGAAGTTTTTGACAAATTTCTCGAATTTAAAGCAATGGTGGAAAACAGATTTCATAGCTCAATCAAGATTTTCCAATCTGATAATGGTACGGAGTTTGTAAATGATAAGTTTTCCAACCTTTGTTCACAAAATGGAATTTTTCACCGTTTTTCTTGTCCTTATACTCCTCAACAAAATGGCCTTGCCGAAAGGAAACATAGACATTTAACTAACGTTGTTAGAAGTTTACTATTTCAAGCTTGTATGCCTCCTCGTGTTTGGGCTAATGCCATTCAAACTGCTGTCTTTCTTGTGAATCGAATTCCCTCTCTTACTGTTTTAAAAGGACAATCGCCATATGAAATTCTGCATGGTTGCTCTTCCCC
The DNA here is from genome assembly GCA_029168755.2 of Tillandsia fasciculata. Taxonomy (NCBI): domain Eukaryota; kingdom Viridiplantae; phylum Streptophyta; class Magnoliopsida; order Poales; family Bromeliaceae; genus Tillandsia; species Tillandsia fasciculata. The sequence goes on along the minus strand of CM054944.1, from coordinate 12,120,514 downwards.
TGACTTGCAACTTATCAAAGTTTTTGGATGTTTGTGTTACCCTGATGTGCAGGATATTGCAGCTCACAAGCTCTCTCCTCGGTCACTTCCTTGCGTCTTCTTAGGACTCTCTGATAAACATAAAGGTTTTCGATGTCTCCATCCCAGCACTGGCAAGATTTTTATTTCTCGACATGTTACCTTTGTGGAAACTGTTTTTCCGTTTTCTTGTCTTTCTAAATTCTCTTCTTCTCCTTCCTCTACTTTTTCCAACCTTGATATGTTTCAAAAATTTGTTTCAAATCCTCCTTTGCTGGGTGAGAATCCTTCTACCATTGATGCAATCTCTGGCTTCTCCTTCACACGCCCCTCTGCTGAGAGTGGTTCCGGTACACGTCCACCTGTTTCACCGTCTGAGAATTTATCAACATTTCCTTCTACCTTGAATTCTGATGACTCACAAGTTAGGAATGGGAACGATGCCACTGCCGTTGGTCCATCAGAACTCCGTGTCTATACCAGACGACACATTACACGATCTGCTGCTACTACATCTACTATTGTTGAACCACCACCGTCCACCTCTGATCGTCCGCCCTCCCCTCAGCCTACTATAGTGCCGTCTGAGCCTTCTTCACCTCCCCGCATACATCGTATGCGCACTCGATCTATGACTAAGGGTTTAACTGAGTCTACCTCCTTACTGGCCTCTACGGATTCTGCTCTACCTACTGAGCCTAACTCATTTCATGAGGCCTTTCAGGATGCAGGTTGGCGCGCTGCCATGGCTGAGGAGTTTGATGCCCTCCTGACAAATGCTACTTGGGATCTTGTACCTCCCTCGCCTGTTAATCTTATTGGTTGTAAATGGGTATACAAAATAAAGCAGAAGGCGGATAGGTCTCTTGAGCGTCTCAAAGCTCGGCTTGTGGCTCAAGGTTATAAACAGCAACAACGCATTGATTTTGATGAGACCTTTTCTCCCGTTGTCAAGTTGACCACTATTCGCACTGTTCTTTCGGTGGCCCTCTTCTCAGGGTGGTCTCTTCGACAACTTGATGTGAAGAATGCTTTTCTTCATGGCACACTCTCTGAAGAAGTTTATATGAGACAACCGCCTGGTTTTGTGCATCCCTCTTTTCCGCATCATATTTGTCGTCTACGCAAAGCCATCTATGGTCTTAAGCAAGCACCTCGGGCTTGGTTTCAACGGTTTACGTCCTTTCTATCTGAAATTGGTTTTGTTGGGAGCACTGCTGATCCTTCAATGTTCATCTGTCACTCCTCTTCTGGCACTCTTATTCTTCTATTATATGTTGATGATATTATTGTCACTGGCAGTTCCTCCTCTCTTCTAAGGGCTCTTATTACCACCTTACAGCATGAATTTGCAATGAAGGATCTCGGGCCGCTACATTATTTCTTGGGCATTGAGGTAAATAGGTCATCTTCTGGTTTTCATCTGACTCAGCACAAATATGCGCATCAGCTGCTTCAGCGCCATGGTTTTCTTGATAGTAAGCCCGTCTCTAGTCCTCTCTCTCCAACCTCTCGTCTATCTTCTCATGAAGGGCAACTTCTTGAGGATCCCTATAACTATCGTCAGCTTGTTGGTGCTCTCCAGTATCTTACTTTCACCCGACCGGATATATCATACGCTGTCAACTCTGTTGCCCAGTATCTACATGCTCCTCGTGAACCACACATGCAAGCGGTTAAGCGCATTCTACGATATATTCGGGGCACGCTGTCTTATGGACTGCCTATATCTCGCTGTGTCAATCCCTCTCTTGTCACATTTGCAGATGCTGATTGGGCCGATTGTCCAGATACACGCCGGTCTACTTCTGGGTATTGTATATTTTTAGGGCTCAATCTTATCTCCTCGTCCGCCAAAAAGCAGCCCACCATTTCTCGCTCTAGTTCTGAAGCAGAATACCGTGCTGTCGCCTACGCGCTTGCGGAGACGATATGGATCCGTCGTCTACTTCGTGATCTTCGTGTTTTCCTCTGGCGACCTAGTAGCATCTACTGTGATAATCTAAACACTACTTATCTAGCGGCAAATCCTGTTCTTCATGCTCGCACAAAGCATATTGAACTTGATCATCAATTCTTGCGCGAAAAAGTTCAGACTGGTGATTTAGAGTTGGTTCATATCTCTTCTGATAAACAACTTGCTGATATTTTCACCAAGCCCTTGCCACCCTCTCGGTTTTCGATATTACGGCTCAATCTTCGCATCCGTCCACCTGATGCTTAGCTTGCGGGAGGATGTTACGATATATTTAGCATTATCTTTATTGTTTCTATACTATATATTACTTACCATCTATAGCGTAGGATTATATAGCATGTAATCCTAGTTATATTATTACTATGATTGTTATACTATATATTACTTACCATCTATAGCGTAGGATTATATAGCATGTAATCCTAGTTATATTATTACTATGGTTGTCATTGTTACCATAGAAATACCTTCTCATGTACTATATAATTGAGGTTAATACAAACCATAGTATATGCTTTTTGCCCATCTATCATGGTATCAGAGCGGGAACCCTAATATTGGGAATATCGATCCTTAGCCACCATCTACCACGAGTCTCACCTTCTTCCATAGTTTTTTTTTATTTTCTTTCGATATCTCTCTCCGTCACAACTGCTGCTACAGTGCCGCTGCTACAGTACCGGCACTACAATACCAGCGCTACAATAATTTCGGCCTCTCTTCATTATTCTGGTGTCGTTCAGATGCGTACTTGCCAGATCCTTTAGTATTGTATGCCAGTAGGTACGATCTGCTATTTCTCGGCTCGTCGTGCCCACTGGGATACACTGTCGATGTATCTCACACCCCCTGGGTGACCATTTTTCAAGTCGATCGGGTGCTGGGATGTCGGGACGTGTTGGTAAGATTCCAAGTTAGCAAAAGACCCTGGACAGCCGTATTTATGTATTAGCAATTGTTAAAGAATGAGATTGTAAAATAGTTGTAATTGTAAAGTTTATTTCATAATTGTTTAGTTGTACGTAGTTAGTTTACTCTGATGTTGTTGTAAAGCATAGCCGTGCATATATAGAAAAGGCTCAATCCCAAAGGGGATTGGGACTCTTCTATATATGTGGCAGTCTGTCATGCCCTGGCTTGGTATTTAAACTCTGATTTAAAAAAAAAAAAAATTTAGACGCTGATTTTGAACTCGGGGTGTGACAGATTAAATGGTATCAGAGCAATAGGAATACGATGCCTAGGTTTGGCTAGGAACGAACCCTAGGATGACTTGTGTTCACAAGAGAGCGCTGGGTATTGGCATAGTGGTTTGGAACTCAGGTGTGTTTCGTGTTCGCGTTTTGGGGATCATTGTTAGTGCAGGGTTAGCCGCGGTCATGGTTTCGGCCGTGGGCTTGATTGTTTCAGTGGAGCCAGAGGGCTCAGATCAGTTACAGTACATATGGTTGAAGGATTGACCACCGTTCTTGCCGAAATTGTTTAACTGATGGAACAGCAGCAGATGACTGCTAGTATTACACCAGCCCCACAGTTTGCCCAGAGATTGAACAAGTTGTTGATCTTTCAGTGTTCCCGTGTCATAATTCGGTGGCCTATGTGCCTGATGGTAATCTTGATTTAGGTTGGATTTAAATTTTGGCCTATGCGTTGATTCTAATAAGGTGTTGGAGAACGTTGGAATATGGTTCTAGATTCTTGTGAATAGTCAGGGTGGTATTCATGACTACGAGATGGTAGTGACCTTGGTAGAGAGTTATGACAGCAGATTAGTATACAGGTGGTATTTAGCCTGAGAGTTGTTAATCATTTGTGACTAATTGTCACTACTGTGAACCTGTTAGAGGCTTACTAGTGGTATAGATAGTTAAGTTTAAGTTTCGGGGACGAAACTTCTTATCAGTGGTGGGTAATGTAATAACCTTGAAATTTAAAACGTGATCTTTGCTTTTAAAAATTTCTGGATTATTTAAATGGCAAAAATGGGGAATTAATAGTACAATAGTGGCCCTGAAATACTGACTTTTGATCGGAGCCTGATCTCGAAAATCCGAGATCACCATTGCGACCGTCTCGTCGAAATATGAAAGATTACATATGTCTTCGATCCGACGGTCGGATCTTCCGCAAAACAGCAAAGAAAAGTGGGCCCCACAACTTAAGTTGTGAATAGTAATCCCTATTTTAAATCCCCTTTTGATCATCGACGGCCGTTTCGCCGTCTGGACACTAAGCATAGGGGTATGAGTAGTCAATCCTAGCTATTTTCGACGTTCTGAGCGCAATGGCACTGACAGAATTGGCGTTCGGCGATCCGGATGCATCGAGATGCGTGCGTCGATCTATAACTTAGCGAACTTTATGGCCCGAGATTTTATACGAGCGCCAAATCAAGCAAGCAAATACGCTACTTGATAGGTCTCGACGAGCCGGACGTCGTGGCGAAGTCCGTTTCGCAATTTGACGAGCTGTTTGTCTCGAAATACGTGAAATACACCGAAAAAGGGAGTATTTTGAATAAAACTTTAAATTTTGGGAACCAAAAATTATGAGATAATTAGGGTAGGGTCCTGTCAGCCTAAGGGATCTACAGTAGGGTCCTTAGTGTGTTTGGTTGATTAGGTGAGGGCTAAACTGAAAATTTTGTAAAAAAAATTGCAAAAAACATTGCATTTATTGTTATGGTCTTTTGGTCTCCATGGGGGGAAATTCGAGGGGTCTGGGTGGGATCCAAAGAACCACCTGGGTTCTCTGCATCCCCCAGACCAAGCCCCGAGTGCTGGGAGGCCGTGGGACACCAACCCATTGGAGTGAACCCGAGAGAGAGAGAGAGTGAAGAAGGTCGGAACTAACTTCAACCAAGTTGGTTTTAGAGATTCCTGTGGTGTTCCCTGGTGACTGTGGAGCATCTGGAAGCTTGCCGTGGCCGCGCGAAGAGGGAGGAAGAGAACCGGCTTCATCCCATCTTCACCAACTCCGGCGAGGTAAGCTCTCTTAAACCACGGATTGTTTGAGCCCGAGACCCCTAGCAGTAGCTTAGTTAGGACCTAAGCATGCTCCTTGCCAAGCCCGAGCTCCCCATGCACGGCCGGTTGCCGGCGGGAGAATAATCTCACCGAAAACCTAGTTTTACTTCGCTTCGGTTGTTTTCTCTTCAACCGGTGAACCAAAATGAACCAAAATTGGTGGACAATTTCTGTAGGAGATGAGGATCAACCCCACCAAATTTGGTGGAGTTTGATCAAGCGGATAAATCGCAGATCAAAACCCTAATTTTGGGAGATAATGCACTTTGGCCGAGCTATTGGCTCCGGCGCCGGCGACGCTCCCCATCGCCGGCCACTTGCCCAGAACACTTGCTGGGAGTGAGGAGACTCCAACCATGCTGTTGCATGGCTCCCATGCAAGCCGTGGGAGGCGCGGCCAAGGTTGACCCGAAACGGGTTCACGTTGCCTTCGCTGGCGTTCTGGCCGTCTCCGGCGGCCGGGGAATGGTCGGGAAGCTTCCTGGGATCAAGGGGATCCCAGCCAAGCCCTTGCATGAAGCCCATGCAGCCTCAGTAAAATTCCGCCATTAGAGGCGAAGAAACTCGAAATGGAGCTTTGCTCCGCCGCGCCGCCGCCGTGTCCTGTCGCCGGGCACGGGTTCAGGTAAGTTCGTGGTGAGGTTTAGCACCTGTTGGTGCCATTGGCTGAGGCCCAGAAGCTCTAGATAAATGGTCACCATTTTCGAGGTTTGAAGCTTATCTTCAACCTCGGATTCCGGCAATCCGAGGGTGCGGGGTTGAGCCAAAACTTCTGGGGATGTTCCTGCAACTCCTAGGAACCCTCCTTCCAAGTTAGAAGGGCCCAGGTGCAATGGTTGCTGAGAACCAACTCGGGTTTGAGGTTGGGTACTTGTATGTGAATGATGCACACCATGTATTTGATGAAATACCTGAGAGAAGAAAAAGATGGATTTTGGGTTTGAGAAAAATATGAAAGTTGTTCCAAATTGTCCCCTGAGCTTGATACTCACTTCAGATCAAACAGGATCTGTGTGGACTGTGTTTGGAGCATTGTGTATGTTGTTAGAGAGCTAGGCTTTGGATCTGGTTGATCCAGCAAATTCTGGGCTGCCCAATGGTGAGCCTAGTTGTCCTGGTGTTGCCTAGAGACAAATGCTTCAATTTTTGTTAAATTTGCACAAGTATATTTAAAGTTGTAGTGTGTTCAAGCTCTAAGCTTAATGTTTGGTTTAAGGTCTGTTCTGAGCATTTCGCGAAGCTGCGACGGTGAGCTCCTGGCTAATTTGGGGTCACTGAACGCGATGCTCGCGTTTAAATTAGGTTTTGATGAGCCGGAGAAACAAAAATGCATTTAAGCTATGTTAGCAAGGTATTTTATGGCCCGAAGTTTTCCTCGGGTTCCGTGCTGCCGCAAATGGGTGAGCACGGTGTTCAGCAAGTTATTTGTCACCTACTGGAAGTGACGATTTGTAAAAATAATATTCCAGTTAAGAGAACGAGCGAAAACAGTGCTCAAATGGCACTAAAAGTGCGATTTTTGGAAACCTTAGGGGTCTAAATGCAAATATGGCAATGTGTATTGTTTAGAACAGTGTGTAATTGATTCCTAAACTTTTCGTTAGGAATCCAACGGCTTTCGTTGAGCAAAAATCGGATATCGGTCCGAGAATCGGCAAAATCGTCGATTTAACGGAGTCCCGGCGGCAATCGCGCAATTCGGGAAATTGCGGCGGTTTCACCTAGACGATTGTTGAGTCCCAGTAGAATCTGGTTGAGCCAGCGGCAAAGAGTTAAGGCCCGAGTCTCCCGGAAATCCAAAAAGAATTCTCGGGAAGGGTATTTTGGTAATTTTACCAATAAATAAATAAAAGGTTGCATTTATCTAAGTGTTGTGGTCTAATACTAGTGTTTAAGGTTTAACGTTGAATTTTGTCGAAAACGGAGATTTGAAATCGTGTTCGGGTCAAAGTGAGCCGAACGGTGGTTTTCCGATGAATTCGAGTCGATCTGGAAAAGATCTGAGTTTAAGTTAAGTTGGGATTAGAGTGGTTGAGTTGTTCCCTGATCAGCATTTTTGATTCAGGTTGGCACAGTTTTCGAGCTTTCCTTTGGAGTCGAAAGTTCGCCTGCAAACGACAGGTAGGTTTATCTTCAGTCCGGACTTTATCATTTCGGCCCTCTGGGGTATAGTATTGGTTGGACCCCTGTTCTTGTAGCCTAGTTGATAATTGAGTCTGCCTTCCTTTTGATCAGTTTTATTTTGCTATAAACCTGTTTTTAGTCAACCAATGTTTTGTCTCCAAGCATCGCAGAGTCGCCAGAGTCTGTTCTTGTTTGATAGGACGAAGGCATAGCTCTTCGAGGTTTGGACATAAAACATGTTTTCAAAATTGTTTTCCTAAAAAGATTTTTAGTTTTGCATGATTGATTCTCAGTTGCTTCCAGATATTATAACTCTAATCCTGGACATTTGCCATGCCTGATTGGTCATTAGCTAGCCTGCACATTTATACTTGATTATCAGTATATCTTGATCCATGTTCTAGTTGTTGTTGATTATATTCCTGCATATGCGTTGAGATTCAGTTGGTTCTGATATTGCATTCTTGTTACCCTGATTATATTTGATCCATGATATACAGTTGCTGATTATTCCTGCATGTGAATTGAGATTAAGTTGATTCTGTTATTGCATTCCTGTTGGAACTGTTCTGGCTTATGGTTGATCATTTGAGTTGAGATATCTGTTGGTATACTATTGTTGCATCCCAGTGGGGATTTCCCGGCTAGTTGTCGATTACCCGGTCTATGGACCGTGAGCTTGAGCATTCGCATGATTTATCGCCCACACTGCTGTACTTCACGAACATCAGCGAAGTCATGACCTTTGTGGATGTTCTTTACCGGTAAAGTGGTCTGGTGTATGACCCGTGACTCCCAGGTTAGTGCCCAAGGGTGCCGGAGTGTTGACTCCCAGGTTAGTGCCCGAGAGTGCCGGAGTATGTCAGCCAGGTTGGTGCCAGGTTCGGCGAGTTTTCCCTGAAGTCTTGTAGACCAATATGGTGGCTTATGATTGGGTATTTGATATTTCAGTTGTTGATGCATATGTTGCCTGTTCAGCCTGCTTTTATCATATCTCATGATTTCCTGATTCCTATTCCTGCTATAGTTATCAGCCTATGCTCGCTTCAAGATTGTATAAGTTTGCTTTTAATTACAGCTTCAAAAATATATATATCTGCTTATCCTAACATGTGATTATTACTATCCTCTAGTATTGTATGCCAGTAGGTACGATCTGCTATTTCTCGGCTCGTCATGCCCACTGGGATACACTGTCGATGTATCTCACACCCCCTGGGTGACCATTTTTCAGGTCGATCGGGTGCCGGGATGTCGGGACGTGTTGGTGAGATTCCGAGTTAGCAAAAGACCCTGGACAGCCGTATTTATGTATTAGCAATTGTTAAAGAATGAGATTGTAAAATAGTTGTAATTGTAAAATTTATTTCATAATTGTTTAGTTGTACGTAGTTAGTTTACTCTGATGTTGTTGTAAAGCATAGCCGTGCATATATAGAAAAGGCTCAATCCCAAGGGGGATTGGGACTCTTCTATATATGTGGCAGTCTGTCATGCCCTGGCTTGGTATTTAAACTCTGATTTAAAAAAAAAAAAAAAAAATTAGACGCTGATTTTTAACTCGGGGCGTGACAATTTCAAATACTCTAGATCAAGTCTAGCTGAGCCGATCGTCGATTCGGAAGTCCCAATATCAAAAACAACTTATAAGCATGTAGGGCTCCATGCTTATAAAAACATATTAGCTACACTCTCTCTCTCTCTCTCTCTCTCTCTCTCTCTCTCTATATATATATATATATATAGAGAGAGAGAGAGAGAGAGGAGAGGAGAGTTCGACTACTATGCTTGTAAAAGCACCAAGCAATTAGTGCTTCTAAGTTTTCTACCGTTAGATCTATGCCTTTGAATAATTCCAACCCTTAGATCATGCTATTCCACCAACCACCCACTAAACCCAAGGGGCCCACTATCATTATAACCGTACATCCTTTCATCCAAGGGCTAAAACCTACAAGCACCAATGACTTGGTACTTTCAAAAGCATAGGAGCTCAATTATATATATATATATATATATATATATATATATATATATATATATATATATATATATATATCTGGGAATTAAGTGCCGCCCGTGCCGAGCGGCACGTACCCCCTACAATAGGGGCACGGTACGGGGGGGTTTACTCCTCCCCCCCAATCTCGGCGATACCCGTTGGGCATCGCTCGAGACAGAGCGATACCCAATGGGTATCGCTCGTGCCGTGCCGAGCATGCCGAATTTTTCTTCTTTTTTTTTTTTAACACATGGTTTTACAGTAAACACATAGTTAAATACATATTATACTTGTGAATTTTATTATTATATTGTTATTTCTATTTTTTATGAAGTATAGTTGTACTGTATATATAAAAAAAAAGTTATAAATATGTTAATTGGTGAGTATAATAAGCTATATATAGCCAATATTCATAATTTTTTGACTAAATATTTCAAAACAATATTATAAGAGTTTATTAGGAACAAAAAAAAGTAAAAAAAAAAACGTGTCAGAGTGTGCCACTGGGAGGTCATGCGTATCCATCGGCACGCAAGCGTGCCACGTGTCGGCACGGAAGCGCGCCCGTATCATACCGTGCCAGGCGGAGAGCGGCACGCCCCCGTGCCACGGCACTTATCCGCCTGGCACGCCCCCGTGCCACGGCACTTAATTCCTTTATATATATATATATATATATATATATATATATATATATATATATATATATATATATATATATATAGGCTGGAATACTATCAATAGTACCAAGTCATTAGTTTTACCAATATTTTAGCCCTTGGATTAAAGGATGTGCGGTTAGGATGATAGTAGTCCCCTAGAGTTTAGTAGGTGGTTGGTTGAATAGTAAAAATTCTAGGGGGCCACTATAATCCCAACCGCACATCCTTTCATACAAGGGCTGAAAACTTGGCAGCATCAATTGCTTGGTGCTATCGATAGTATTCCAGCCAGACTCTATTCCAGCCAGACTCTCTCTCTCTCTCTCTCTCTCTCTCTCTCTCTCTCTCTCTCTCTCTGTATATATATATATATATATATATATATATATATATATATATATATATATATGGAGTCCGGCTACTATACTATTAATAGTACCAAGTTATTTGTGCTATCAAGTTTTCTACCCTTAGATCAACCCCTTTGATCATTTTCACCCGTTAAATTTTACTATTTTCCCAACCACCTAATAAACCCAAGGGGCTCTATATATATATGTATATATATGTGATGAGTTAGTAAAGAAATTAAAAAATATATTTAATAGTTAGCATAGGTTATCATAACATATATTAATCGACAGTTTTGAAAATCCACGTGGCGGTTTCTCATCTCCCCCCTCATCTTCCCAATTTCCCTTTCAAAAAAAAATAAAAAACAAAAATCAACATTATAGCTAACAGATCTTTGAGATTTTTTTTTGATTCACAGAATCTCACATAATTATCACTATATCTCAAAATATTTGGCTCTCCAAAGCTTATAAAAGAACATAAATGATGCATTGCGAAGGCATCATTTGATTGAGAACACATCCACCATGGACTGCAAAGAGGGGAAGAAGCACACCCACACCCGCAAGCTTAGGCAAGAAGAAGAGGAAGGAACAGTCCCAAAATATAAAATAAAAAATAATAAAAAAAATTGTGATCTTTCTTTTTTTCCTATTCACTGCGGTTGACGCTCAAGCTGGCACTACTATCGTGTCCATCGTTGTCGCCACCACCATCCACGTCCGCCTTCGAAGCCGCCGATCCTGCCACCCAAGTTGCCGCTCCCACTACGTTCGCAGCTGCCACCGCTGTCATCGCCCCAGCTGCCGCCTCCACCGTGTCCACCGCTGCCGACGTTGAATCTGAGGTCAAAGCCCAACCACTTCCATTGCTTTGAGAGCAAGAAAAGAGCAAAAATGGTTTGAGAGCAAGAAAGGCCAAAAAAAAAAAAAAATAGTGGAGTTCCTTTGTTACTTGGGATCATAATAAAGTGTATGCAAAAAAACAAGGAGCAGAATTTTCTTTTTTATTTGCTTGCAAAAAAAATATACCTAATAAAATATTTTTTACTAACAGAATTATTATATTTTGTATAACTTATTCTTGCTCCATTTCTTATATAAAATTGATCAATCTGCGAATATATTTCATGCTAAGTGTTTTGTTTATTTGATTTCAACACTTCTTTTTTTTTTTTTTTTTTGGATATTTTAGACTTTGTCCTCTGTTAGCTGTAATTTTTTCCTACCAAATTTAAAGTTTCGGAGATCTTAGAATTATTATTATTATTATTATTTTGTATAAATTAAGCAATTTTTAATATTAGAGTATAAAAAAAAATTAATAAAGAGTGAAGAAGAATAATAACAGTGTGCCTTTCATCGATAAGCCGTCGCTGCCATCGTATCCGTCGCCGCCATGTACCAACCGCCGCCATCGCTGTCCAAGGCGTCACCGTCATCGCCCAAGCCTCGAGCTGTCGCCGTCGCCTATACCTCAGGTCACCGCCACGCCCAAGGTGTCACAGCCGGCGTCCAAGACTCAAGCCGTCGCCGTCATCGTCGCCGTCGCCTCAAGCCTCCGCCACCGCCACCGCCACCGCCCAAGACGAGGCCATTGCTTATCACCCCCATCTCCCTCTTGCTTCCCGAGCAAGAAAGAAGACCTCATCTCTCTCTTGCTTCGCAAGCAGGAAAGAACACCCCATTCTCCCTCTTGCATCACGAGCAAGAGAGCACAAAAAAAAAAAAAATAGGTGGATTACTACGCATACCCTATAAAATATTTTTATTAAAAAAAAGTGGATAGATTACTACGCATATTTTTATAATATAATCTAGAAAATATTTTTATTAATAATATATATATATATATATATATATATATATATATATATATATATATATATATATATATATATTGTATTTTTTCTTACATAATTAATTATGCTAAAAATTTAAAGTCAATTAAATAAGTATCGTGTATTTATCTATTCAAAAAAAATTATGAATAATTAAGAGTTAAAAATTATTTTATACCTCATGATAGACATGTCACGCCCCGAGTTCAAAAACCAGTGTATAAATTTTTTTTTTTTTTTTAAATCAGAGTTGCAAAAACAGCCAGGGCAATGACAGACCGCCACATATATAGAAGAGTTGCAAAAACGAACCCTAGGATGACTTGTGTTCACGAGAGAGCGCTGGGTTTTGGAATAGTGGTTTGGTACTTAGATGTGTTTCGTGTTCGTGTTTTGGGAACCATTGTTAGTGCAAGGTTAGCCGCAGTCGTGGTTTCAGCCGTGGGCTTGATGTTTCAGTGGAGCCAGAGGGCTCAGATCAGTTACAGTGCATGTGGTTGAAGGATTGACCACCGTTTGCCAGAGGTTGAACAAATTATTGACCTTTCAGTATCCTCGTGTTGTAATTCAGTGGCCTATGTGTCGATTCTAATGAGATGTTAGTGAACATTGGAATATGATTCCAGTTTCTCGTGAATAGTCAGGGTGACATTTATGACCTCGAGATGGTAGTGACCTTTGGTAGAGGTTATATCATCGGCATAGAGATTGTAAGGGAGGTATGTGATGTACCTTCAAATGTGAGTTGTGTCCCCAACTAGTTGTTGGCGACAGATCTGTGGTATTTCGCTTTTCTTTTGGTAAGCACGTTGGTTGCAGACAACGTACTGTCGAAAGAACTGAGGAAATACTTTGTCCTGTGATGGGAATATCAGATTGGGTCTAAATAAGTAGCCTTAGAGTTATTGATACCTTGTGACTAGTTGTCACTATTGTGAACCTATGAGAGACTTACCAGAGGTTTAGTTGTATTAAGTTTCGGGGACGAAACTTCTTGTAAGGTGGGAGTGATGTAGTAACCATGATTTTTAAAATCCAAAAAAGTCTGAGTTTAAATAATTTCCTGAATTATTTAAATGGCAAAAATAGGCAATAGTGGCCCTAGAAATACCGACTTTTGATCGGGGCCTGATCTTGAAAATCCGAGATCGCCATTGCAATCGTCTTGTCGAAACATGAAAATAGGAATACGATGTCGTATTCCTATTCTCCAGATCAACTTAAAACCTTTAATTATTTAAATAATAGTGTCAATTGAGCACTATTTTCGCTCGTTCTTTCAACTGGAAGCTCATTTTTACGAACCGTCACTTCCAGCGGGTGACATTTAACTTGCTGAACACCGTGCTCACCAATTTACGGCAGCACGGAACCAGAGGAAATCTTCGGGTCATAAATTTCTTCTCTAACCTAGCCTTAATGCATTTTTGTTTCTCCGGATCATCAAAACCAACTTTTAACGCGAGCATCGCGTTCAGTGACCCCAAATTAGCTAGGAATACACTGTCGCGGCTTCGCAAACAGCCTAGAACAAGGTTTTGGGCCAAAATTACATTTTAAGGTTGATTTAACTATAACTTTTAATCCAAACATCATTCAGTAAAACTTTGTATATCAAAGTTGATCTGGACAGTGCCAGGATACCAGTGCTCACCCTGGTTGAAACCCAGGTGTGCTGGTTCAAGCAGAACCAAAGCCAAGTTCATTCAATGATTCACATTGCTCCAAATATAAATCCACACAGTATCTGTTTGAACTAAAGAGAGCACCAAGCTCAAGGGATGTTTTGAAACAACTTTCATATTTATATCTTTGTCAAATTCTGTTTAAAAGTTCATTGTGGCATTTCCACAAACACTAGGTGTGCACAATTTCTAACATTTAACATAAGCTCTAAAGTAAATTAGATCTCTGCATATACTGCACCAGGGCAATAAAACTTGGATACAATTAATCTACTAAGTCCCCTGATCATTTCCCCTCAACCTGGAGCAAGCCAAATGCAAGGTTGGCCGCGGTTTGGGAGGAAGAAGATGAAGCCATTGCATTGAAATTTGTGATGCTTCAACCAGAAGCTCTGGGACCAAACCAAAAGCACCAACAGATGCTAAATACCTTACTAAAGCTTTCCATACCCGTGGCCGGCAACGGGGTGCGGCGGCGGCGGCAGGGAGCAAAGCTCCATTTTGGAGCTCAAGCCCGTTAATGGCGGATTTTTACAGAGGTTATAAGAAGTCTTCCAACTTATATGGAAGCTTCCTCTAGTCCATACAAAGCTTCCCGACCCTTCCTTCCCGGCCGGAGGTGGCCGGATCGCCGGCGGCGACGTTGGGTTTCAATTTCGGGTCATCCATGGCCGACCCTTATTCGGGCTGCATGGGAGCCATGCAAAAGCATGGTTGGGATCCTCTTGGTCCCAGCAACACTTCTGGGTAGGTGGCCGGCGTCGGAGAAGCCCGCCGGCGCCGGAGCATGAAGCTCGGCCAACATGTAATAATTCCGAAAGCTAGGGCATCAAATATCTTTTGAAATATTTAGCTTTACTTGTTCAAACTTTGCATAATTTTTAGGCATATCCTACAGTCCCTACATACCAATTTTCAGCTTAGTCGGTTCATTATATGCAGAGTTATCTCAAGATGGAGTTTTATTAGGTTTCCGGCCATAGTTGGCTCCCGCCGGCCATGCGCTTTGCATGGGGAGCTCGTGCTTGGTACAGAGCATTCTAATGACCTAATAACTCCACTGCTAAGGGTCTCAGGCTCACACATCCAGTGGTTAGGGTTCCCTTACCTTGGCCGGAGTTGGGGAAGAGGAAGAAGCCGGTTTCTGGGTCCCTCCTCCACGCGCGGCCTCGGCAAGCTCCAGCAGGATCCCCAGGCACAGAGGAACTCCTCCAAAGCTCCAGAACAAGTTTTGGTAAGGGTTGGTTCCAACTTCCTCCTTCCTCTCACTCTCTCGGTTTACACTCTTTGGGTTGGAAAAACAATGGAGATGTTCTTTGGCAGTCCCTCACACCTAGGCTAGTTCCAAGAGAAACTGGGATCCCTGGTGATGCCTGGGATCCCACCATGACTCCTCGTACTACACCCAAGGAGACCAAGGGACAAAATTCCCTTTAATGCAAGATTCCAACATGAAAATATCTTAAACTCTTTTCACACAATTCGAGAAAATCCGCTCGTCATTTTGTGAAATGGACTTCGCCACGACGTCCGGCTCGTCGAGACCTGTCAAGTGGCGTATTTGTTTGGCTTGTTTGACGCTCAGATAAAAAGTTGATCCATAATGTTTGACCAAATTACAGCGCGTTGCACGCACTTCGATGCACCCGGGTCGCCAAACGCGAAATCCGTCAGTGCCATCGCGTTCAGAACGTCGAAATTAGCTAGGGTTCATTACTCATACCCCTATATTAAATTTTTAGACAGTGAAACGGCCGCTAGTGGTCGCGAAGGGATTAAAATAGGGGTTACTATGCACAACTTAAGTTGTGGGGCCCACTTTTTCATTGCTGATTTCTGGAAGATCCGACCGTCAGATCGTCGACAAGTGAATATGAAATTTTCATGTTTCGACAAGACGATTGCAATGGCGATCTCGGATTTTCAAGATCAGGCCCCGATCAAAAGTCGGTATTTCTAGGGCCACTATTGCCTATTAATTGCCTATTTTTGCCATTTAAATAATTCAGGAAATTATTTAAACTCAGATTTTTTTGGATTTTAAAAATCATGGTTACTACAAGACATTACCATTGAATTATATTTATAATTGTTAACTTTAATACCGTATGTTGTTTAAATATAAATATTTTAAATTTTATTTTACTACAAATATTATTATAAATTAATCATAATCTATTTATCCGCAGCGTAGCGCGGGTTCTATACTAGTAGAAATGAAAGGTCATCATGAAATTTCATACTTTTATCTTACACAAATAAAATTATTGAATATAATAAATTAGGGTATTAGTTGCATATTATGTATTTAATGGTGAATTTAAATCACCTAAATAAAATAAACATATTTATAAATTATAAATTAATTATAGTAATAAATGAACTAACAATCTATACCTATATATTATTCCCTCTATTTTTTGCCACGTGGCAACATTTGCTTCATTTGGAATCATAAACCGACTCAAGTCCTCCATATGTTTCTCTTTTTTCGTTGAACCGGCTCTAGTCCTGCACATGTTTTCCTTTTTCTTTGCTTGACCCAAACTGTTTGTTGTGTTTCCTTCTTTGTTTGATTGAATCAAATCGGTATACACGCCGAACCAACTCAAGTCCTGCACATATTTTTCTTTCTTTGCTTAAACCGAACCGGCCCAAATCCTCCACATGTTCCCTTTCTTTACTTGAACCGAATCGGATCACACCTGCTGCATCCTTCTTTCTTTGCTTGAACCAAACCAGGTTACACCTATGGACCATGATTCCATATTTCTTTATTTAAACCGAACCAGATCACACTTGTCGCATTAGGCCGAACCGGCCCAACTGCTCCATATATTTCCATCTCTTTTTGCTTGAATTGAACCACCACCTCTTCATCTTCCTTTCCTTGCTTAAACCGAACCACTGCCTCTTCGTTTTTCTTTCTTTGTTTGAACCGATCCACCACTTCTACCTCTTTCTTGGGCTGTTACATTTCTTCGCCTATTCCTTTTCCTTGAGCTGTTACCTTTCTTTGTTTAAACCCTAAACACTATGCATGCAATGGAACTTTCTCAATGACTTGCCAAACAAAAAAAGAATCACACAAATCAATGCGAGATGCCAGATTTCGAAAACTATCCAGTTTCGAAAATTAGGTAAACTGGAGAAAACTAAATCTATCAAGATGTCAATCTTAGATCTTATTTCGGTTTGATACGTCCACCCACGATACTCACAATTTGGCTTCACTTCAATTTTTGGTATGTGAATTTGAATCTCTTCAGTGTGCCTTTTATTATTTGTTAGCTTTTCCTCACAATATTCCAAATATTTCTTCAGAATATCTGTGTAATAATTTTTCTTCTCCTATTGTTCTTTCTTTCTTTTCGGTTTCTTTCATTATTTTCCGTTTAGTTGTAATTCCATTAAGTCTTTAATGTGTTTTTCATATTATAAAATATAATAAAATATGGTTATATCCTTTCGTTTCTTCTTTACGTTTATATTTATTTATTCAATCTGTAAATTTTTACTAAAAAAATTTTACCCGCCCCATCGCGCCGGTCCCTACACTAGTATAGTTTAGATTTTGCCACTTATCGACGTTTGGTTGAATATAATAAATTAGGGTATTAATTACATATTATGTATTTAATAGTGAATTTAAATCACCTAAATAAAATAAACTTATGTATAAATTATAAATTAATTAATGTAATTAATGAACTAACAATATAGTTTTAGATGTTGCCACTTGTCGACGTGTGGTTCATCCGGTAATCATGCTTACAAAATATATATATATATATATATATATATATATATATATATATATATATATATATATATAGGGTCCGGTTACTATACTCTTATGAGTAAAAATTTTTTT
Source organism: Tillandsia fasciculata (assembly GCA_029168755.2). Taxonomy (NCBI): domain Eukaryota; kingdom Viridiplantae; phylum Streptophyta; class Magnoliopsida; order Poales; family Bromeliaceae; genus Tillandsia; species Tillandsia fasciculata. Next base: position 12,102,948 of record CM054944.1, on the reverse strand, counting down.
TACTCATAAGTTTTCATCTCTTGGATGAAGGAATGTGCGGTTAGGATTATAACAGTTTCTAAGATTTTTACTATTTCTCCAACAACCTAGTAAACCCTAGGGGGACCACTATCATCCTAACCGCACATTTCTTCATCCAAGAGTGAAAAAGTTATGAGTACAAAGGGGTTTATACTAATAAGAGTATAGTAGCCCTACACTATATATATATATATATATATATATATATATATATATATATATATATATATATATATATATATATATATGTGTGTGATGTTAGAAAATAATATTCTACCATATCCTCATGTTGTATAGAAAAAAAAAAATTACCATATCCTCTTGTGTTGTATCCTAATATTTTTTTGAGGTTGTTGTATTGCCTTATTCTTGTTGTATTGCATTCCTATCTCGTTTTTATGTCTGTGGAACAAAGGTTTTGATGCAAGTCCTCAATTATGTAATATGTTCGAAGAAAATGAAACAAAACTGATCAACATAAGTTTAAATTACAAGATAAAAAAAGTAGGCTGTAAAATAAGAGGTCAAAGGTGTTGTCCTGGAAAAAAGTTTTTGATCCTCCACCTGGTAAGGCTCCTAACATATACATCCCCAGTGAGATGGTGACTCCAGAAGCACTCCATTCCTCAGCATCTTCAAGGTGGCATACATATGAAGCCTAAATATACAATTTCAAGATCTTGCAAATCCTTTTATCTCTTTCCTTCGTACAGAATCTCCTAAAACACAACTGGAGAAGTGTTGCATGTCTTGATAGAAGTTTAAATAATAACAGGAAAAGTATGAAGGTATGATTCAAAAAGCAAAGAAGAGTGACATTCTTAATTCAACAATCTACATACTACAAAGGACCCAAAAAATGCATAGTAGGAGCATATAGGAACTAATTTCTTTATTTTTCCCAATCCTGTCACTCATAAGAGCACAAAATTATCAAACTGCCAACCAGTGAACCAGCACAACCCTAAAAGCAGGTTTAGCTGCAGGAGCAAATTCATTACAATAAAATTTAATACTATTAAGTGTACTCGCGGGCCTTTTCATATCAGATTGGTCTTTTAGGCAAACATAATATTAGAGCTAACACTGTAGTGCACTGAATTTCTGCAAATAGCGGAGTTCTAGTGGTGAGCAGCTTTGGAAGCTATTTGAGTAGCCCCAGCAAAGTTTCGGGAGTATTTTAGTATATTCAACACAAACTTGGCGCGAAACGGACTCTAAAAAGTCAAATCTGTTAAAAGTACAGAATTTACATTGAGTACTAGAACTAAGGCTAGGGTAACGGTACTCAGTTATGCAAAAGAAGGAACACATGCTTGGGTTTTGCAGAACTCTTCCCGAGTACCAGTACAGATTCATTGAATACTGGTACTGATTCAGGTGAGTACCGGTACGCAGTAGAAAACCACAAAAACCATCATTCGGATTTTGCAGAACTAGATTGAGGGTACCATTATTGGAACCCGAGTACCGATACTCAATATTACAAAATGCCAGTTTTGGTTGTTTGTAGTTAGTTGAGTTTGGAGAAATTAGTTGCAATTGTTGCATCCCTTTATATAAGGGCACTCAGCCCCCTTTCTCCCTGAACCATGCACACACAAGAAAGAGAGAGAGCGCTCTCCATCTCTTCCTCTCAACTCTCTTCTTCTCCCTCATTCTAGAGATCTCTCCAATACTTGGAGATTTGGAGAATCAATCTTGGAAAAAGCCTCTTGGAGTGGAGAACAAGCTTCTTGGAGCTAGAAGAAGTATACAGCTTGCGGCAAAGGTGAGTTTTTAGGGTTAGAGTTAGGGTTTTGGATTTAACCCTTAGAAATGGATTTTTAGCAAACCCTAGGCTAATCTACGTTACAAACAAGGATTTAAGTGCCGGTGGCATGGGGTCGTGCTGAAAACTTGCTGGCACGGTACGGCACGGTGTGCCGAGCAGTGCCGATGAGTGCCGGTCACAAAAAATACATGCGTACCGACTAGGCGTGTCAACGAACCGAACACGAGCTGGCTCGTATAAATATCGAGCTGAAAAATTTGGCTCGTGTTCGGCTCGTTAATAAACGAGCCGAACACGAGCTGGCTCGCGAACAACAAGTTAGATTTTCATTCCCACTATTAGGTGTAAAGTTGAAAAAAAACTAAAAAATTAAAATCTTAATCTAATAATTAAAATTCAAAAAAAATTGATTTTTTTATATTAGGTTGGCCTCAAATCTAAATAGTAAAGTTTACAGAAGCATTTCTCATATATATATAGTTCGAGCACTTCGGGGAACGATAACACCCTGTGCAGCCCTTCCTTTTCCCTTTTTTGGGAAAAGAGAAGGGGCGAAAGCGACGATGGCTCCATACGGCATATTCATTTGTATGGATCCGTTTTACTAGAGGGAAAAAAATCCATATTTTTTTCAAGGAAAAGTATCTACCTTTCCGGCAGATGCTGGAGGAGGGCTGCCCTTATTCCATTGCCCCAAAAGGTCAATGGCGGGCAAAGATTAAAGCAGTCATCCCTTATTCCAATATATATATATATATATATATATATATATATATATATATATATATATAGTTAGGCCAATGTGCTTTTGAAAGTACTAAAGTGTTGGCATTATAATATTTTTAACCATTGAATTAATTCTAATAGTTATTTGGATGGTTCACAAATAATCATTATTGCTGAATTTTGATCCAATGACCAAAAAGTCAATTCCAATGATTAAATATTTTTAATATTTTTAAAAACATTCTAGCTCAAGCATAAATAAATGAGCTTTTTTATAATTTGGTCTCTTTATTACGGAGTTAGATTTTATATTTAAGTTGGGATAAAAATTAAATAATAAAAATCTATATTATATATATATATATATATATATATATATATATATATATATATATATATATATATATATATATATATATATATATATATGTATTCGAGCTGTTATTGAGCCGAACACGAGCAAGCTAACCCCAGCTCGTGTTCGGCTCGTTTATTAAACGAGCTGAAAAATTCGGCTCGTTCGGCTCGTTTACTAAACGAGCGATTCGATCTCTAGCTCATTTCGAGCCGAACACGAGCTGGCTCGCGAACAGCGAGCTGGATTGCCACCCCTAGTACCGACACAAAATGGCATGAAATATTTATTTTCTTCAGCAACAAAAATTTTTAATTACTTATTATGTATCTTTATCAAATCTTTTGAACTTTATTAAGAAAATTATATTGTAATTTAAAGAAAATAGAGTTTTCAACTGTGCCATCGACACGGAGGTTGTATCAAGACGGTATCTTGTTGGCACGATACGGCACGGTAGATACGGACCGTGGCGATGGATACTTAAATCTTTGGTTACAAATTGTAGAGATTTGCCATTGGAATGGTGTTTTATTGTGGTTTTGGAAACTGTAGGTCAAAAATTAGGATTTTTATGTTTTGAGGGTTTAAAAATATTGACCCTTTGGAACTCTAATTGAAGGTTAGAGAAACTCGCATGACAACTTCGTTTTGAGGAATGAAAAGGTCTCGGAGGTTGATTTCAAGATTCGAGCCGATTGTGGCTGTTTTTGGTCAAATTAGCTCTGATAGGAGAAATTCGGCTACAAGGACCTAATTGAAAGTGCCTATAAGCAATTAGGGATAAATCAAGGTGGGTTGTGCTCTACAGAAACGATTTGATCACCTCTCCTGCCTAGAGAGTAGATTATGGGGAGTTGATTCATGTTAAAGGGGTAGTCTAACAAGTAAATGTGCATGTATGAGAAAAATGCTACTTAGAATGAATTATTACCATGGTACAAGTAAACGCATGTATAATACTTATATACCTATGTTGTGGACAAAAAGTAAGTTGACACTCTAGAGACATTAGAAAACTCAACATGTGAATGCTAAGTATATAGTGTCATTTAACATAGGATAGGAAAACATAGTGGGTAGAATAACCACTTGATGCAAACCGAAAGGTTGCCAAATATGAATTATTCAACTTCGTTTTTGTTTAAAGGTACTCCTTGAAATAAACTTGGTTCAATTTATCAATTCCGTCGAACTTTAATAAAATTAAAGGAAGAAAGCAATAAAAGTTCAACATGACAGAAAATTAAAATTGAGTTGAAGCAACACTGGATGGTCATAAACCTTTAATATATGAGATAAAAACAGGCAACTGAAAATACATATAATAGTTCTAAATAAAAAAGTAAATTCAATTTTATTGGACTTAAAGCTTTTAGATTTGGTTGTTTTGGCAAAAAATGATTGGTAATGGTGGAAGGCTAGGTTTAAAGGAATAATGTGAGATCAGGAGATGAGGGTGAAGATAAGATACAAGAAAGTGCACCGATCACACGATTGCGGGGGATCCACGATCGACGATAAGGGCCGTACACCACGAGTATAACTTCGGCAATCGGGAAGAAGAGACGAGGCAGGGCCCCGGAAGAAGAGGAGGGGTACGAGCAGAAACCGATCTTGCCACGAGAAAGAAGCGACAACAATCAAGTTGAGGAAGAAGATCTTGGCACGAGAAAGAAGCGTCGATGATCGTGTCCCAGGAAGAAGAACACTATAGCAAGGATAAAGAACAACAGTAGAAATTTTCTATTCATCAAATCTCCCTCAAAGCATCAAGAGCCAAGTATTTATAGTGTTAAGAGCCTATCCTATAATAAATTATTGTCTTTTTGCCTTCAACACCACATAGTCACCCAAGGGTCATGCATAGAAGATGAAGCAATTTTGGAAAAATCGAAAAGTCTTTTTGGGATAATTTCTATGTTTATGGAAGAAAAGGGTTTGGGTTAGCCAAATCAACTAAAACTAATCGATTTAAGCCCGAATCAAACACGAACTTACAAAATAAAAAACCAGTCCGGACCCCGAACTTGTTTTTTTGGAAAAGTTCTATCTAAAGACGACAGTCCGGATCAGATTTAATCCAGTCCGGACCGCCGAGCAGGAAAATTCCAGATAAGGTAGTTTTTTATGCTTATCTCTTTCCAAAAGTTTCTAGCATATAAACAAACCCTAATTTCACATCTAGGGTAACCGAAAAAAAGAATAAAAACGAAGATAATCAAAGTCCACATATAGAGAAGAAAGGAAAACATGATCAGTCATATGTTTCTTCATCTATATTGATCAATTTGATTCTAGAGTTTCCAAACTCCTATTTCTTGTAGAATCAAATTGAAGAATGCATTCAAAAATAAAATAAAGATTATTTGCTGCATCAGTTCTCCCCGGGTTGGAGAAATCTCAACCCCGTCGAGATGACATCCTGATAGCTCTCGTACAAGTCCTCTTGAAGTTGGTGAACTCCGCCTCAAAATCCAACTGCTATCAGACAATGGTCGTCCACGCCAACGTACCCGTATCGGCTATGGTTACCACGACGTGTCACAGACGTGAATATCCTCCACCCTGTCTGATGGTGTTTCAGTGTCGGTGCGAGATGTCAAGCCATCAATATTTATAGTAGAAGGGGTCTCTCCATGGTACTAATACAGCTCGCTGACATTGAAGATCAGGGATGTCGGTACTTCCGAGGGCAGATCAACTAGATATCTGTTTGCCCCCAACTACTTTAGAATTTTGAATGGCTCATACTTTTTCTTGTTCAATTTACTATAGCCTCCAGCTAAAAACCTTTCTTTTCTAAAATAGATTAAGACATTATCTTCTTCATTAAAAGTCATACCTCCTCGATGTTTATCCGCTGCTCCTTGTACTTGAAAGTGGAATTCCGCAACCTCTGATGAACCTGTTCTTGCACCTCTTGAATTTGTTTTAGATAAAATTCAGCATCTGCACTAACCCTACCAGGGTAAGGTATGGGTGCTTGGTCAAGGCAGTGAGCAATAGGACGGCAATATAAAGCTTCAGGAGGAGATTTTCCAATGGTTCAATTTATGGAACTATTATAAGTAAATTCAGCTTGAGGTATGATTAAATCCCATAGTGTTGGTTTTTCTACAGCTAAACACCTTAAGGTACCGTTTGGTTCGAGAACAAGCTATTCTTGTTTATTCTTAGAATAGGTATAATTTTTGGGATAGGCAGGAATTAGATAAATTTTGTATTTGGACGAGAATCGAGATATTTGAGGCATAAGAAAAATTGTGTTTGGATGATTGAGTTGGAATAGTAGGAATAAGAGTAATTATGATTGAAAATGAAAATAAATTTTCTAAATAATAAGTATTTAAATATTAGTAAAATAATATTTTAACTAATTAATAAATAAATTAATTAAAAATACTATATGAGATGATGAAGAATGACATTAATTAGTGAATAACTAAAAAAAAAAAGACAATATGTTAATATTAATTAATTATATAATCATTTATATTTTAATTAATATAATAATCAAATAAATTAAAATATTAAATAATTAAATAATATAAATATTAGTTAATTATTGAATAAGCATATCAAATAGTTAATTATTTAATTAGATAATTAATTATAAATAATAAATTAATTATTACTTAAATATTTATTAATTTAATAAATCAAATGATTAGTCAGTTAATTATTATAAAAATTAATTGCATTAATTAATTATATTTTATACTTATTTATAACTTAATTAGTAAGGCCCTGTTTGGGTCTGGTATAAAGGGGGGATATCCCCCCTTTATACCCAAACGGTTTAGGGATATCCCCGTTTGGGGATATCCCAGCCAAACGGGGATATCCCCCAAACCCACCTGGGGATATCCCACCCCAACCCTCCCACCCAGGTATAACCCACTCTCTCTCTCCTCCCTCTCCCCTCTCTCTCTCTCTCTCTCTCTCTCTCTCTCTCTCTCTCTCGGTCCCTTCCCAAGGCAGTGCCTTGGGAAGGGGCTTTTTTTTTTTTTTTTTTTTTTTTTTTTTTTTTTTTTTTTTTTTTTTTTTTTTTTTTTTTTTTTTTTTTTTTTTTCGTTTTTTTTTTCTTTTAGCTTCAGGATTTTTTATTTTTTATTTTTAATAAAAATTTTTTAATTATAAAAAATATTTAAATTTTATATTTATATTTTAAATATTTAAATTTTTTAAAATTATTTGAAATTTTTTTAATTTTATATTTTAATAAATCTAAAAATTTTATTTTATTTTTAAAAATTATTAATTTTAAAATTTATACAATATTTTTATAATTTTTTAAAATTTATATACATTTATAAATTAAAATTTTTACTCCTACATAAAATATTTAAATTTTAATTAGAATATTTAAATTTTACTTAATTTTTTTAATTAGAATATTTAAATTTTAAAAAATATTTAAATTATAAATTTATAAATTATTTAAAATTAATTTTTTATATTTTATAAATTTATATATATTTATATTTTATTAAAATTATAAATATATTTATATTTAATTATATTATATATATTTATAAATTTATAATTTTAAAAAATAATATTAATTTTAAAATTGTAAAATTTATATAATTTTTTTATAATTTTTATAAAATTTATATAAATTTAAAAATTAAAATTTTTACTCCTACTTAAAATATTCTAATACATTCTTTAATTATCAAATTTATAATATACATAAAAGTAAAGGTCACATCGTCATTAAAACAAAAAGTCAACTTTATACCTCTTTTTCTAAAACCCCAATCCAAACACCTATTTTCTTACACCAGGTTTAAACCAGGTTTATCCCTCATTTCCAACCAAACACAATTTAGGTTTAAACCAGGTTTATCCCTTAGCTTATCCCTATACCTGGTATAACTCATTCCGGTATAAGCCACATCCAAACGATACCTAAAGGAATAAAATTGAGAATAGCTTGTTCCACCCAATGGGTAGAACTACTATTCTTCTCTCTTAACGGGTTATTCTAGAATAATCCGTTAAGAGGAGAATAGTAATTTCTAACACCGTTTGGAAGAATACGAGAAATAAATCTCTTATTCTTCCTTTATCCCTTCAACCAAACATAGCCTAAGAGATTACCCAAAAGAACGATTTACTATTTATATCTGCCCGTCAGTTTGTGGATGATATGGACTACTAGAATTCAAATTGCTTCCTGCTTTTGACATTAAAGTTCTCCAAAAATGACTTGACCATGTAATTGCACAATTTCATTAAAAAACAATTTTGCAATATGTGATGCATTATAAGTTATTTTGCAAGGAATAAAATGAGCAATTTTTGTAAAACGATCAACAACCCCAAAAATTGAATCAACTTGGTGTGTAGTCTTGGGTAAGCCTAGGACAAAGTCCATGGTAATATCTTCCCAAGGCATAGTGAAAATAGGTAGGGGAGTATACAAGTCAGTATTTTCAGTTTGTCCTTTAAATGATCGACAAGTTTTACGCCGCTGAATTAATCTTTCAATATTCTTACTCATGTTAGGCCAATAATACCGCGCTTGAACTAATCCGAAAGTTTGGCACTCCCAAAATGTCCCCCTAGCCCGCTACTATGCAAATCCTAAATCAATGACTCTCTTAACGATCCCTGGGGAATACGCAACTTAGACTTTCTAAAAAGGTATCTGTCGTCCAAACAATTTTCATAAGGTGAACCATTGTTAGGAGACGGACATTTTTTTAGGATAGAACCAAAGTTAGGGTCATTTTGATATTGGTCCTTTACAACCTCAAATCCTACTATCTATAAGAAAGAAGTGATAAGCAAATGGTTTCGACGGCTAAGTGCGTCAGCGACATGATTAGCAATGACTTGTTTATGCCGCAAATGAAAAGTGTATTCTTACGGGGATGTAGTCCACATGGCATGTTTTTTGTTCAAGTTCTTTTGAGAATTTAAATATTGCAATGCTTTATGGTCCGAATTAAAAATAAACTCTCGATGAATAAAGTAGGGTCGCCAATGTTTCAAAGCCTGCACAATCGCGTAAATTCAAAATCATAAGTGGAGTAACGCCCTCGTGCATCGTTCAATTTTTCACTAAAGAAGACTATATGATGTTTCTCTTGAGACAGTACGCCTCCAATTCCGATATGTGAGGCATCACAATCAATCTCAAACACTGTTTCGAAGTCAGGCAAGGCAAGTACTGGAGCCTTTGTAAGTTCGTCCTTAACCAATTGAAAACTTTTTTCAACTTCAGGCGTCCAAGTGAATTTATCCCCTTTTAGGAAATCAGTTATTGGTGCAATTAATGAACTAAAACTTCGAATGAAACACCGATAAAACGACGCAAGTCCATGAAAACTTCGGATTTCAGGTTATGGTCATTAGGGTTGGCCAGCTCTGAATTACTTCTATCTTAACAAGATCTACCTTAATTCCCTTGATGGACACTTTGTTTCTTAAGAAGGTAAGGCTATCAGTCAGAAAAGTACACTTCTTAAGATTCAGGTATAAGTGGTTATCTTTTAAAGTTTGAAGCTCGTCTTAAATGATCTATATGAGTTTCAGGACTTGTGCTATAAATCAGAATGTCGTTGAAATAAACTACGAGAAACCTCCCAATGAATGGTCGCAAGACTTGGTTCATGGTTCACATGAAAGTACCGGGAGCATTGGATAGCCTAAATGGCACAACCGGCCACTCATATAATCCTTCTATGGTTCCATTCATCTACAAGTCGAATACGGATTTGATGATATCCGCTCTTAAGGTCAATCTTAGAGAATATCTTTGTACCTCCTAACATGTCAAGCATATCATCAATTCAAGGGATAGGAAACCTATATTTGATGGTGATCTTGCTAACAGCTCGACTGTCAACACACAGTCGCCATGTTCTATCTTTTTTTGGTGTAAAAAGGGCAGGCACCGCGACAGAGCTCATAGTCTCTTTAATGTAACCTTTTAGCAGAAATTCAGAGACCTGTCTATATAACTCTTTATGTTCAGTGGGACTCATCCTATAATGGGCTAGGTGTGGAAAGCTAGCACCAAGTACAAAATCAATGCAGTGTTGGATGTCTCTCATAGGTGGATATCGGGGAGTTCCTGAGGCATGATATCACATAACTCATTCAGCAATGATTGAACAGCTTGCGGAACTTCGGTGTTCTTAAATGTTCTTTTACTAAGATAATATATACCAATGGGAACTTTGTTAGATCTTTAGAGAAATGACTTTTGTTCAAAACCATCATTTTCTGTTCATCAGTTAAGGGTTGCTTTTGGGGCTTTTCCAGTTTAGATTTTGGTTTGGGTAAGCAATTTTGGGGAACCAATCTAACTTTCTTATTGTCCTTTGTAACTATATAAGTGTTCTCCCTACCATCATGTATAATACTAAGATCAAATTGCCAAGGTCTACCTAGCAATAGATGACTCACATCCATCGGAACAACATCACACCAAACCTTATCAGTATAAGTCTTCCCAATAGAAAATTCAACAAGGCATCGCTCAATTACAAGAAACTCATCCCCATCCTTAAACCAAGCTATTTTGTAGGGTTGGGCAAGTTTTTCAGTTTTCAATTTTAGTTTATCAACCATTTCTTTAGAGACAATTTTCAGTACTCCCACTATCAATGACAAGAGAGTAAAACTTACCCACTATGCTACAAGTGGTTCTAAAAAGGCTATGACGCTTCCAATTATCTTGAGTGGACTTAAGAGGCTGATAGGACTGGATGGATCATGAAATTTGTTTCAGTCACATCAGGAGATTCTTCTTTCTTGTTCTACAATTTCTTCCCTATTTTCATTTTCCTCCTAATTTTCTATTAGATTGGCTCTAGAGTCAAATTTTCTCAAAGGGCAATCAAAGGATTTATGTCCCAGTTTGATACATTTATAACAAATGATGTTAGAATCAGCAGGTTTAGCACCTAAAATTCCTTTCCCTCTAAGGTCTTGAACAAATTTTGAAGAGGTTTGACTATCATTCTTTGGGATAGCTTGGTTCCTATGGTATTCTTCACACTTGCACTTCCCCGACAAAAGGTTTGTCTTTTAAGTTTATTCTCAGCCTTAAGTGCATGACTATAGGCCATGTCTACCCTATAGAAAGTTTAAAGGGCTAGCTCGTCTTGGATTTGGGTTCGAAGACCGGCTAGATAGCAAGCTATCCACTGTTCTTCGTCCTCTTTAAGTTCATTATGAGCTTGAAAGGTGTAAAATTCTTCAGTATATTCTTGTACCGATTTAGACCCTCAAGATTGTGAAATTTTTGAAAAATGATTTGACAGTAATCAGTTCGTAAAAATTTCCCTTTTAAGTTTTCTTTCATTCTTTCCCACGAGATAATCTTTTCCTTACCCTTTCTAATCCTATCGTTTTAGACATATTTCCACCACACTAAGGTATGACCTTTGAATTTAAGGGAGACAAATTTAACTTTTTTGTCATCAGATAGTTCTTTCCATTCAAAAATTTGTTCTATTTTATCTAACCAATCCACAAATTCTTCATGTTGTAATTTACCCTCAAACTCAATTACGTCTACTTTGATGACCTAATCCCAATAAAGTATATTTCCTTGATTTTGGAAAAGAGGATTTCTTCTGGTAGGCAAATTTTGATTGTCAATTAGTGTCACTCTCTAAATCATCTTCTACCTCATTTTGTTGTTGCATAGTTGACCTTTCCAAAAGTTGTTGAATGTCATTCATTTGATTTTGTATGTTTTTCATGAAATCTTGTTTCTCATACGCTTCTCTACAATCACGAGGATTTTCGTTATTGCCTGCCATTACCAAATGCTTTCAAGTTGATCAATGAAGTTGTGATTTTTTTTTTTTTTCAAAAGAAAAACAAGAAAGACAAACTGTAGCACCAAAGAAAATTGTTTAGATAAAAACAAACGTTCCCACGAAAAGAACTTGCTCTAATACCAATTGATGCAAACCGAGAGGTTGCCAAATCTGAATTTTTCAACTCCATTTTTGTTTAAAGGTATTCCTTGAAATTAACTTGGTTTAATTTATCAAATCCGTCAAACTTTAATAAAATTAAAGCAAGCAATAAAAGTTCAGCAATACGAAAAATTAAAATTAAGTTGAAGCAACACTGGATGGTGATAAACCTTTAATATATGAGATAAAAACAGCCAACTGAAAATACATATAATAGTTCCAAAAAAAAATGTAAATTCGATTTATCAAACTTTAAGCTTTTAGATTTGGTTGTTTTGGCAAAAATGGTTGGTAATGGTGAAAGGCTAGATTAAAAGGAATAATGGGAGATCAGGAGATGAGGGAGAAGATAAGATACAAGAAAGTGCACCGATCACACGATTGCGGGAGATCCACAGTCGATGAGGAGGGCGATACACCATGAGTATAACTTCAGAAATGGCGAAGAAGAGAGGACGCAGGAACCCGAAAGAAGAGGAGGGGTAGGAGCATAAGCCAATCTTGCCACGAGGAAGAAGCAACAACGATCAAGTTGAGAAAAAAGATGATCTCAGTGTGAGAAAAAAGTGTTGATGATCATACCGGGAAGAAGAACACCACAACAAGGATAAAGAACAATAGTAGAAATTTTTATTCATCAAATCTTCCTCAAAGCATTAAGAGCCAAGTATTTATAGTGTTAACAACCTATCCTATAATAAATTATCATCTTTTCGTCTTCAACACCACACGGTCACCCAAGGATCATCCATAGAAGATGAAATAATTTTGGGAAAACCAAATAGTCTTATTGGGATAATTTCTATGTTTATGGGAGAAAAGGGTTTGGGTTAGCCAAATCAACTAAAACTAATCGATTTAAGATCGAATCAAACACGAACTTACAAAATAAAAAAAAAAATACATTCAAAAATAAAATAAAGATTTATGTGCTGCATCACCACTTGGACATGAATGACATAAAAACTAGAAAGGTTGACAAGGTACAGTAAAACATATGCACCCTTGATGAGACCATGAGAGCGGCAATTCCTCTATCCAAAGATTTGTGGTCAGGGGTGGACAGATTCCACCGCCTAATGCCAAGATGATAAGCGGCGATTCCGCTATGTAATAACCTATGGTTTGGGGTGAGCGGCGATTCCGCTACCCAGATGTCAAAACAAAAGCAGTGATTCCGCCGCTGGTGATTGACTTATAATTAGAGCCAGGTGGCATGGAAAAGATAATGGAACTTAGTGAGTAAAACTATGAAATAAATCATATAGTATAAAGTTCATTATCCTATTGGTGAGGCATAAGCATAACTATTTCTATTTGCATATAATAGTTGATTATGCGCTTAGTTCATTACTTACTACACACGCGCGCGCGCGCGCGCGCGCGCGCACACATATGTGTACGTCTCCCGTGCTTTCCAAAGTATGGAGGCCTACGTGCTTGTAAGTTGTTTAAAATGATAGGACATCCGATTCGACGATCGGCTCTGTTAGACATGATCTACACTATTAGAACTATTTGGAAACTAAATTTCATAATTTTTCGGCATCATTTACTAAGTGATCAAAGGGTCTAAAAAATGACTATTTTAACGGCCGATGTGGCACACACACACACACACACACACACACACACACACACACACACATATATATATATATATATATATATATATATATATATATATATATATATATATATATATATATATTACGTCTCCCGTGCTTTCCAAAGTATGGAGGCCTACGTGCTTGTAAGTTGTTTAAAATGATAGGACATCCGATTCGACGATCGGCTCTGTTAGACATGATCTACACTATTAGAACTATTTGGAAACTAAATTTCATAATTTTTCGGCATCATTTACTAAGTGATCAAAGGGTCTAAAAAATGACTATTTTAACGGCCGATGTGGCACGTTTGCAAGTTCACTGATGTAGAACAATCCAAATAAGGTGAAACTTTAATGGAAAATTCTACTTAACATCAAGAATAAGATCAATACTTTCGATTTGAAATTTGAGTCTTTTATCACTATTTTTTATGAGATTTTTATTTTTAACCGTTCATTTTAAGGCTACTCGTTCACTAGCCAAATAAAGTTAAAAAATTATGAAATTTGGTATCTAGATAGTTCCAATACTGTAGATCATGTTTAACGGAACCCATCATGGAATCAGATGTCCCATCATTAAAAACAACTTACAAGCATGAAAGCCTCTGTACTTTCGAAAGCATAGGAGCCTCTCTCTCTCTCTCTCTCTCTCTCTCTCTCTCTCTCTCTCTCTCTCTCTCTATATATATATATATATATATATATATGTATATACATATATATATATATATATATATATATATATATATATACATATATACACACATATATATATATATATATATATATATATATATATATATATATATATATATATATATAATACATATATATGTATATGTATCAAGGTTTTAAGTATCCATCGGCACGGGCCGTATCTACCGTGCCGTACCGTGCCAACAAGATACCGGCACGATACAGCTCCCGTGCCGATGACACAGTTCAAAACCCTTTTTTCTTAAAATTACTACGTAATTTTCTTAATAAAGTTCAAAATATTTGATAAAGATACATAATAAGCAATTAAAATATTTTGTTGCTAAAGAAATTAAATATTTCATGCCATTATGTGTCGGCACGCATGTATTTTTGTGACCGGTACTCATCGGCACGGCTCGGCACGCACCGTGCCGTACCGTGCCGGCAAGTTTTCGGTATGATCCCGTGCCACGGCACTTAAATCCTTGATATGTATGTATGTATATGTATGTATATGTATGTATGTATACATACATACATATACATGTATAAATACATACAAATACATATATAAGTATATGTATACATACATACATACATATACATGTATACAAGAATTTTTTTTTTAGAAATAATCTTATAAATTTTTATAATTGTAAAAATAGTCCTCTGAAAAAAAAAATTAACAAAAATAATCTTAAGCGGTGAATGGTTCACCGCTTTTAAATGTGGTGAACCATTCACCGCATTCAAAGATTTTACAATTTTGTAAAATCCTAGTAAAGCGGTGAATGGTTCATCGCTTTTAATCACTTTAACCCTACCCGACCCCGACCCGAACTCTTCTCCTTCTTCTTCTCTTCTTTTTTTTCTTCTTCCCACGCAGACCGCTCTCTCTCTCTCTAACCTGAACCTCCACAACACACCTCTCTCTCTCTCTCTCTCTCTCTCTCACACACAACACACCTCCACCGAGCTCTCTCTCTCTCACACACTACACACCTCCACCGAGCTCTCTCTCTCTCTCCTGGCAGCAAGCTCTCTCTCCCATTGCACATTTTGAGCTCAAGCTTGAGCTCGAGCTCACTCTCTTTCTACTCCTTACAAGCTAACATCATACACTCTCTAATCCCTCAGGTATATTCTCTCCTGCACTATTATTTAGTAGATTAATTTATTGTGTTTAGGGTTTAGGACATTAATTAACCTTATTATATGATTAGATGGGTTGTTAATTGGATGTTTAGGAAACTAGTAGTTTAATTATATAGTTTAATTGTGTCGTTTCAATTTTGTAAAATTTAAAAGAAAAAGAACTATTTTTAAAAAATAATTTTTTTTGAAAATTAAATAGATAAAATAATTTTTCTAGCCAAAAAATTATTTTCAAACATTTTCTAGAAAACCGAACACCTCTTAAAAGAATCTTCATAGATTCTTAACAGAATATGAGATCAAATCAGAAGAAAGAAATTTTGCAGTACCAAGCTGAAACTTCTATTTCTGCCGCGGTGTAAAGCTGTTGTGAGGGTTTCTCCACCAAAAGAAACTTCTAGTAGTTCTCCAAACAGGCAGATAGAAAGGACGCACAAAAAAACTCAAATATAAAACTAGGAAAATTTTACAACTATTATGTGGCTATTTAAGTAAATTCATCAGGGAAACATACTATTCAGTTAGTTACTTTCCTCACAAAATTATTATATAATTAGATGCATTATATAATATCTAATTATCATACGATATTAACTTTTTTTGTATTTATTTTGTAAATTTTTTTAAAAAAATTAGGATGGCTCACAATTATGTGGCTATTAGTGTTCACTGGAATGGACGACTTGTTATGCAAGATTATAATCCACAGTATATTAGAGGTCGTAAGAACTTAAGTGGCATCCCAATGAATATTACATTTAGGAATTTCGAGAGAAAAATGTATAGAATTACCGATATAAGAAGATATGAGTTCGATACCCAATAGGGAAAAATCAATATAATGTGAACGAAATTACGCATGATGACTCATTGTGTGGTATGATGACATTATCTCGGAACTGTTCATATTTGATAATCTACATTGAGAAGCGAATGGTTGCATCTCACGGTTATTTTTCAAGAACGTTAAATAGTGAATTAGACGTAGATGTATTATCTCCTATGGCTGAAAGAGAACCATTTCGTGATGACATCAGAGGTGGAGCAAATACATCTAGGTTAGTATTACAAATTGTGGCTTTATATAATTATTTAGTTATAACAAATGTTTAAATTAATTTATTATTCATTGCAGAGAGTACGGAGTTCCGAATATAGTTGTCGGTCCTCCGCCTCTCCCACATACTAGTGACTATGCCACGACATCCAGATCGCACGCTCCACTTGGTGGACAACAAAATGATACATAAGAATATAGGTTAACGTACATTATAATTATTTTCATCATATATTTTTGTATATCATTAGATAGTGAGTGATTAATAATGAAATATAAATACAGAAATCCGTTTTCTCACAATGTGCATGACTTTGGATCCTATCATGCGAAAACCGAGTTTGAGGGGATACCAAAATCAGACTCAGACGGAAGTGCAACAAGAAATAGTTGAAGAACAAAATAATACTGATCATGAGGATGATGATAATGTGGCGGAAGTTCACTACTATAATGTGGATCATGACGGCGAACTAAGGGTCCTTGCAGATATCATATACCCTGATGTCGCTGATCCAACCGCCAATAAGAAGGAAGAAGGAAGAAAGGTCGTCCCAAATCCACACGTATTTGAAATGCCGTGGACGATAGAGAGGGGATGCGAAGGACTACATGCTCTATTTGTAAACAACAGGGACATTATAGGAGTACTTGTCCTAATAATCAAGATAGAAGAACTGAAAATCGTAAACGTAGAGTATAAGGTTGTTTGCTTATGGTTGTCTACTTATAATTTTAAAAATTTTTGAGTTATATTACAACATTCTAATCAATGGCTAATAGTTTGTACACTTTGTTTGCAGATGGACCATCGCGAGGAGGTCGGGCCAGTTGATCCTTCTGTTCTATTAGACCAGGCGAATCACCGTTCGAGCTATGTACAAGCTGACGTAACTTCATTTATACATGCACAATATATTTATAAACTACATACCATATGTTTTTATAAAATTTAAATCTAATATATTTACTATATAGGGGTACGCACCAGTTCAGTTTACAGAGCATGGTCGTAAACTGAACACGTGGACGATGGAGCATCCGGAGGTGGTGGACCTCCTACAACAGGCTGATTTTTTCTATGTCTCTCGCCTCAGATGAGTTCAGCTAGATCAGGCTCTATTGGAGGCATTGACGGTGCGATGGAGACGCGAGGAGTCATTCCATTTACGCCACGGCGAGATGACAGTGACGCTGCACGACGTCGCCATTATAGCTGGACTATGACTATCTGGCGAGCCTGTGATGGGACGAGCATCTGGCGACTAGCTATATATATATCATGGACTTCTAGGGATGCAGCCAGATGATGCCCTCGCAGGTTAGATACGCCTAGATTGGTTATTCAGCATTTTCATCATGTCCCATTAGATGCTCCACTAGCCATGGTTGCAGCTGCTGCACGCGCATATATATTATTTCAGATTGGATGCAGCTTATTCCCAAACCCCACTGGATATCGAGTACATCTCACGTGGCTACCGCTACTTGAGGATTTTGATCTATGTGGCGGGCTAGCTTGAGGCGCAGCTACTTTGGCCAATTAATATCGCGCATTGGGGAATGCCTCGATAAGGGAGAGGGTCGAGTGTTGTGCATTCGATACATTATTACAGGTAAAATCATTAGTTTTCGCATTAGAAATATAATAATCTAAATTTTTTAACCAATATATTAATCATCTGTTTTTTGTTTATAGATTTGGGCGTTACATATCGGTTGTCCCGACAGAGTTGGAGCTCCGCCAGAACTTTTCATGATTGTCCGCTAGGTTCTCGGTATGTTAAATGTTTATATATGCCTTGATGATTAATACGATAATTTGCATTATTGATTTTAGGTAATGCGATAATAATGTCCTATTGGTCTTTTTTTGCAGATGGAATATGAGATTACGTTTTCGCGGAAATGTCAGAGCGACTAATATTGAGTTTTATCGGGACAAACTTGATCAGCAGCGGGAGTCTCAACTACGTAAAAGTTTCTTAAATTACATATATATAGATTAATTTTAAAATTTATATTAATTGAATTTTATTAATCTTTGCAGGTTACTTGGACTCCTTATACTGAGGAGATTTTGCATGGTCTTCCACCTTTTTGTCTCGAGGGCTCCGCTGCAGTATGGCGTGCCAGGACTTGCTTGATATGCTTCCACATAGTGGAATTACATCTACTTGATCGAGTTCTCCGCCAGTTTGGATTAGTCCAAGCATATACCAGAGCCTGTGGAGGCTATACGGCGGATTACATCGCAGGGTAGATCAGGAGATAACTGGACAGTATTTCATGTTTCTTATATTCTACAATGGGTGGATCCTCTAGATCATATTGCGGAGCAGAGTCCCTTCGTCGACCCAGATCCAGCACGAGCCACCTCCTTGTACATGCAGTGGTACTGGGATATCACAAGGTGGATTTTTTGTCCCGTACAGCGACCTCCACTCACTTTTTTGCCGTGGTGGCATATCGAGCGAACCTTCGTAAGATAATTTAATATTTTTTCCCTTATATATTAGTAGTCGTTTATATAAATATCATTTATATAAATATGTGTTTTTTTATAGTTGGATACTATGCGCCGTACTGTCAGGAGTCTTGGACATTTGATGGATGATCCTCCAGAGCCGTCTGGATTGATGGACGCTCTAGGACATATAAGGTGGGACATCGAGAATGTCTTAGAGAGACTACCCACAGTAGCAGCTTCAGGATATTTAGAGCATCTAGAGCCACCTCCATATTTTGATCGTCCGGATGATATTCCCTCCACCTCCACGCCTACATACGATTTTCCATCCACATCCGTTTTGATTCATCGTTCTGGCGTTCCCTCCTCGACATCAGACGTCCTTCATTTCGATTTTCAGTCAGCATCACTTCCTTTATATGATGTCCTATCTACATCCGAGGTACATCAGATTGACACTTCATTTGCGTCGATCCCTCCATCGGACGTTCCATCCACATCAGATGTTAGTCCAATTGGTATTACATATCGACGGAGGCGACAGCGACACGATCATATTTCTACTAAGCCTGTACCTGAGACCCGGGAGGGGATGCGGTTATCAGTACTTGACACGTAGCGGACAGATGTAGTTGTCGAAGGCATCTCCATCGAGCATATTGATGAGATACATGGCATTGAGCCTATACGGCCTGAGATGGAGGATGGTGATAATGTGTCTATTCGAGCACTAGGTCGGCGGCGCGGAAGCGGGCGCGAAGGTAGAGGCGGACGAAAACCTGGACGATGGCGAGGGCGTGGAGAGTAGTTGATTTTGTTAGGACATCTTGGTATTTTGATACTTTTTTCATTTTTTGCATATATAATTTTGATATTATTATATTTATTCTTTTATAGTTCGGACATTTATAATTGATGTTAAGGACATTCAGAGTATTTGATGTTGTGATTGACATTCAGAGCATTTGATGTTATGATTGACATTTTTGTTGTTGTGATGTGATTGATATTTTTGTTGTTGTTATGTGATTGATATATTCCTTGTTATGATGTGATTGATATTTTTGTTGTCAAATGTTGTAATTGAAATGTATGAAAAATTCACAATATGTATTGATGGTTTTTTTTTGAAAAAATATAAGTGTTGTGGGGTGAAAGGGATAAAAGCGGTGAACCATTCACCGCTTTCAAAAGCAGTGAATCGTTAACTGCTTTTGTAAGATTATATTAAAACCTCTAAATGCGGTGAACCATTCACCGCTTTCTGAATGGTTCACCGCATTTAGGTACCCAAACGTCCCCAAGCCTAATTCTACAAATAATTTTTTAGGAGCCCTATTTTTATAAAAAGCTTTGTTAGGGGGGTTAGATCTGTAAATAACCTTGTATACATACATACATATACATGTACACATACATATACATATACATATACATATACATATATGTATATGTACATGTACATATGTACATGTACATATACATACATGTGCATATGTACATGTACATATACATAAATGTACATGTACATATACATAAATGTACATGTACATGTATGTATACATGTATATGTATGTATGTATGTATATATTTGTATGTATACATACATACATATACATGTATTATATGTATACATGTATATGTATGTATGCATATGTATGTATATATGTATGTATATGTACGTATGTATACATACATATACATACATGTATATGTATGTATACATATAATACATGTATAACATATAATACATGTATATTAAACAAATAAAGAAGTTCTCACATCAAGATTGAACTGAACTCCTTCTCCTTATTCGCTTACTCCATTTATTGGCTGTTTTTGGTGGCAGTTCTTGGCCGGCCCACGCTCGTCATTCATTCTTCTGACCTTCTTTTTTTTTCTTCGCTTCTGCCTCCACCAAGTCATGAACAACTAACCCCTTTTTTCTTTCGATTCAGTGGCTGAAGGATGAGTTCTTCCTTGAGTTGTCTTTGACCGACTGACTGGGAAGCTCAGCTTGGGAGACAGATGCAAAAGGAGATATGTATGAATGTATATGTATGTATACATGTATATACATGTATATGTATGTACACATGTATATACATGTATACATATACATGTATATGTATACATGTATATACATGATATACATGTGTACATACATATACATGTATATACATGTATACATATACATGTATATGTATACATGTATATACATGATATACATATACATGTATATGTATACATGTATATACATGTATACATACATATACATGTATATACATGTATACATACATATACATGTATATGTATACATACATACATATACATGTATACATATAATACATGTATATGTACATGTATATGTATGTATGTATATATTTGTATGTATACATACATACATACACATGTATATACATACATACATATACATGTATTATATGACATGTATTATATGTATACATGTATATGTATGTATGTATACATACAAATATTTACATATGTATATATGTATGTATATATGTACATATGTATACATCTCAAGGATTTAAGTATCCATCGGCATGGGCCGTATCCACCGTATCGTATCGTGCCAACAAGATACCGGCACGAAACAGACCCCGTGCCGATGGCATAATTCAAAACCTTTTTTAAAAAAAAAATTACAAAGTAATTTTCTCAATAAAGTTTGAAATATTTGATAAAGATACATAATAAGTAATTTAAAAAATTTTGTTGCTATAGAAAATAAATATTTCATGCCATTATATGTCGGCACACATGTATTTTTTATGACCGACACTCATTGGCACGGCTCGGCACTCACTATGATGTACCATGCCGGCAAATTTTCGGCACGACCCTGTACCACGACACTTAAATCCTTGATACATATATATGGAGTTGAGCTAGAATGCTATCAACGGCAAACGGTCTCCGTTGCCACCCATTTGTTTTCGATGATGAAGCTTCCAAAACGATGATCGACACCGTTAAATTTGATATAAACCACTGGAAGTATCTAGAAATTAAATTTTAAATCTTTTCGACATTATTGACCTAATGATCAAAGGGTTGTAAAACTTGTAATTTTAATGAAAGATATGAGTCTTTTGCTAGTTTAACGGTGTAAAGAATTCTAAATTAATTAAATTCTGGTTAAAAATTTCTTTAAACTATTTAAAACAAGATATATACTCTTGATCTTGATTACAAGACTTCTATCATCACTTTTTAAAGGATATTAATTTTCAGTCATTTATTTTTGTATCCACTTGATAAACAAGAAAAGAATATCAAAAAAGTATAAAATTTAATTTTCAGATAGTTTAAATGGTCTAAATCATAGTTAATGGTGTCGATCGTCGTTTTGGAAACTCCATCATCGAAAACAAATAGGGGGCAACAAAACCCATTTGCCATTGATAGTATTCCAGCCTAGCTCCATATATAAGTATATATATGTATATATATACATATGTATACATATATATACACCATACTTATGTTGCCTTCTTTGAGCTCTTCCCTTGGATGGCCATTCCCACTGGGAACTATATTTATAGATGAACCATTTTGGAATTGTACGGAAAGGAAAAAGAAAATTGTAATGTAATATTTTGAGCTGTATTCGGAAACAATGTATGAAATGGAAATGGTGTAATAGAAGTTTTAATTCTTATGTCAAATTAATATTTTCCTTATGCAATCCATATATATTATTCTTGGTTGGAATGTAATGTAGATACAGATTGTAACGTCCTAGGCAGGCAGGAGAAACTCTGTCTGTTCTGCAGGTCTGTTCAAATAAATGCTTCCGTTGCGGGCTCAAGGCATGAGAAGCACTAAATCACTGTGATGCTCTGAGTTTAGTCCCCACCAAACCCTCATAGTTAAATCCATTTATAGGTGATTTCACATCAGAATGGTCTCTACCGCTACAAGTATAGCACTTTGTAATTGAATCAAAGATTAAAAAATCACAACAATCAAAAGAGCTGAAACGAGAGAAAGCCTGACCTGGGCCTTGATGAAACGATCCATCTCTGCGTCCATTCGCTGGACCTCTCGGCCGATGTCCTCATCAATCATGGGAAGGAGGAGAAGGGGCGACTCACCGGAAGATGCTGCCACACGCCGGTCTTCTAGGGATAACCCCAGCCCGGTGGACACCGACCCCGTCTGCAGGAAATCAATGGACGATATCTGCGAGTTCTCCTCCTTGGGCCTCTTCCTACTCAGCTCCCATCCACCGTTCGATCCCACATCTGCTGCGGCCATGACTGGGCCCGGGCCGAGACCAACGGCGTTAAACACTACCACCATCAAGAATTCCAAGAAGAATTGGGGGTCATGGAAGTAAAAAAAAACCCTAGAAATTTTGGGCGACAAAAGATAGGAAGAGGATAAGGGAACAATCGATAGTACACGAAGGTTGCGTGTGATCTTGGAAGCTCGCGGGATTGAAGAACGCGATCGGAGCGGAGATCTCGCCAACAACAGGCACGACATTCCTGATTTCACCTTGCTCGTTAAACATTGACGGAAAGGAGGACGGAGGAAAGAGAGATAGCGAGGACGACAAGGTGGAGATAATTGGAGTAGCGAATTGCGCACCTAAAGGGAGACGGCGGCGGCGGCGGCGGCTGCAGGAAATGGTTCCGAGGAAAGAAAGCCATCGCCAAAGGGGATGGACGCAGAGCAGAAACGGTAGCGTGAATCGAACATGGCAACCTCCCGCAAAAATAGGGTGGCCAGCAAAACAATCTGCGAGTCCCAAACAGCAAACACGGATTCTCTGCTGACATGTTAATTTCTCTTTGTTTATAGTTTATTATGCTCTTCCTAACTCACACCTAAGGGTGTAAAACGGCTGACCGCCCGGCACGACTTTGGACCGGCCGTGGCCAAGTATGGTTACTACTGTAGCATCGGATCAGTCCATTTCGATTATTCGAGCCATACTGGGCCATCTCTTCCAGGCTCGTCGACCCGGCACAGCACGGTCCGTGGCTAGCTTGAGCCGTGCCGGGCAGAGGTGCAGGCCTGCGGCCCCGACACGGCCCAACTCAGCACAGCCTAACCTGTATGGGCCGTGCCAGCCGGACCAGCACGACCCGAACGCCAAGTTGCCTTGGGCTTTAGGATCAACTCATGGGAAGAAGAGCTCTTGGCCCTTCTCCTCACGAACCCTCCTCCCAAGGTCCCCATGGCAAATCTTGGGAGATGTGGTTTTGATTCAATTGATCAAAATTTTATGATTATTGAAACAAATTCTTTTTAAAAAAAAAAAATTTAAAATAAAAATTTATAAATAATTTTTTAAAAATTTAAAAAATTATTATTTTATAAATTTTACATTTTTAATCAATATATAAAATTAAATAAAAATAATTTATTATTTATATTTTTAAATTTTATATATTTTTTCAAAAAAATAAAAATAAAAAAAATAAGAGGCCGTCCCGAAACACAGCCCGTGCCTTTCGGGCCGAAGGGTCGTGCTGGACCAGATGCTTAGTAGCTCCAACCCGGCATAGCCCGGATTTGAATCCGGACTGGCCCCTAGCCTATTTCGGCACAAAAAATGTGGGTCGTGCCGGCCCGGCACGTCCCACATTACACCCTACTCACACCAGATGTTTTCGCCAGTAGTCAATGTTTACGTACACCTTGGCACGCAAATTTCAACGGAGTCGGAATAAAAGCATATAAAAAAAGCATATGGAGATATATTTTTTATATTTTTTAATAGGACTTTAAAAAATATATTGTTGGGGCCGAAATGTTGCGCTGACCGTTGATCGGGTGCGGTCCGCGATCGGCCCTCGAGTTGACCCTCCGAATATGATGTGCCGCGTGCCAAAAGGGATCAAGCGATCTGGCCAAGAAGGGATCCGTTCGGCCGGATTCTTCTCAATCAAACTCTAGACAGAGTTCGGCCTAGATGAGCCGAAGTGGAATTTGGAAGCAAAGGATTTGACACGGTCGAATAGCCGATTTGGAAATTGTATTGCTCGAAGGGGGTGGTTACAAGGACCAATTACAAGCCTACTTCTAGGAAAAGCTGTAGATGCGGGTATGAAAAGCTATTGGGCCGAAAAGTTGCGCTAACCGTCGGCCCGTGGGGTTGACCCTCTGAGTGTGATGTGCCGCGTGCCAAAAAGGATCAAGCGATCGGGCTGAGGAGGGATCCTGTCACGCCTCGGGGTCGAAACTGCGACCCAAGCTCGCCAACAGATCCGTCACCTATACGAAAAACTCCGCATAAGCGCAGCGTCTAACCTGCAAAAGATAGTACTACGGCGACACAAATATCAGAGCGGAAATAAACTGCTGTGAAATAAAATCCAACCACTGTACAACAAGAATAAAGTACAAGACCCATCTCCCAAATATAAATAATCATCATACATCATCCTCAGATACAGCATCTATGAACCTAAAAAGGGAGGTAAACTAAAACAATAATATATCAGTCTTTCACAAATACAAGAAAGCTCTCAAAAGAGTAAACTATACAATAATCCAGCTGACTATACTAAAAATGTAGTGATCCAGGTCTCCGTGCAGTTTTTCCCGTGAATTCACAGTGTGTAACAACTATTATTGGTGTATCGGGGCCACGGTACATCAAAGGGATGCCACAGATGGACCCAGTGAGATATTTAGAGCTAGTTTGGCCTTCGGCTGCTTTTGCCGAATTTTAGAGAGGGCTTTGGGCCAAACGGAGGATGGATTTGGATTCAGCGCGGAAAAACGCTTGAAAACAGCTATTTGCTTGTTTATTTATGAGCCCGGATGCCTAAAAACGGACTCCCGGAAGTTTTAGTGGATTTTTGGTGCATGGAGGAGCCGTGGACCGGCGAGGGTGCCACGTGGCACCCTCTGGTTGGTCGGCGCACGTGGTATGGTCCACGGAGCAGCTGGAGAGAGGCCGGGGTGCACCGCGGGAGGCGTGGACCGGCGGGGGTCCACGTGGCAGCGCCGGATTCGCCGGCCCATGCGCGCTCGGTCCACGGGGTCGCGCGGGGGAGCGGTGGACCGGGGCGTGCCACGTGGCGGCCCCGGGTTGGCTGGCCTACGAGCGCGAGGTCCACGCAGCACGCGGGAGCAAGCGCGGGGGCAGGTGCCGTACCTGCGGGCAGGTGGGCAGCGCTACGTGGCGCCCGCTGTGTGATGACCTGGATCTTCGCAGAGCTGTTGTAGAGTGATTGGTGACTTTTGGGGGCATGTATTGTGTGTTGGAGGTGTTTGTGCACCAATTGGACACAAGTGGCGGACTTCGGGCTTAAATGGATCACGTGGGTGATCGGTTGACTCCGTTGGAACTTTTGAAGTGGTTTCGCGCGAAACGGATATTAAAATTGGGCTCAGCGCGAAGTTTGGACAAAAAAACATTTTTTCGGATACCTTCGGTAATTTTTAGAGTTGGAATTTGGCAAAACGGACATCGGATTTGGATTCAGCGCGCGAAAACGATGAAAATGGACTATTCACTTGCATTTTTCGGAGCCCGGATGACCCGGCACGGATTTCGAGGCAAGGGGGCACTGTTCCGGCGGCCACGGGCAGCGGCGGCGCAGGCTCGGGCAGGCGGCGGGCGACCACGGGCAGGCGCGCGGGCGCGGGAAAGTGCGCGGGCAGGCGCGCGCGCACGCGGGCAGCTGCGCGGTCCACGGGCCGGCGTGCACCGGAGGCTGGACACGTGGCGTGACAGGATTGGGCGGTGCTGTGGACCCGGCTCACGGAATGTGTGCACTCGGCCTCGGGGCGCGTGCGTGCAGAGATGGCAGGGCGGCGGCGCAGGCGCGCACATGGCGCGTTGTCGGGTTTTTCCCGCGCTCGGGCGCGCCACATGTCGGCACCTCGGCGGGCCACATGGCGCGAGGCTAGCGGTGGGATTGCATGTCCGCTGTTTTGCGGGCTACGTGGAGGCCCGACAGGAATTCGGGCCAGCACAGTGTTGGGTCGGGCCCAACACTGTAGCGGCCCGGAAGAATCGGGCGCCCGGATTTAAGGACACATGCGTCATTTTCAGAATTGTTTTTCCAGCCTATAAATAGGCCCCTGTTCAGCACTGAAGAACTTTTTCTCTGCGCGGATTTTTGCAGTGCAACCTTCAGGAGATTTCTTCCTCTTCCAGAGCCGGTTCCATCTGCAGATTCCCAGATTTTTCTGCAGCACGCATCCCAAGGTTTCCATTTTTACGGCGCGACGCGACGCTCGTTCGTTTGTGATCTTCTTCGTCGCGTTTTGGTGCGAGGACTCCCCCGGCTTACTCCGACCACCTTTTTTGTCGATTTTTGCGCCGTTGGCTTCACGACAGGTAGGGCTACAATCTTCGTGACTTGAGTTTTCCCTCGTTTTGAGTTTATCTTGGAGTTTCCCGAGCTTTCATTTGACCCTTTTTTCTTGGGCGGAGTTTTGGACAGCACTGTGGTATTTCGGCCATATCTTTGTGCACAAGCATCGGATTAAGCGTTTCAGGAGGCGTTTTTCATCTACATTTCGTAAGGAATCTCCTGGATTTTTCTCAGATTTTTCTGAATATTTTTCGAAGGTGAAAAATCTCTGTGTATAGAAATTATTGCTACAGTTTTTTAGAGCAGTTTATTTCGAGGTGGTTCCCTTGTCGGATTTGTTTCTCAGCGTAGGAACCTCAGTTTTGAACGTGCAGGTACTCGTTTCGACCGGTTCGTCGCGAGGATCGTGACAGTATTTTTCTTGGAATTTTCCGAGCATTCTTCGCAGGTGAAAATAGAGAAACACTGGACTGTTGTATTTGGACAGATTTTATTGGAGCATTGTATGATTAATTATGTATGTTCTTTCGGGAATTTTGTACAGTGATCGCGGCGGCTTACCTGTTTGGGCGAGAGCACTATTTGGACTTGGAATTAGCGATCGAGGTGGGTGGTTGCTATATCCCTCATTTTTCTGACATACCCACTAGGAATATTACAGAGATTTTTTTGGAACCTTGTGATTGATAATTGCTAACCTTATGAGCCTATCATGTGAGACATATCATGTCGGGAATGCTTTTAGAAAACTGCTATGTTGGAACCATGATCGTATTTGGAACTTAGACATGTTGGCATGGATTTAATAGTAGTATATAATCTTACATGTGGTGGATAGTGGCATGTTTGGACAATGTGTGATATATCTTGTTAGTGGCTGCTACTTGGGGTTCTTTTGGACATGTATAGGCGGATGGTTTATGTGAGGGTAGTCAGTGGATTTTAGACATGTGTAAATATTTAATGACTTTAGCATGATGGTTATATCTATGCGGAATTATTATCTAAGACACATGTGGGACTATTAGTTGATATTCTTCTTTCAATTTTTGCATGAGGACAATTACATGCTTGTATGGACATCTAGATAGGCCATCTTTTATCGCTACACTTTCATGCTGGAACTTGACTTAGGAGAAACCTTGTGTGCTTCTTTTCTCCTTTTCGTTAGTCAGGTGGTTTATGTTGCTCGGGTTTGAGCAGGAGTTGGGGGATAGTGTAGCCGGGGCCTGGATTGTGGATTAAGGGTTCTGGCGGCGACCGCGGATATTGGGCGGTTGACCGGATGTCGGTTATAGGACATCGGTGATAGGTCATGATTATGGACTAGAGGGCTTCGAGGCAACCGCAGATAGTAGGCGGTTGACCAGATGTCGGATGTGGGTCATGATTGTGGGTAGTGAGGTATTGCGGCGATCGTGAATTTTGGGCGATTGACCGGATGTTCATTTGTGCACCAGATTGGGGATCAGTTTCTTTTAGTGGAGGGGTGTGTTCCACTGGGGCTTTATAGTTGTGATCCAGTCCTGCTTTTGATACTTATCATACCGGCGCGGTTATTGCCCGGTGATGCTTTCCTCGTGTGGGTCGCTCCCCTCGAGATCCCCTCCGGAGGCCGGGGCCAGACAGTTATGGATAGTTTTACTATCACATCGGCGCGGCTGATCTGCCCGATGATGAGGACGGCAGCAGGAGTTTTGCTATCACATCGGCGCGACTTACTTGCCCGATGATGAGGGCGGTACAGATTGGGTTCATCTGGGACGGTTGGTTACTGTTGTATACGGTTATTCCAGTCTAGGACTGCATTTTTAGAGGCATAGTAGTGGTAGTTTTCCCCTTTACAGTAGTTTTATTACTTACCACTCTTCTTTCCCTTTTTGCCTCTGGTTGACCTAGTGGGTGTGTTCAGGGCGTGAGGCTTTACCCACTAGGGGAGGCTACTGGTTCACTAGTAGTTCTCACCCCCATTCTTCTTTTTTTTTTCTTCTCCTTTGTTTTGCAGAGCCTTCTGCGGGTGCTGCTGGACATACAGCGGCGGGTCGAGGAGGGAGGACGGCCGAGTAGCTAGGCAGTGGGCCCGACAGTGAGTAGCTAGACTGGTACCTCTTATGTATCCTATCTCAGACGATAGTACTTTTACTTTTGTGGTCTGCCTTTAGCCAGCTGGTTGTATTTTTATGGTGAGCTGGGAGAGAGACTTGTATTTTATTTTACAGTCTTTTTTTTTTTTTTTTGTATTTCTACTTCCTGTTCAGTCTGAGATGTAGTATTTTCAGTTCAGCTCTGTTTTATTGCTCTATTATTATATTTATTTTATTTGAGCAGGTTACCGGCGCTTCGTGTATGCGGAAAATTTCGTGTGCACGGCGGATCTGTAGACGAGCCCGAGTTCTGGTTTACACTCGGGGCGTGACACGCTGATTGGCGGGCGCTACCCATCGCGTTGACCCGAGCGGGGGACACGTGGCGTCCACCCGCTGGGCTTGCACCGCTGTCGCCTGTTCCATGGACACGTGGCGGGCCCTGAAGCGGGTCGGACGGCGGCGGGATCCGAACGGGATCCGGTGTGCTGGCGGGCCGGGCCTTGGGCCACACTGTGCTCGCCCGAATCCGAGCGGGCCGGGCCTTGGGCCGCACTGTGCGCGCCCGAATCCTAGCTGGCCGGGCTGTGGGCCGCACTGTGCGCGCCCGAAACCTAGGACATAACGGTCATTTTGGGAATTGTTTCTTTAGGCCTATATAAACACCTTTCCACCCCTATTTTCTGCCTTTTTCGAGTTTTAGAGGAGGATTTGGAGGGAGAGCCCCTTAGCACACTTCTTCCTCTTGATGTTATAGACCCCGTGGTGGATTTCCATGATTTTTGGTGGCACGGATCCTGAGGTTTCCGATTTTACGGCGCGTCGCGACATTCCTTCTCCGGTGATCTTCTTTGTCATATTTCGGTGTGCAGACTCCCCTGGCCTACCCCGACTACCAATTTCGACGATTCTTGCACCGATGTGTTCCTGAGAGGTAGGGCTTCATTTTTTGTATTGATTACGCTCATCTGTTTTGGGTTTTTGGCATGGTTCCCGAGGCACCTTTGTGACCCCTTTTTCTGTGTGATTTTTAGGACACACTTGAGTATTTTGTAAATATCTTCGCACACAGGCATTGGATTGAGGCGTGCCAAGAGGCATTTTGCATCTACACAGCGCAAGGAACACCCTCGAATTTTCTGGGATTTTTCTGATTATTTTCCGAAGGTGAACAATCCATTATTTTCAGTGTTAGGTGCGGCAGATTTCTGTGCAGAATTCTTTGGGGTGGTTCCTTTGTAGAATTTATATCTCAGTGTAGGAAACTCGGATTTGAACGTGCAGGTACTCGTTTTGACCAGTTCGTCGCGATGATCGTGACAATATTTTTCTTGGAATTTTTCGAGCCTTTTCCGCAGGTGAAAACAGGGCAACTCTGGACTATTGTGTTTGGACAGATTTTGTTGGAGCTTTGTATGTTTAATTGTGTATGTTTTTGGGGTATGTTGTATAGTGTTTGTGGCGGTTGACTGGCTTGGGCGAGGACTTTCACTTTTGGACAGGGATTTAGCGTTCGAGGTGGGTGATCGTTGTGAACCTCTTAATTTGGGCTACCCACTAGGCTTATTGGAAATATATACATATGTGAAAGATTAAAATGCATATGTGGACAATTAGTATGTTTGTTGGATTAAAATGCTTGTATGAGTTCAAGATTGCTAGTTAGCACTCGCCTTTGGATGAAATTTATCATCAGGAGATATAGTATCATGCTAATAGGTATGCTGATTAGTACATTGTAATTATTATGCATGTGGCATAGGCAGACATTGATTATGTTGGTACATAGTGTCTTATGTGATTACTAGTATCTTGGAATAACATGCTTCGATAATTACTTGAACAACAGTACTTGTATTTAATTTACTACCATGAGGACTTTTGCATGCTTGTATGGTCACCTAGTTAGGCCACCTTTTTCTGCTACTCTATCATGCTGGAACTGACTTAGGAGAAACCATATTTTTATTCTTTCTCCAGTTATCTAGACTTAGGGATAGTGTGCTCGGGTTCGAGCAGGGGCTGGGATAGTGTAGTAATCTAGAAATTCAAAATTTAAATTGAAGAATTCAGATGTTAATATGAATGAGAAAATGCAAAGTAGAACCTATGTGGTCGTGTATTAGTGTGCTAGTTGCACAGTTATCGGAGCACGATGTCTGCCTTTCAGATCCGAGTATGATCTCGAAAATCTGAAATCGCCAGTGCGATTGTCTCGTCGAATCGATTGAAAATGATATAAACTGATTTTCGATCCGACGGTCGGATTGTTTAGAAATCAGTGTAGAAGCTTGTGGGACCCACGACTTAAGTCGTGAATAGTAACCTCCTATTTTAATTCCCGCTGAGTGATCATTGATCGATTCACTGCCTGGAGTCCGAATTTAACGGTCCAGGTAGTCATCTAATCTGTCACGCCCCGAGTTTCAAACAGCGGTAGAAATTTTTTTTTTTAAAATCAGAGTTCAAACTTTAAACTCAGGACGTGAACAGACCGCCACATGCATAGGAAATCCTCTATCCACACGGACAGAGTCTCCCCTATACATGCTCGGCTAGGCAAGTACAGAATACAATCAGAGAGCAATAAAATCAACAGTTAAACCAAACCATAAACTCTACAATTAATACATCCACAACTAATACATCCAAACTCCATAAATACTCCAACTAATAAAAACTATACAGAAAGCTATGATCATAATACTGAAACAAAAATACTAGCACTGGGCCACTGTGGCCAATAGCAGGGGACAACTCTAGCGCAGACAGCTCACTGGATCGTCCCAAACTCCCAGCACCCGACTGACCTGAAAAACAGGCACCCAGGGGGTGTGAGATACATCGATAGTGTATCCAAGTGGGCACGACGGGCCGAGAAATAGCAAGTCGTACCTACCGAATACAATGATATGCGGATAGTAAAAGCAAGATATAACTGAAAACTGAATAACAAGATGCAGATATAAAATCTAAGCATGCTGAAATGGAAACAGGGGTACTCATACAAGAAGCTAATCATGCTGTAACTAATAAATCTGTCAAGCAGGATATAATCATACTATAAACAAAGCTGGTATATAACGATGCTGTAAACTGAAGGAGCTGAATAATAATAACTGTAAGTACCCAATCAGTGCCGTCATCGGTCACGAGGACCTAGACCAATGCCAAAGCTGGCACGTTCGGCTGACATATAACCCGGCACCATCGGTGCACTCAGGGGCACACGTGTCGCCACTCTCGTCCACTATGTGCAGCCTGGGGCTCACGGGTCGCCACTATCGACCACTTTACCGGTAAAGAACGCGTTGTGGGGGATCAGACCCACTGCGATCGTGAAATGAACAGCTAGTGCTATGGCGATCATAAGACTAATGCTCAAGCTGAACAGTCGGCAATGAGCCAGATAATCCCTGTCGGGATGCTGAAAGCTGTAATAATCATGCTATAAACCAATCTGAATAACAAGAACTATAACTGAACTGAATAGCAGAAAAGTACCCCTATTCTATCATGAACATAGCACAGGAAATGCTAGCATAATAAAGATGATGACAAGCAAGCATGGTATATATCCAGATGTATCTATATACATACTAAATGTTGAATATGGAATCATGGCAAGAACTGTACTGCAAGATCTATGCTACATAGCTGTACATAAAGAATGCTGGAATCAGAATAATTGGAAAGGCTCAAACATTGGTTCAAGGCTACACCAAAACAGGGGTCCGACCTACCACGGCACCCCATAGGGCCAACTTGATAAAGCTCGGACCGAAGATAAACCCACCTCAATGTAGATGATCACGGTGGCTGCTAGATGGCTCGCAAGCTGGCGGCTGACTGCTGGGACCTGAATCATAAGAACCCACTGACACACTGTGTGCAGACAAGCTAAACGGGGAACTTCGCTGAAGTCCCGGAATGTTCCGAAATTTTCGGAAATCCGCCGATAGATCCACTATGACCCAATCTGTGCTGAACAATAACCAAAACTCGTGAACTTCACGTGCTGCCCAAGAATGTCTAACTTAAGATATTTAGGCTCTAACACCAGACTCTGGGTAAACCCGTGCACTGGCAGTGCAATAACCACTAAAACACTTTCGGGAGGCCCATTTTGGCACCGGAAGTTACAAACAAGAAACTAAAATCACCGGGCTCTTTAGAATAGCACCGAGAATAGCCACGTATACCTGGCATCACAAATTAATCACCACAATTTCCTGAATTGCATGATTAACGCCGAATCGCCGTTAAACCGGCGATTTTGCCGATTTACGGTTCGGGATCCAATTCCCGCTCAACAAAAAGCATCGGACCTCCAACAAAAGTTTTAGAGATCATGAGTACATGGCACACAGCAGCTAGTATGGTCACAATTGCATTTAGGCCCCCAGGATTTTACCAAATTGCATAAAAGCATGCAATTTCATGCCTTTTTCGCTTGCATTTAATTTAGGAGTACTATTTTAACGAACCGACACCACCAGCAGGTGGCCCTCGATTTGCTGGACACCGTGCTCACCTTTTGGAAGCAACGCGAAACCCGAGTAAAACTTCGGGCCAACAATTTCATGACATAAAGGCTCACGTTGCTACTTTTAATACCTAGACTCGACCAAACCCAAACTTAGGGTGAGCATCATGCTCAGTGGGTCGAAAGGACTCAGAGGCTCACCCTGAGGGTGCAGCTAACCTGCTGGAACAGCATAGGGGCCATCTAGTGCTCATTTAGGCTTAGCTTACTCGATCTTCTTAACCACTCAGTCATTGGCTGAAGTAGTGTGAGCATCAAGCTCCTGGGATCAAGAGGACACAAGGGCTTGCTCTAACAAAGCTACAAAGGTGCTGGAAACAATCCAAAAGGTCACATAGCTTAGGCTAAGGCTTGGCGTGTGGAATCCAACAATCTACCTGGTCATTTTTCAAAACAACTTGAGCAGAAAACTCCTGAGATCATGTGCAGTCATTTGATCACTTGCTGGATGCTTGTAAGTGGCTAAAACCCATTTGAGCTCTCTCGGGCATTTTCCCGAACACATGGTGGGCAACAAGCTTAATACACAAACTTTAAAGGCATTAATGGTGGATCCCTAAACAAGGGTTCTGGATCTCAAGCACAAGTACCTGTAGGTGCTAACTGACTCCACGAAACTTGCTGGACCCATGGCCGGCAGCGAGATGCGACGGCGGCGGCGGCGGAGCAACCTTGGCCGTAACAAGCACCATTAATGGCAGAATGACAACAAGCCAGCATGGGTTGCATGTAAGGGTACCTATGGCTCTGTCTCGACTTGGTGAAGCAAACTGGGCAGGTGGCCGGCGGTGACAAGCAACGGCGGCGGCGGCGGCGCAACCTCGGGCGAACCCGAGATAACCCAAAGCTAGGGCATCAAACCGTGAAGCGCACACTAATCCAAACGCAACCAAACTTTTAGGGGAGGTTCCACAAGCCCTACAGAAGGTGTCCATGATTTTGTTTCGAAGCTGGAGCCATCGGGTGCAGCAAACGGCTTGGGCGGAGCAATTTCGGTTTTCGGCAGGTACAGTTTCCCCGCCGGCGACCGGGAGCATCCCCGACTTCGGGGTTCGGCAGGGAGGTTCACCAAGAGGTTATAGAGATAACCAGGGGGTCTAGGTGGCAAGAAAATCAAAGAAAATGAAGGGCTTACCTGGCCGGATCCGAGGAAGAAGAGATGGTGTCCCCGGCGTCGCGCGGCCACGGCGGTGCACCGGACCACCACGGCTGGTCTTCTAGATGAAGATCACCACCACAGGAAGGTCCAGGCACAAATCCAAAGCTTTGGTGCTTTTCTCCTTCTCCAACAACCCGGGATCAAAATGCTCCTTGAAGCTTCTTGCTTTTCCGGCGACCAGGGGCGGCGGCCGGCGGCGCAGTAGTGCGGGTGAGATAGCATAGGGAATGTGGAAATCGTGGGGTGGCTTCGGTTACCAGATGGGCTGCGGCTAGGGTTGCAAAGAAGCAACCCTAGATTGCTATAGGTTAATGCACAAAATGCTAGTTAGCCCTCAACTCTTTGCATTCTCACTTGGGTCCCTGACTGAAGAACCACTTCACAAAGAAGTCCCTCTCGTACAAGTTTGGTACACTTTGACACATAAAATATAGCATATTTACGCAAAATACTGCAATTTTTCCCATATTTCACGCTTTTCGAGACAACCGGACTGTCAAACTGAAAAACGGACACCACCACGACGTCCGGCTCAACGAAACCTATCAGGTAGCTATTTTGGTTCGCTAAAATTTAGCTGCAAAATTTTTAAATTCCATCTTATACTGTAAATTATACAATTAGGCACGCTTTACGATGCTTTAGGCTCGTCAAATGCAAATTTCGTCAGCGCCACTGTGCTTAGAATGATGAAGCGGTTAAAATCGACTACCTGGATCGTTAAATTCGGACTCCAGGCAGTGAATCGATCAATGATCACTCAGCGGGGAATTAAAACAAGAGGTTACTATTCACGACTTAAGTCGTGGGCCCCACAAGCTTCTACACTTATTTCTAAACAATCCGATCGTCGGATCGAAAATCAGTTTATATCATTTTCAATCGATTCGACGAGACGGTCGCATTGGCGATTTCAGATTTTCGAGATCAGACTCGGATCTGAAAGGCAGACATTGTGCTCCGATAACTGTGCAACTAGAACACTAATACACGACCACATAGGTTCTACTTTGCATTTTCTCATTCATATTAACATCTGAATTCTTCAATTTAAATTTTGAATTTCTAGATTACTACAGATAGTGTAGTCAGACATTGGAGATTTGGGACAGGCAGGCTGCGATGGCAGGGTATTGCGGCAACCGCAAATTATGGGCGGTTGACCGGACAGTTGTTATTACATCAGATCGGGGGAGAAGGTTTGAGCTTCTTTTAGGGAATGGTTTTTTCCACTTAGATCAGCGTCATGATCTAGTCCTGCTGACTTATTCTACTATGATACTTATTACTCAGGCATTTTACTCGTGTGGGTCGCTCCCCTCGAGTGCCACTCCGGAGTGTGCGATATACAGACTTCGAGTCCTTGAGACTCTTATCCCCTATCAGTGTTATGCATTGGCTGGCATACCTGATTTGGTAGGCATAGCAGGCAGTACCAGTGTTTACTGGTGTATAGATTGGGTTTATTCAAGCAGGCATTTATATTCTGATGCTTACACTTAGCTATTTCTTTGGCTTGACATTTTAGAGGCATATAGTGGTAGCATTTTCATCAGTAGTTATATTTATAGCATACCACCTTATTTCCTTCTCGCCTCTGGTAGTTCTTGTCACGCCCCGGGGTCGAGACTGCGCCCCGGGCTCGCCAACATATCCGCCGCCCCTACGGGAGACCCCGTAGAGACGTAGCGACTAATCTGCAAATAAACATCTATACTAACAGATATCAGAGCTGTAAAATAAAAACTAACTATAAACAGAAAGTAGAACTGTCTCTCATAAAATATACATAACATCCTCACCAGAAATACAGGAGTCTCTCAAAAGAAAACAAAAGAGTACAACTCGATCCCTCACTACAAGATCTCTCAAACAGGACACAACCAAAATAATAGCCACCAGGGGTACCTCTATCATACACTGAAGCTGAAAGGGGGAAAGGGATCTATCTCGCGACTCCCTTACCTCGGTCTGTAGGAGCTGGATCAGCAACAGGTGCAGCAGGAACTGGAGCTGAAGTCCCTGGGGAAAAAGACACCACGACGGGTGTGAGAACTACATCCCACCGTAGTTCTCAGTGGGTGCCGCCAACAAGCCCGACGGTCTGCCCACTAAGTCTACTAGAGGCATAAAGTAACGAAAGAAAGTGCTGTATAGAAAAACGGGAAAAGTAAAATCTACAGCTACTATGCCTCTATCTAGATGCTCAAGGAGTAGGACAGAAGGAACAATATGCCGCTACTAGTACTCATCTCAAACCCAATCCAAACTGACTGCCGCATCGGGTCCAGTCAAACCTGCGCCTACCTACCTCTGTAGGTATGTCCGTAGCTGCCAAAACTGGCTCAGCTAGAGGGACAGTGTCCATGACTGCCAAAACTGGCTCAGCCAGAGGGACACAAGCATCGACAAGCCGCGATAGAAGTATCAGGCCCAACTCGGAGTGGCACTCGTGGGGAGCGACCCCACCGAGCAAAGTATCAGCGCATCTCGGTCGAGCTCAAATATGGCTCCTGCAGGCTATGATCCAATCACTGTCTCACTCACTAGCTAAGAATCCACACTGTCACTATGACCATCTCCCAAAGATCCCAGATCCACCAACACTATCACTATCATAATGCAAACTGGTCTACAGACTGCTACAGACTCCACTCGGTCCCCAGACGCGAGTGCAAATGCATCCACAGCTAATAAACCTCCCAACCCACGACTCGGGGGAAAAATCACTATGCCCAGAGTGACAAGAGTACAACCACTGTGGGGGAGCTAAAGTGATGAACAAATTTGATACATGTTCAAGTTTACTGTAGTTTAATTGTGCATGATAATTAATTAACTGACAAGTATGCTAAGTTAAGTTTCCATGTTGCAAAGTATACAAAAAGGTCATCAGATCTAGCAACTAACAACGGTGGTTACAATATACAGTTTTCACAGGATATAGAAGTCATTTACTAGCATGCATGCAACTACAGTCATAGAATTAGAGTACAGTCCGTAGATTTTGAAAGCGAGAACACCCACCTGATCACGCTAACTGTCCGGGATGGTACAGATAAGAAACCCAGAAATCAACAAATCTCCGAATGTGCTAAGCAAAGAGCACAGTGTTACGGAATTTGAGTTGGCGTATTTCGTGAAAAGTGTTAAGTCTTGAAGATTGAAGATGAAAGAACTTTGGATCATATACCTCAATCTCAAGAAAGAAGAATTCAAAAGGATCAGGTATGTTTAACTAAAGATTTATGGTGATCCGAATACTTCTTATAGTGTAGAAACACCTGGAAGAATGTTTAATTGCATAAACATCAAAAACTGGACATGGGACATGTTCAGGATCCGGATCGGACCTTGCAATCCGGATCCCGAAGGGTGTTCGTTCATACACTGGTTCAATCCGGATCGCAGCATCCTATGATCCGGATCCCGAACACTGTTTTACCTTGGTACTTGCACGATCCGGATCAGGATTTGCAATCCGGATCCCGAATGTTGATGTTTGGTAAAACTGTATGAACGATCCGGATCGGGACTACGATCCGGATCCCGAACCCTTGTTTTTCTGGAATCGTCAATCTTGCTACGACGATCCGGATCGCAGTAATTCCGATCCGGATCGCCGTCCGTAAAATTTCCAGAAAAGGCAGTTTTTGATCCTTATCTTCTTCCAATGGTTTCTAACCTATAAATAGACCCTATGATTCATTTTTAGGGTAAGGATTTAATCGGTAAAACATAGAAAATATTACCGAAAGAGAAAGATCCACATATAGAGAAGAAAGGAAATCAATAGATTAATTCTATGTTTCTTCATCTATATTGATTGATTTGATTCTAGGTTTTCCATACTCAGATTTTGAGTAGAATCAAATCAATGAATACTTAGATGGTATTTCCGATCTATCTTTAATCTAAGTATTCGGCGGATCATCACCACCCAAAAAAACAACGATTTACCCCAAATCGGCGCGTGGACTCGCGTGGCCTTGTGGATTCAAGGTGCAACCGCTCTCGTGGATTCGGAGCGAGGTACGTTCGTGGATTCGAAGCGTGCTACTGGGTGAAGACCGTGGATTCGGTCGGACGTCGTGGACTCGACGTTGGACGCTGTGGATTCAGCGTTGGGCGCAGATCGTGGATTCGAGAAGCGTCGTGGAGCGAGCGGAGAGATCTACTAGGAGCGTATGGTAAAAGGTTGAGTCGTCTGTGAGTACGTTATATCACCTTGTACGTGTGTTAATTCTAGTGGATTTCGCCGTGTTATCGGTCCCGTGGTTTTTTACTCCGGTTTGGAGTTTTTCCACGTAAAAATCTTGCGTGTTCATTTTTTTTCCGCATTGGGTTTTATTGCGCAATGATTTTTTGAGTGTTTATTGTTTACACCTATTCACCCCCCTCTAGGTGTTTTTTCCCCTATTTAGATCCATATTAGTATAACCCAACAAGTGGTATCAGAGCGGGAATAGGGTTGTAAACAATGGTTGAAGGTGGAAACATCAATCGACCCCCTTTCTTTGATGGAACAAATTATGCGTACTGGAAAGTACGGATGAAAGCCTTTTTAATTTCCATCGACGAAAGGGTGTGGCAATCAATTGAATTAGGATGGTCTAATCCAACTGAAATTATAGATGATGTTCGCACCTTAAAACCTAGGTCGAAATGGACCAAGGAAGAGATAGATTCATCTTCTTACAATGGCAAAGGGATTAATGCTCTATTTAATGCTTTGTCACAAACAGAGTTCTCTCGCGTCTCGGCATGTGAGACTGCGAAAGAAATCTGGGATGTTCTTCAAGTTACGCATGAGGGAACTAACCTTGTGAAGATTCAGAAACTGCAAATGCTTACGAGCAAGTTTGACTCTATCTCTATGGCAGAAAATGAATCTTTCACTGACTATTACACACGATTGCAAGACATCGTAAACTCATGTGCTAACTTGGGAGAGAAGATTCCAGAAT
Source organism: Tillandsia fasciculata (assembly GCA_029168755.2). Classification (NCBI taxonomy): domain Eukaryota; kingdom Viridiplantae; phylum Streptophyta; class Magnoliopsida; order Poales; family Bromeliaceae; genus Tillandsia; species Tillandsia fasciculata. The sequence goes on along the minus strand of CM054944.1, from coordinate 12,063,060 downwards.
TTAAAGTTGTAAGAAAGATTTAAGAACTCTTCCTGAACGATTTCGCCCGAAGGTCGCAGCCATTGAAACAATTAAACACCCGGACGAAATGCGTGTAGAAGAATTAGTTGGTGCTTTACAAACTTATGAAATGACATTTCCTACTAACTATTCTTCTGGAAAGGCATCCTCTTCTAAGTCTTCAGGTTATGCATTGAAAACAACAAAGAAGAAGACGCGGATTCATCCTCCTCGGACGATGACGAGAACCTATCTATGGAGGACTTTGAGAAGCAGCTCGCTCTCTTGACAAGGAAGTTTCGCCGCAACTTTCGAAGGGGTAATCCAAGCAAAACTCCATCCTTCGGAAAGTCGAAGAAAGGCAAGGGATCTTCAAGCTACAAGTCAAGAAAGCAAGAGAACTTCTCAAAGGATAAGAAAAGTTCAGAGGGACAAGTTCAGTGCTTCAAATGTCGAGGCTACGGCCACATTTCAACGGAGTGTCCCAACAAGAATCCGGCAAAGAAGAAGGCGATGCAAGTCGTCACTTGGGATGACAACTCCACGTCAAATGAGTCATCCTCAAGTGATGAAGAAGACAACGCGACAGCATTCCACGCGTCCACTACATCTTCACCCTTCATGTGCTTAATGGCAAGTACATCCGATTCATTGTCCAACTCCACTGTTGAAAAGATTGCAACGGACGATGAATCGGATGATTCGGAAGGTGAAGATTTTGCTTTAGCCTACCACAACTTTTGAGGGATTCAAAGAAACTGGCTAAACAAAACAAGGGGTTGAAAGGGAGATTGCAGGATCTCGAAGAAGAAGTAAAAAGGGTAACCTCTCTCTCAACCGATCTTGAAGTGGAAAGGGATAATCTGATAAAGTAAATGTTTCCCTTCAAGAGTCCAATGAGCAACTTGAGAAAGAACATATGGATATGGTGAACAAAGCGAATTACTTCTTGAAGCTCTACGGCGAGGCTCGACAGGAAAAATGGAAATGACAAGACCATACGCCAACTAAAGGATGACTTAAAGAGATTTTCTTCTGGAAGGAGTAAGTTGGACAGACTTCTTGGTCTTGGTCAAACAAATAAGTTCGGCCTCGGATACACTCAAACTGGAGACATTCCAAGTTCGAGTGGGACAGTATTTGTGCCTCAGTCGGTATCTCCTCCTCCGACACCGGAATTCACGACAAGCAACGACAACAAGCCTACTTCATCCTCCTCGGATCGTCAAGATCTAAGGTATGTTTTCGTTGTGGCATTTCAGGGCACATAAGGAGAAATTGCAAGACGGGAGCCAAACGCACACCTCAAGCACCTCTTGCAATGACTACCAAAAGGTGATTCCTCAGAAATCAAATGCAAATCATTTGAAGGAAAAGAGCCTTGGTAGTTCACCGCTCAAGACGACATCATCAAGGAGCAGCAATTCTTCAAACAAGACGCTTTCACCTAGGAGATCAACTTCACGACCATTACCGACGCATTCCAAAAAGGTTTGGGTGCGCAAAGGTGAAATTTTCCCTTGTCTTGTTACCAATGTTTCCTTGCATGCATATGATAGTTCGTCTTGGTATCTGGATAGCGGGTGTTCCCGTCATATGACCGGTGACAAAAACTGTTTTCAAACATTTGAGAAAAACTCCGGAGGACTTGTTGTTTTCGGAGATGGTCGGTCTTCCAAAATTGTTGGAAAGGGAACGGTAGCTATTCCAGATGGCCCGGTTCTAAATAATGTGTTATTTGTTCATGGCCTTAAGACTAACCTCATAAGCATAAGTCAACTTTGTGATAATGGTTATTCAGTTAATTTTTCATCTGATAAATGTACTGTAACTGACAAGAACCATGCTTTCTTTTTAAAAGGGGTTAGATCAGAAAACAATTGTTATGTAGTTCCTACTAAATTTTCTGAAAAATGTAACCTAGCATCTTTGAAAAATGAAACACTTTGGCATGAAAGGCTGGGTCACATAAACTTTAAGGAACTTGCTAGAATTTCAAACAAAGATGTGGTCAAGGGGGTTCCAAAACTTTCTTTTGAACAAAACATTGTGTGTGGCGGTTGCCAAAAGGGAAAACAGTCTAGGACTGCACACAAGAACTTGAACCACATAGGTACAAAACGGCCTTTGGAACTTTTGCATATGGATTTAATGGGGCCAACTCGTCAACCATCTTTGGGAGGTAAATGGTATATTTTCTTATTGGTTGATGATTTCTCTAGATATACTTGGGTAGCATTTTTAAAAGAAAAAGCTGATACTTTTGATTCTTTTCACGAAATTTGCCATCGTATTATGATTGAAAAGAATGAAAGATTACTCGAGTTAGAAGTGATAGAGGTGGGAATTCATAAATTCCAAATTCATTGATTTTTGCACTTCTAACGGCATTAAACATGAATTCTCCGCACCTTATACACCTCAACAAAATGGTGTAGTCGAGCGCAAAAACAGGGTCGTACAGGAGATGGCACGTGTTATGCTTCATAGCCGGAACTTACCTTTATATTTTTGGGCTGAAGCGGTGAACACTGCTGTCTATGTTATTAATCGCGTGTATTTGCGCCCGGGGACTTTGAATACACCATATGAACTATGGTTTTGTAGAAAACCTAACATCAAATATTTTCGTATCTTTGGGAGTCGGTGTTTTATTTTACGTGATCGTGAAAATCTTGGAAAATTTGACTCTCGAAGTGACGAAGGGATTTTCTTAGGTTATTCTACAAACAGCAGAGCATATCGAGTTTTTAACTTAGAATCTAAGACGATCGTAGAATCGATAAATGTTAAGGTAGATGAAGCTTTTCACTTTGAATCTGAAAAATCTACCCTCGATATCTCTCTTGATGATGATACACCTGCTAATGCATCTTCTTCTAACAATTCTTTCGATAATAATGATGATGCATCTAACGGTTCTTCAAGTTTATCTGATGTGCAGGAATCATCTCGTGTACCTCCGACTACTCCTCTACCTCAAACGTTACGCATCTCCAAGGATCACCCTGAATCGAACATCATTGGAGATCCACAAGAAGGAGTTAGAACACGGAGACAATTGGTTTGCGGATTTGCATGCTATGTATCTCAATCGAACCAAAGAATGTTGATGAAGCTCTCCAAGATGACTACTGGATTAAAGCAATGCAGGAAGAGCTCCATCAATTTGAGCGAAACAAAGTCTGGGAATTAACGAAGCCTCCGAAGCAACACAATGTGATAGGTACCAAATGGATCTTCAAGAACAAGAAAAATGAAGATGGTACTATCATCAGGAACAAAGCAAGGTTAGTTGCTCAAGGCTACTCTCAAGTAGAAGGTATAGACTTTGATGAAACTTTCGCCCCTGTAGCTAGACTCGAGTCCATTCGTATCTTATTTGCGATTGCTTGTCATTTTAAAATCAAATTATTTCAAATGGACGTTAAGAGCGCCTTTTTAAATGGTTTTTAAATGAGGAAGTTTATGTGGCTCAACCGAAAGGTTTTGTGGATCATAAACTACCTAACCATGTTTTTCGTCTGAAAAAGGCTCTTTACGGTCTGAAACAAGCACCGCGAGCATGGTACGAAAGGTTGACAAAGCACCTTTTGGAAAAGGGCTATACTCGAGGGGGAGCTGACAGGACTCTCTTTGTGAAGCATTATCAAAACAATTTCATTTGCACAAATCTATGTCGATGACATTGTATTTGGTGCAACAAGAGATAATGATGCTTCTAAATTCGCGGAGACCATGGAAAGCGAATTTGAGATGTCCATGATGGGCGAATTGACTTATTTTCTTGGATTACAAGTTAAACAAAACGATGAAGGAATTCACTTGTGTCAATCCAAGTATGCACTGGAGTTGGTCAAAAAGTTTGATCTAGAAAATTCTAAGGATTTTCCGACTCCAATGGGAACTAGCCATAAGGGACTTGGAAGTGAATCACATAGTGAGAATGTAGACGAGAAACTGTATCGCAGTATGATTGGAAGTCTACTATATCTCACGGCTAGTCGCCCGGATATATCCTTCAGTGTTGGGATTTGTGCGAGATATCAATCAGCACCGAAGGAGGTTCACCTGAAAGCGGTGAAACGGATCATCCGGTATATCAAAGGTACAATCAATTTCGGAATTTGGTATCCTATGGGAACAAGTTTGGATATTGTTGGATACTCAGATGCCGATTGGGCTGGATCAGTGGATGACCGGAAAAGCACGAGTGGTGCATGCTTCTATCTTGGCCATTGCCTTGTTGCATGGCACAGTAAAAAGCAGAACTGCATAGCACTCTCGACTGCCGAAGCGGAGTACATTTCTGCAGGAAGTTGTTCAACCCAATTGATTTGGATGAAAAGCGTGTTGAGCGATTTCCGGATTTCAGCAACTTCGGTAACCATTTTATGTGACAACACTAGTGCTATTAACATTTCAAAAACCCTGTGTTGCACTCTAGAACAAAACATATTGAACTTAGATATCATTTTCTTAGAGAGCTAGTTGAATCAAATATTCTTCAACTGTCATATATTTCAACTGAGGATCAATTAGCTGATATCTTAACAAAACCTTTGGATCAAAAACGTTTTATTCACTTGCGTAAAGCAATTGGCATGCTTTCCTTGAAATAATCTCTTTTGAAACCTTTGCTTAGGTTAGGTTTTGTTGTTTTGTTTTGTTCTTTATCTATGTTTTGTACATAGGACATTAATTGAGCATAAATCATATTGACTTTAATTGCATCCTTTTATGCATTTAGAAATTTATTATGCTTTTGATATCATAATATTTCAATGTTGCAATGATCATTTACGTTAATTAAACCATCTTTTAAGTGATCAAAGTCAATTTCTCTCTCAATGATCTCTTGGTATAGTCATTATCATATTTGATTGCTTAGTCGAGTATGAATTCGAGATCAATGGTTTGGTTGAATACCTTATATATTAAATAATTGATAGCCAATTGAGGGGGAGTCAAAGAAATGTAAAATGCTCAAAAGATGTGGAAAGAGTTACATCCCAATGAGGAGTGTGAAAACTACCACCACATGGAGAAAAGAAAAGAAAAAGATACTCCATGAATGCAAAGCAAATTTTTGTTTTAAAATTGTTGATGAAATGCATATTGAAATACTTGACTCAGTCAAATTTCATGGTTGGTATAAGGTGGGATTTTTGATAAAAGATGCTCAAAGAGCCACTCCTTCAACAGATTGTCTAGATATATTATCTAACTTATCTGGGATTTCAAACATCTATTGATCTTGGTATTTCATTTTCTTTACCAAATTGATGATTTGATAAAGGCATTACGCATAAGATCAGGATAGATGTAATTGAAGTTGTTCAACTTTAAGAGTTTTAATTTTCGTAAATTTTCGTTTCATTTTTGAGTATTTTTGATAGATTTGGTATAATCTATTTCTTGTTGTATGAAACGATGATTTTTGTTTAAAGTTGG
>CM054944.1:12005392-12057506 GCA_029168755.2 Tillandsia fasciculata | reverse complement strand
TAGCTAGGCAGTGGGCCCGACAGTGAGTAGCTAGACTGGTACCTCTTATGTATCCTATCTCAGACGATAGTACTTTTACTTTTGTGGTCTGCCTTTAGCCAGCTGGTTGTATTTTTATGGTGAGCTGGGAGAGAGACTTGTATTTTATTTTACAGTCTTTTTTTTTTTTTTTTTTGTATTTCTACTTCCTGTTCAGTCTGAGATGTAGTATTTTCAGTTCAGCTCTGTTTTATTGCTCTATTATTATATTTATTTTATTTGAGCAGGTTACCGGCGCTTCGTGTATGCGGAAAATTTCGTGTGCACGGCGGATCTGTAGACGAGCCCGAGTTCTGGTTTACACTCGGGGCGTGACACGCTGATTGGCGGGCGCTACCCATCGCGTTGACCCGAGCGGGGGACACGTGGCGTCCACCCGCTGGGCTTGCACCGCTGTCGCCTGTTCCATGGACACGTGGCGGGCCCTGAAGCGGGTCGGACGGCGGCGGGATCCGAACGGGATCCGGTGTGCTGGCGGGGCCGGGCCTTGGGCCACACTGTGCTCGCCCGAATCCGAGCGGGCCGGGCCTTGGGCCGCACTGTGCGCGCCCGAATCCTAGCTGGCCGGGCTGTGGGCCGCACTGTGCGCGCCCGAAACCTAGGACATAACGGTCATTTTGGGAATTGTTTCTTTAGGCCTATATAAACACCTTTCCACCCCTATTTTCTGCCTTTTTTCGAGTTTTAGAGGAGGATTTGGAGGGAGAGCCCCTTAGCACACTTCTTCCTCTTGATGTTATAGACCCCGTGGTGGATTTCCATGATTTTTGGTGGCACGGATCCTGAGGTTTCCGATTTTACGGCGCGTCGCGACATTCCTTCTCCGGTGATCTTCTTTGTCATATTTCGGTGTGCAGACTCCCCTGGCCTACCCCGACTACCAATTTCGACGATTCTTGCACCGATGTGTTCCTGAGAGGTAGGGCTTCATTTTTTGTATTGATTACGCTCATCTGTTTTGGGTTTTTGGCATGGTTCCCGAGGCACCTTTGTGACCCCTTTTTCTGTGTGATTTTTAGGACAACACTTGAGTATTTTGTAAATATCTTCGCACACAGGCATTGGATTGAGGCGTGCCAAGAGGCATTTTGCATCTACACAGTGCAAGGAACACCCTCGAATTTTCTGGGATTTTTCTGATTATTTTCCGAAGGTGAACAATCCATTATTTTCAGTGTTAGGTGCGGCAGATTTCTGTGCAGAATTCTTTGGGGTGGTTCCTTTGTAGAATTTATATCTCAGTGTAGGAAACTCGGATTTGAACGTGCAGGTACTCGTTTTGACCAGTTCGTCGCGATGATCGTGACAATATTTTTCTTGGAATTTTTCGAGCCTTTTCCGCAGGTGAAAACAGGGCAACTCTGGACTATTGTGTTTGGACAGATTTTGTTGGAGCTTTGTATGTTTAATTGTGTATGTTTTTGGGGTATGTTGTATAGTGTTTGTGGCGGTTGACTGGCTTGGGCGAGGACTTTCACTTTTGGACAGGGATTTAGCGTTCGAGGTGGGTGATCGTTGTGAACCTCTTAATTTGGGCTACCCACTAGGCTTATTGGAAATATATACATATGTGAAAGATTAAAATGCATATGTGGACAATTAGTATGTTTGTTGGATTAAAATGCTTGTATGAGTTCAAGATTGCTAGTTAGCACTCGCCTTTGGATGAAATTTATCATCAGGAGATATAGTATCATGCTAATAGGTATGCTGATTAGTACATTGTAATTATTATGCATGTGGCATAGGCAGACATTGATTATGTTGGTACATAGTGTCTTATGTGATTACTAGTATCTTGGAATAACATGCTTCGATAATTACTTGAACAACAGTACTTGTATTTAATTTACTACCATGAGGACTTTTGCATGCTTGTATGGTCACCTAGTTAGGCCACCTTTTTCTGCTACTCTATCATGCTGGAACTGACTTAGGAGAAACCATATTTTTATTTTTTCTCCAGTTATCTAGACTTAGGGGATAGTGTGCTCGGGTTCGAGCAGGGGCTGGGATAGTGTAGTAATCTAGAAATTCAAAATTTAAATTGAAGAATTCAGATGTTAATATGAATGAGAAAATGCAAAGTAGAACCTATGTGGTCGTGTATTAGTGTGCTAGTTGCACAGTTATCGGAGCACGATGTCTGCCTTTCAGATCCGAGTATGATCTCGAAAATCTGAAATCGCCAGTGCGATTGTCTCGTCGAATCGATTGAAAATGATATAAACTGATTTTCGATCCGACGGTCGGATTGTTTAGAAATCAGTGTAGAAGCTTGTGGGACCCACGACTTAAGTCGTGAATAGTAACCTCCTATTTTAATTCCCCGCTGAGTGATCATTGATCGATTCACTGCCTGGAGTCCGAATTTAACGGTCCAGGTAGTCATCTAATCTGTCACGCCCCGAGTTTCAAACAACGGTAGAAATTTTTTTTTTTAAAATCAGAGTTCAAACTTTAAACTCAGGACGTGAACAGACCGCCACATGCATAGGAAATCCTCTATCCACACGGACAGAGTCTCCCCTATACATGCTCGGCTAGGCAAGTACAGAATACAATCAGAGAGCAATAAAATCAACAGTTAAACCAAACCATAAACTCTACAATTAATACATCCACAACTAATACATCCAAACTCCATAAATACTCCAACTAATAAAAACTATACAGAAAGCTATGATCATAATACTGAAACAAAAATACTAGCACTGGGCCACTGTGGCCAATAGCAGGGGACAACTCTAGCGCAGACAGCTCACTGGATCGTCCCAAACTCCCAGCACCCGACTGACCTGAAAAACAGGCACCCAGGGGGTGTGAGATACATCGATAGTGTATCCCAGTGGGCACGACGGGCCGAGAAATAGCAAGTCGTACCTACCGAATACAATGATATGCGGATAGTAAAAGCAAGATATAACTGAAAACTGAATAACAAGATGCAGATATAAAATCTAAGCATGCTGAAATGGAAACAGGGGTACTCATACAAGAAGCTAATCATGCTGTAACTAATAAATCTGTCAAGCAGGATATAATCATACTATAAACAAAGCTGGTATATAACGATACTGTAAACTGAAGGAGCTGAATAATAATAACTGTATGTACCCAATCAGTGCCGTCATCGGTCACGAGGACCTAGACCAATGCCAAAGCTGGCACGTTCGGCTGACATATAACCCGGCACCATCGGTGCACTCAGGGGCACACGTGTCGCCACTCTCGTCCACTAGTGCAACCTAGGGCTCACGGGTCGCCACTATCGACCACTTTACCGGTAAAGAACGCGTTGTGGGGGATCAGACCCACTGCGATCGTGAAATGAACAGCTAGTGCTATGGCGATCATAAGACTAATGCTCAAGCTGAACAGTCGGCAATGAGCCAGATAATCCCTGTCGGGATGCTGAAAGCTGTAATAATCATGCTATAAACCAATCTGAATAACAAGAACTATAACTGAACTGAATAGCAGAAAAGTACCCCTATTCTATCATGAACATAGCACAGGAAATGCTAGCATAATAAAGATGATGACAAGCAAGCATGGTATATATCCAGATGTATCTATATACATACTAAATGTTGAATATGGAATCATGGCAAGAACTGTACTGCAAGATCTATGCTACATAGCTGTACATAAAGAATGCTGGAATCAGAATAATTGGAAAGGCTCAAACATTGGTTCAAGGCTACACCAAAAACAGGGGTCCGACCTACCACGGCACCCCATAGGGCCAACTTGATAAAGCTCGGACCGAAGATAAACCCACCTCAATGTAGATGATCACGGTGGCTGCTAGATGGCTCGCAAGCTGGCGGCTGACTGCTGGGACCTGAATCATAAGAACCCACTGACACACTGTGTGCAGACAAGCTAAACGGGGAACTTCGCTGAAGTCCCGGAATGTTCCGAAATTTTCGGAAATCCGCCGATAGATCCACTATGACCCAATCTGTGCTGAACAATAACCAAAACTCGTGAACTTCACGTGCTGCCCAAGAATGTCTAACTTAAGATATTTAGGCTCTAACACCAGACTCTGGGTAAACCCGTGCACTGGCAGTGCAATAACCACTAAAACACTTTCGGGAGGCCCATTTTGGCACCGGAAGTTACAAACAAGAAACTAAAATCACCGGGCTCTTTAGAATAGCACCGAGAATAGCCACGTATACCTGGCATCACAAATTAATCACCACAATTTCCTGAATTGCATGATTAACGCCGAATCGCCGTTAAACCGGCGATTTTGCCGATTTACGGTTCGGGATCCAATTCCCGCTCAACAAAAAGCATCGGACCTCCAACAAAAGTTTTAGAGATCATGAGTACATGGCACACAGCAGCTAGTATGGTCACAATTGCATTTAGGCCCCCAGGATTTTACCAAATTGCATAAAAGCATGCAATTTCATGCCTTTTTCGCTTGCATTTAATTTAGGAGTACTATTTTAACGAACCGACACCACCAGCCAGGTGGTGGCCCTCGATTTGCTGGACACCGTGCTCACCTTTTGGAAGCAACGCGAAACCCGAGTAAAACTTCGGGCCAACAATTTCATGACATAAAGGCTCACGTTGCTACTTTTAATACCTAGACTCGACCAAACCCAAACTTAGGGTGAGCATCATGCTCAGTGGGTCGAAAGGACTCAGAGGCTCACCCTGAGGGTGCAGCTAACCTGCTGGAACAGCATAGGGGCCATCTAGTGCTCATTTAGGCTTAGCTTACTCGATCTTCTTAACCACTCAGTCATTGGCTGAAGTAGTGTGAGCATCAAGCTCCTGGGATCAAGAGGACACAAGGGCTTGCTCTAACAAAGCTACAAAGGTGCTGGAAACAATCCAAAAGGTCACATAGCTTAGGCTAAGGCTTGGCGTGTGGAATCCAACAATCTACCTGGTCATTTTTCAAAACAACTTGAGCAGAAAACTCCTGAGATCATGTGCAGTCATTTGATCACTTGCTGGATGCTTGTAAGTGGCTAAAACCCATTTGAGCTCTCTCGGGCATTTTCCCGAACACATGGTGGGCAACAAGCTTAATACACAAACTTTAAAGGCATTAATGGTGGATCCCTAAACAAGGGTTCTGGATCTCAAGCACAAGTACCTGTAGGTGCTAACTGACTCCACGAAACTTGCTGGACCCATGGCCGGCAGCGAGATGCGACGGCGGCGGCGGCGGAGCAACCTTGGCCGTAACAAGCACCATTAATGGCAGAATGACAACAAGCCAGCATGGGTTGCATGTAAGGGTACCTATGGCTCTGTCTCGACTTGGTGAAGCAAACTGGGCAGGTGGCCGGCGGTGACAAGCAACGGCGGCGGCGGCGGCGCAACCTCGGGCGAACCCGAGATAACCCAAAGCTAGGGCATCAAACCGTGAAGCGCACACTAATCCAAACGCAACCAAACTTTTAGGGGAGGTTCCACAAGCCCTACAGAAGGTGTCCATGATTTTGTTTCGAAGCTGGAGCCATCGGGTGCAGCAAACGGCTTGGGCGGAGCAATTTCGGTTTTCGGCAGGTACAGTTTCCCCGCCGGCGACCGGAGCATCCCCGACTTCGGGGTTCGGCAGGGAGGTTCACCAAGAGGTTATAGAGATAACCAGGGGGTCTAGGTGGCAAGAAAATCAAAGAAAATGAAGGGCTTACCTGGCCGGATCCGAGGAAGAAGAGATGGTGTCCCCGGCGTCGCGCGGCCACGGCGGTGCACCGGACCACCACGGCTGGTCTTCTAGATGAAGATCACCACCACAGGAAGGTCCAGGCACAAATCCAAAGCTTTGGTGCTTTTCTCCTTCTCCAACAACCCGGGATCAAAATGCTCCTTGAAGCTTCTTGCTTTTCCGGCGACCAGGGGCGGCGGCCGGCGGCGCAGTAGTGCGGGTGAGATAGCATAGGGAATGTGGAAATCGTGGGGTGGCTTCGGTTACCAGATGGGCTGCGGCTAGGGTTGCAAAGAAGCAACCCTAGATTGCTATAGGTTAATGCACAAAATGCTAGTTAGCCCTCAACTCTTTGCATTCTCACTTGGGTCCCTGACTGAAGAACCACTTCACAAAGAAGTCCCTCTCGTACAAGTTTGGTACACTTTGACACATAAATATAGCATATTTACGCAAAATACTGCAATTTTTCCCATATTTCACGCTTTTCGAGACAACCGGACTGTCAAACTGAAAACGGACACCACCACGACGTCCGGCTCAACGAAACCTATCAGGTAGCTATTTTGGTTCGCTAAAATTTAGCTGCAAAATTTTTAAATTCCATCTTATACTGTAAATTATACAATTAGGCACGCTTTACGATGCTTTAGGCTCGTCAAATGCAAATTTCGTCAGCGCCACTGTGCTTAGAATGATGAAGCGGTTAAAATCGACTACCTGGATCGTTAAATTCGGACTCCAGGCAGTGAATCGATCAATGATCACTCAGCGGGGAATTAAAACAAGAGGTTACTATTCACGACTTAAGTCGTGGGCCCCACAAGCTTCTACACTTATTTCTAAACAATCCGATCGTCGGATCGAAAATCAGTTTATATCATTTTCAATCGATTCGACGAGACGGTCGCATTGGCGATTTCAGATTTTCGAGATCAGACTCGGATCTGAAAGGCAGACATTGTGCTCCGATAACTGTGCAACTAGAACACTAATACACGACCACATAGGTTCTACTTTGCATTTTCTCATTCATATTAACATCTGAATTCTTCAATTTAAATTTTGAATTTCTAGATTACTACAGATAGTGTAGTCAGACATTGGAGATTTGGGACAGGCAGGCTGCGATGGCAGGGTATTGCGGCAACCGCAAATTATGGGCGGTTGACCGGACAGTTGTTATTACATCAGATCGGGGGAGAAGGTTTGAGCTTCTTTTAGGGAATGGTTTTTTCCACTTAGATCAGCGTCATGATCTAGTCCTGCTGACTTATTCTACTATGATACTTATTACTCAGGCATTTTACTCGTGTGGGTCGCTCCCCTCGAGTGCCACTCCGGAGTGTGCGATATACAGACTTCGAGTCCTTGAGACTCTTATCCCCTATCAGTGTTATGCATTGGCTGGCATACCTGATTTGGTAGGCATAGCAGGCAGTACCAGTGTTTACTGGTGTATAGATTGGGTTTATTCAAGCAGGCATTTATATTCTGATGCTTACACTTAGCTATTCTTTGGCTTGACATTTTAGAGGCATATAGTGGTAGCATTTTCATCAGTAGTTATATTTATAGCATACCACCTTATTTCCTTCTCGCCTCTGGTAGTTCTTGTCACGCCCCGGGGTCGAGACTGCGCCCCGGGCTCGCCAACATATCCGCCGCCCCTACGGGAGACCCCGTAGAGACGTAGCGACTAACCTGCAAATAAACATCTATACTAACAGATATCAGAGCTGTAAAATAAAAACTAACTATAAACAGAAAGTAGAACTGTCTCTCATAAAATATACATAACATCCTCACCAGAAATACAGGAGTCTCTCAAAAGAAAACAAAAGAGTACAACTCGATCCCTCACTACAAGATCTCTCAAATAGGACACAACCAAAATAATAGCCACCAGGGGTACCTCTATCATACACTGAAGCTGAAAGGGGGAAAGGGATCTATCTCGCGACTCCCTTACCTCGGTCTGTAGGAGCTGGATCAGCAACAGGTGCAGCAGGAACTGGAGCTGAAGTCCCTGGGGAAAAAGACACCACGACGGGTGTGAGAACTACATCCCACCGTAGTTCTCAGTGGGTGCCGCCAACAAGCCCGACGGTCTGCCACTAAGTCTACTAGAGGCATAAAGTAACGAAAGAAAGTGCTGTATAGAAAACGGGAAAAGTAAAATCTACAGCTACTATGCCTCTATCTAGATGCTCAAGGAGTAGGACAGAAGGAACAATATGCCGCTACTAGTACTCATCTCAAACCCAATCCAAACTGACTGCCGCATCGGGTCCAGTCAAACCTGCGCCTACCTACCTCTGTAGGTATGTCCGTAGCTGCCAAAACTGGCTCAGCTAGAGGGACAGTGTCCATGACTGCCAAAACTGGCTCAGCCAGAGGGACACAAGCATCGACAAGCCGCGATAGAAGTATCAGGCCCAACTCCGAGTGGCACTCGTGGGGAGCGACCCCACGAGCAAAGTATCAGCGCATCTCGGTCGAGCTCAAATATGGCTCCTGCAGGCTATGATCCAATCACTGTCTCACTCACTAGCTAAGAATCCACACTGTCACTATGACCATCTCCCAAAGATCCCAGATCCACCAACACTATCACTATCATAATGCAAACTGGTCTACAGACTGCTACAGACTCCACTCGGTCCCCAGACGCGAGTGCAAATGCATCCACAGCTAATAAACCTCCAACCCACCTCGGGGGAAAAATCACTATGCCCAGAGTGACAAGAGTACAACCACTGTGGGGGAGCTAAAGTGATGAACAAATTTGATACATGTTCAAGTTTACTGTAGTTTAATTGTGCATGATAATTAATTAACTGACAAGTATGCTAAGTTAAGTTTCCATGTTGCAAAGTATACAAAAAGGTCATCAGATCTAGCAACTAACAACGGTGGTTACAATATACAGTTTTCACAGGATATAGAAGTCATTTACTAGCATGCATGCAACTACAGTCATAGAATTAGAGTACAGTCCGTAGATTTTGAAAGCGAGAACACCCACCTGATCACGCTAACTGTCCGGGATGGTACATAAGAACCCAGAAATCAACAAATCTCCGAATGTGCTAAGCAAAGAGCACAGTGTTACGGAATTTGAGTTGGCGTATTTCGTGAAAAGTGTTAAGTCTTGAAGATTGAAGATGAAAGAACTTTGGATCATATACCTCAATCTCAAGAAAGAAGAATTCAAAAGGATCAGGTATGTTTAACTAAAGATTTATGGTGATCCGAATACTTCTTATAGTGTAGAAACACCTGGAAGAATGTTTAATTGCATATTTATCAAAAACTGGACATGGGACATGTTCAGGATCCGGATCAAACCTTGCGATCCGGATCCCGAAGGGTGTTCGTTCATACACTGGTTCAATCCGGATCGCAGCATCCTATGATCCGGATCCCGAACACTTGTTTTACCTTGGTACTTGCACAATCCGGATCAGGATTTGCAATCCGGATCCCGAATGTTGATATTTGGTAAAACTGTATGAGCGATCCGGATCGGGGACTACGATCCGGATCCCGAACCCTTGTTTTTCTGGAATCGTCAATCAAGCTACGACGATCCGGATCGCAGTAATTCCGATCCGGATCGCCGTCCGTAAAATTTCCAGAAACGGCAGGTTTTTGATCCTTATCTTCTTCCAATGGTTTCTAACCTATAAATAGACCCTATGATTCATTTTTAGGGTTAAGGATTTTAATCGGTAAAACATAGAAAAATATTACCGAAAGAGAAAGATCCACATATAGAGAAGAAAGGAAATCAATAGATTAATTCTATGTTTCTTCATCTATATTGATTGATTTGATTCTAGGTTTTCCATACTCAGATTTTGAGTAGAATCAAATCAATGAATACTTAGATGGTATTTCCGATCTATCTTTGATCTAAGTATTCGGCGGATCATCACCACCCAAAAACAACGATTTACCCCAAATCGGCGCGTGGACTCGCGTGGCCTTGTGGATTCAAGGTGCAACCGCTCTCGTGGATTCGGAGCGAGGTACGTTCGTGGATTCGAAGCGTGCTACTGGGTGAAGACCGTGGATTCGGTCGGACGTCGTGGATTCGACGTTGGACGCCGTGGATTCGGCGTTGGACGCAGATCGTGGATTCGAGAAGCGTCGTGGAGCGAGCGGAGAAGATCGACTAGGAGCGTATGAAAAAGGTTGAGTCGTCTGTGAGTACGTTATATCACCTTGTACGTGTGTTAATTCTAGTGGATTTCGCCGTGTTATCGGTCCCGTGGTTTTTTACTCCGGTTTGGAGTTTTTCCACGTAAAAATCTTGCGTGTTCATTTATTTTCCGCATTGGGTTTTATTGCGCAATGATTTTTTGAGTGTTTATTGTTTACACCTATTCACCCCCCTCTAGGTGTTTTTTTCCCTATTTAGATCCATATTAGTATAACCCAACAAGTGGTATCAGAGCGGGAATAGGGTTGTAAACAATGGTTGAAGGTGGAAACATCAATCGACCCCCTTTCTTTGATGGAACAAATTATGCGTACTGGAAAGTGCAGATGAAAGCCTTTTTAATTTCCATCGACGAAAGGGTGTGGCAATCAATTGAATTAGGATGGTCTAATCCAACTGAAATTATCTCTGATGTTCGCACCTTAAAACCTAGGTCGAAATGGACCAAGGAAGAGTTGATTCATCTTCTTACAATGGCAAAGGATTAATGCTCTATTTAATGCTTTGTCACAAACAGAGTTCTCTCGCGTCTCGGCATGTGAGACTGCGAAAGAAATCTGGGATGTTCTTCAAGTTACGCATGAGGGAACTAACCTTGTGAAGATTCAGAAACTGCAAATGCTTACGAGCAAGTTTGACTCTATTTCTATGGCAGAAAATGAATCTTTCACTGACTATTACACACGATTGCAAGACATCGTAAACTCATGTGCTAACTTGGGAGAGAAGATTCCAGAATTTAAAGTTGTAAGAAAGATATTAAGAACTCTTCCTGAACGATTTCGCCCAAAGGTCGCAGCCATTGAAACAATTAAACACCCGGACGAAATGCGTGTAGAAGAATTAGTTGGTTCATTACAAACTTATGAAATGACATTTCCTACTAACTATTCTTCGGGAAAGGCATCCTCTTCTAAGTCTTCAGGTTATGCATTGAAAACTACAAAGGAAGAAGACGCGGATTCATCCTCCTCGGACGATGACGAGAACCTATCTATGGAGGACTTTGAGAAGCAGCTCGCTCTCTTGACAAGGAAGTTTCGCCGCAACTTCCGAAGGGGTAATCCAAGCAAAACTCCATCCTTCGGAAAGTCGAAGAAAGGCAAGGGTTCTTCAAGCTACAAGTCAAGAAAGCAAGAGAACTTCTCAAAGGATAAGAAAAGTTCAGAGGGACAAGTTCAGTGCTTCAAATGTCGAGGCTACGGCCACATTTCAACGGAGTGTCCCAACAAGAATCCGGCAAAGAAGAAGGCGATGCAAGTCGTCACTTGGGATGACAACTCAACGTCAAATGAGTCATCCTCAAGTGATGAAGAAGACAACGCGACAGCATTCCACGCGTCCACTACATCTTCACCCTTCATGTGCTTGATGGCAAGTACATCCGATTCATTGTCCAACTCCACTGTTGAAAAGAACGCAACGGACAACGAATCGATAATTCGGAAGGTGAAGATTTTGCTCTAGCCTACCACAGACTTTTGAGGGATTCAAAGAAACTGGCTAAACAAAACAAGGGGTTGAGAGGGAGATTGCAGGATCTCGAAGAAGAAGTAAAAAGGGTAACTTCTCTCTCAACCGATCTTGAAGTGGAAAGGGATAATCTAATAAAGTAAATGTTTCCCTTCAAGAGTCCAATGAGCTTCTTGAGAAAGAACATACAAAATGGTGGATAAAGCGAATTATTTCTCAAAGCTCTACGACGAGGCTCAACAGGATAAAATGGAAATGACAAAGACCATACTCCAACTAAAGGACGACTTAAAGCGATTCTCTTCAGGAAGGAGTAAGTTGGATAGGCTTCTTGGTCTTGGTCAAACAAATAAGTTCGGCCTCGGGTACACTCAAACTGGAGACATCCAAGTTCGAGTGGGACAGTTTTGTGCCTCAGTCGGTATCTCCTCCTCCGACACCGGAATTCACGACAACAACGACAACAAGCCTACTTCATCCTCTCGGGATCGTCAAGATCTAAGGTATGTTTTCGTTGTGGCATTTCAGGGCACATAAGGAGAAATTGCAAGACGGGAGCCAAACGCACACCTCAAGCACCTCTTGCAATGACTACCAAAAAGGTGATTCCTCAGAAATCAAATGCAAATCATTTGAAGGAAAAGAGCCTTGGTAGTTCACCGCTCAAGACGACATCATCAAGGAGCAGCAATTCTTCAAACAAGACGCCTTCGCCTAGGAGATTAACTTCACGACCATTACCGACGCATTCCAAAAAGGTTTGGGTGCGCAAAGGTGAAATTTTCCCTTGTCTTGTTACTAATGTTTCCTTGCATGCATATGATAGTTCGTCTTGGTATCTGGATAGCGGGTGTTCCCGTCATATGACCGGTGACAAAAACTGTTTTCAAACCTTTGAGAAAATCTCCGGAGGACTTGTTGTTTTCGGAGATGGTCGGTCTTCCAAGATTGTTGGAAAAGGAACTATAGCTATTCCGGATGGCCCGGTTCTAAATAATGTGTTATTTGTTAATGGCCTTAAGACTAACCTCATAAGCATAAGTCAACTTTGTGACAATGGTTATTCAGTTAATTTTTCATCTGATGAATGTACTGTAACTGACAAGAACCATGTCTTCTTTTTAAAAGGGGTTAGATCAGAAAACAATTGTTATGTTGTTCCTAGTAAATTTTCTGAAAAGTGTAACCTAGCTTCTTTGAAAAATGAAACTCTTTGGCACGAAAGGCTAGGTCACATAAACTTTAAGGAACTTGCTAGAATTTCAAACAAAGATGTGGTCAAGGGGGTTCCAAAACTTTCATTTGAACAAAACATTGTGTGTGGCGGTTGCCAAAAGGAAAACAGTCTAGGACTGCACACAAGAACTTGAACCACATAGGTACAAAACGGCCTTTGGAACTTTTGCACATGGATTTAATGGGGCCAACTCGTCAACCATCTTTGGGAGGTAAATGGTATATTTTCTTATTGGTTGATGATTTCTCTAGATATTCTTGGGTAGCATTTTTAAAAGAGAAAGCTGATACTTTTGATTCTTTTCACGAGATTTGCCATCGTATTATGATTGAAAAGAATGAAAAGATTACTCGTGTTAGAAGTGATAGAGGTGGAGAATTCATAAATTCCAAATTCATTGATTTTTGCATTTCAAACGGCATTAAACATGAATTCTCGGCACCCTATACACCTCAACAAAATGGTGTGGTTGAGCGCAAAAACAGGGTCGTACAGGAGATGGCACGTGTTATGCTTCATAGCCGGAACCTTCCTTTATATTTTTGGGCTGAAGCGGTGAACACTGCTGTCTATGTAATTAATCGCGTGTATTTGCGCCCGGGAACTTTGAACACACCATATGAACTATGGTTTTGTAGAAAGCCGAACATCAAATATTTTCGTATCTTCGGGAGTCGGTGTTTTGTTTTACGTGACCGCGAAAATCTTAGAAAATTTGACTCTCGAAGTGACGAAGGGATTTTCTTAGGTTATTCTACAAACAGTAGAGCATATCGAGTTTTTAACTTAGAATCTAAGACGATCGTAGAATCGATAAATGTTAAAGTAGATGAAGCTTTTCACTTTGAATCTGAAAAATCTACCCTCGATATCTCTCTTGATGATGATTCACCTGCTAATGCATCTTCTTCTAACAATTCTTTCAATAATAATGATGATGCATCTAACGGTTCTTCAAGTTTATCTGATGTGCAGGAATCATCTCGAGTACCTCCGACTACTCCTCTACCTCAAACGTTACGCATCTCCAAGGATCATCCTGAATCGAACATCATTGGAGACCCACAAGAAGGAGTCAGAACTCGGAGACAATTGGTTTGCGGATTCGCATGCTATGTATCCTTAATCGAACCAAAGAATGTTGATGAAGCTCTTCAAGATGACTACTGGATTGAAGCAATGCAGGAAGAGCTCCATCAATTTGAGCGAAACAAAGTCTGGGAATTAACGAAGCCTCCGAAGCAACACAATGTGATAGGTACCAAATGGATTTTCAAGAACAAGAAAAATGAAGATGGTACTATCATCAGGAACAAAGCACGATTAGTTGCTCAAGGCTACTCTCAAGTAGAAGGTATAGACTTTGATGAAACTTTCGCCCCTGTAGCTAGACTCGAGTCCATTCGTATCTTATTTGCGATAGCTTGTCATTTTAAAATCAAATTATTTCAAATGGACGTTAAGAGCGCCTTTTTAAATGGGTTTTTAAATGAGGAAGTTTATGTGGCTCAACCGAAAGGTTTTGTAGACCATAAACTACCTAACCATGTTTTTCGTTTGAAAAAGGCTCTTTACGGTCTGAAACAAGCACCGCGAGCATGGTACGAAAGGTTGACAAAGCACCTTTTGGAAAAGGGCTATACTCGAGGGGGAGCTGACAGGACTCTCTTTGTGAAGCATTATCAAAACAATTTCATTGTAGCACAAATCTATGTCGATGACATTGTATTTGGTGCAACAAGAGATAATGATGCTTCTAAATTCGCGGAGACCATGGAAAGCGAATTTGAGATGTCCATGATGGGCGAATTGACTTATTTTCTTGGATTACAAGTTAAACAAAATGATGAAGGTATTCACTTGTGTCAATCCAAGTATGCAATGGAGTTGGTCAAAAAGTTTGATCTAGAAA
This sequence comes from Tillandsia fasciculata, assembly GCA_029168755.2. Taxonomy (NCBI): domain Eukaryota; kingdom Viridiplantae; phylum Streptophyta; class Magnoliopsida; order Poales; family Bromeliaceae; genus Tillandsia; species Tillandsia fasciculata. Next base: position 12,042,931 of record CM054944.1, on the reverse strand, counting down.
ATTCTAAGGATTTTCCAACTCCAATGGGAACTAGCCATAAGGGACTTGGAAGTGAATCACATAGTGAGAATGTAGACGAGAAACTGTATCGCAGTATGATTGGAAGTCTACTGTATCTCACGGCTAGTCGCCCGGATATATCCTTCAGTGTTGGGATTTGCGCGAGATATCAATCAGCACCGAAGGAGGTTCACCTGAAAGCGGTGAAACGGATCATCCGGTACATCAAAGGAACAGTAAATTTCGGAATTTGGTATCCTATGGGAACAAGTTTGGATATTGTTGGATACTCAGATGCCGATTGGGCTGGATCAGTGGATGACCGGAAAAGCACGAGTGGTGCATGCTTCTATCTTGGCCATTGCCTTGTTGCATGGCACAGTAAAAAGCAGAACTGCATAGCACTCTCGACTGCCGAAGCGGAGTACATTTCTGCAGGAAGTTGTTCAACCCAATTGATTTGGATGAAAAGCGTGTTGAGCGATTTCCGGATTTCAGCAACTTCGGTAACCATTTTATGTGACAACACTAGTGCTATTAACATTTCCAAAAACCCTGTGTTGCACTCTAGAACAAAACATATTGAACTTAGATATCATTTTCTTAGAGAGCTAGTTGAATCAAATATTCTTCAACTGTCATATATTTCAACTGAGGATCAATTAGCTGATATCTTAACAAAACCTTTGGATCAAAAACGTTTTATTCATTTGCGAAAAGCAATTGGAATGCTTTCCTTGATATAATCTTTTTGAAACTTTTTGCTTAGGTTAGGTTTTTGTTTTGTTTTGTTCTCTATCTATGTTTTAGACATAGGACATTAATTGAGCATAAATCATATTGACTTTAATTGCATCCTTTCATGCATTTAGAAATTTATTATGCTTTTGATATCATAATATTTCAATGTTGCAATGATCATTTATGTTAATTAAGTTATCTTTTAAGTGATCAAAGTCAATTTCTCTCTCAATGATCTCTTGGTATAGTCATTATCTTATTTGATTGCTTAGTCGAGTATGAATGCGAGATCAATTTTTGGTTGAATACCTTATATATTAAATAATTGATAGCCAATTGAGGGGGAGTCAAAGAAAAGTAAAATGCTCAAAAGATGTGGAAAGAGTTACATCCCAATGAGGAGTGTGAAAACTACCACCACATGGAGAAAAAGAAGAAGAAAAAGATACCCCATGAATGCAAAGCAAATTTTTGTTTTAAAATTATTGATGAAATGCATATTGAAATAATTGACTCAGTCAAATTTCATGGTTGGTATAAGGTGGGATTTTTGATAAAAGATGCTCAAAGAGCCACTCCTTCAACAGATTGTCTAGATATATTATCTAACTTATCTGGGATTTCAAACATCTATTGATCTTGGTATTTCATTTTCTTTACCAAAATTGATGATTTGATAAAGGCATTACGCATAAGATCAGGTTAGATGTAATTGAAGTTGTTCAACTTTAAGAGATTTAATTTTTGTAAATTTTCGTTTCATTTTTGGATATTATTGATAGATTTGGCATAATCTAATTCTTGTTGTATGAAACGATGATTTTTGTTTAAAGTTGATACACAATTATGCTTACATACTTTTTCTGGATTTTATGGAATTTTTCTAAAATTTTCTGAAGAAAAAGTTGAAGCCGATCCGGATCAGGGTAAGTGATCCGGATCCCGAACGCAGGCTTCTTCCTGCGGGTAGCCAATCCGGATCGAAATCTCGATCCGATCCGGATCACGGCTAGGGTTTTTAATAGAACGAAAGGGATTTGATTTCTTTTACCCTAATCTTTTGTTCTTAAGTCTCTAGAGTTTCTCTCTCTAGATTTCTTCCATCTTGGAGCCTTCAAACTCAAAGTTCTTCGAATCCAAGTAAGTTTTATTGATCAAAATCTCGTTTTTCACAGGTTTTCTATTTTTTCATCAAACGTGAGTAGAAATTATGGATCTTTTTCGTTTGTGGATGTTTTTTGGTCAAATTTCTTTTGAAATACGAACTCTGGGTTGATTAGTTTTGATTATATGCTTGATTTCCTCAAGATAAACGAATTTTTGGGCTTCGATTTCAAAAATTTCGGTTTTAGGGCATATAATAGGAATTTCTGAAAATCATGAGATTGATCTATTTTTAAAATTCCTTTTGCAAAACTAATTTGATTCATAGCTTCTCTACATGATTATGATTGTTTGGGTACAATTTTTCCAAATCTTTCAAACTGAAAATTTTCATGTTCTTGAGTTGGTTTTTCACAGGACATTTTCTATAACTCAAAGCACTTGGATCAATGGGTTTCTCTTGGTTAATCCTTCTCTTGGTCTCTATGGTGCACACTCGGGCCACAAACAAATTAAAGAGAGCTAAGAAAACACAACAAAAAGGTGAGTTTGTTGAGGTTAGTGACACAGAAGTAGACTGTCATGAGGTAGATTGGACTGCATTGACTGATGATGATGATGATGACTCTTTGCCTAAACAAAAAGCTTCTGATAGTTCCAAAGGAAAAGCAACCATAGACACAGGAAAAGCACCTATGGCTGCACCAACCATCTCTGTGAAAAGAAAACGATTAGCTAGACGCTTCGGACTACGACAGGACATTAGTGTTGACACGCCGACAGTTTCTGACTCGCCGCCTCGTGTGGAAGGAGTTTTCGTCAGCATGGATCGACTTCGAGCTTTTGAACGACGTGAATGCATCGGTGAGCGTCATGTCAACATTGAAGCCCTTCGCAATCACTCACCACAGTTTGGAACTTTAATTGAGCAAGCAAATCTCATTCAAGTTTGCCGTTTCCCTGAACTTCTCGGATATTGTTTGTATCGTGTAAGAACTTTCTACACGAATGCAAGACATCTTCAAGAAGATGAACATGGACCAATGCACTTCTATACAAATATCCAAGGGATGAAACTTAAAATCACTCCGCGGTTAATTGGTGAAGTCCTTGGAATGGAATCTAGCACTTCAGGGGTCAACTTTTTAAAGGGAAGAAGTTTGACGAATGCCTTATGGCAAACTGTGATCGACAAGATTTGTTTGGAAGGAACTAAATCGGCTGATGGTAAAAGTGTAAGATCCAAACATCTACGACTGGAGTACCGATTTCTAAACTTCATCACGTGTTACAACATTCTGCCTAACATGCAGACCAAGGTCGTGAGATGGGAGAGACTGCTATTTTTATATCTCATAGGTCATCCCTCTGAGACTGTCGGATTAAACATGAATATTCCGTACATAATTTGGCATAGGATGTCAAGATACATTGTGCATCCTCATCCTTCTGAGCGACTTCCGTTTCCTCTACTCATCATGAGGATCTTACAGAAGTTTGACATTGATATAAGCTCAACATCTTATCAGCACAGTTGTGGGATGATAGATGAATCGACAATTGTGAAGTCGCTTCACAAATTACCACATGTTACTGGAAAGAAACATTGTGCCGGCACCTCGGCCTCACCGTCTCAACAAGAACCCGGCGCGGATGATGAAGCATCACTAAATTCGATTTCCAAGCAACAACAAAGAATTTCGAAGGAACAGCAAAGAATTTTCAATGAGCTTGAACTCATCACGGCAGCTCATATTACCATAACCAAGAAAGTCAATTCAATGAACAAGCGGGTGAAAAAGATGTTCTATAAAATGGGTTGCACGAGCTCTGAAGACTCGGATTCTGATGATTGATTAGTTTTTCACTCATTTTCTTTCTTTCTTTTTGTGCAGTTTTGTGCAGGATTGTTAGGACTTAGTTTGTGTTCTAATTCTTAGTTCAGTTCTTAGGTTTTTCATGATATTGGAACTTTTAACTCTCCTTACATTTGTAGTTTTGCTACGTTTTGGCTTTGTTTTGTGACAAAAAGGGGGAGAGAGTTTAGAGAGAACTTGAACAATGATGATACAATGATGATGTGAAAACTGTGTGAATGTGTGAACATTAAGGTAAGTATGACTCCAACTCCAACTTTTGGTTTTTATCTTGTGATTTGTTGCATGTCCCTACTAACTATTCGACTAACTATTTGGGCATGTATTATTACTAACAAGTTGATGTTGGACTAACATTTTGACATTTGATTTTTGAATGCATAGAAGATATGTTGGTTTTTGTCTATGATTCTCTTACATATCTGAATTCTAAAATGTCTTGATGAGAATAAACTCTATCTCTGTATTTGGTTTTGTATGTTTCAATTCTTGAGGTATCTAACGATTTTGTTTGTCAAGAATGATTTCTTTTTGCAGAGATTACAGATGTCTAAGTCTAGAGTCTGTTTTAGGAGTTTATCTCATGTTTTCTAAATTTTTGGATCTCCATTGTAAATTTTTGTTGTATGGTGATAGCAACAAAAATATCTTTTTGAATTTTCTTTTGTGGATCTGTGTTTTGTCACGAAACCGCCAAAGGGGGAGATTGTTACGGAATTTGAGTTGGCGTATTTCGTGAAAGTGTTGAGTCTTGAAGATTGAAGATGAAAGAACTTTGGATCATATACCTCAATCTCAAGAAAGAAGAATTCAAAAGGATCAGGTATGTTTAACTAAAGATTTTGGTGATCCGAATACTTCTTATAGTGTAGAAACACCTGGAAGAATGTTTAATTGCATAAAAATCAAAAACTGGACATGGGACATGTTCAGGATCCGGATCAGACCTTGCAATCCGGATCCCGAAGGGTGTTCGTTCATACACTGGTTCAATCCGGATCGCAGCATCCTATGATCCGGATCCCGAACACTTGTTTTACCTTGGTACTTGCACGATCCGGATCAGGATTTGCAATCCGGATCCCGAACATTGATGTTTGGTAAAACTGTATGAACGATCCGGATCGGGGACTACGATCCGGATCCCGAACCCTTGTTTTTCTGGAATCGTCTTTCTTGCTACGACGATCCGGATCGCAGTAATTCCGATCCGGATCGCCGTCCGTAAAATTTCCAGAAAAGGCAGTTTTTGATCCTTATCTTCTTCCAATGGTTTCTAACCTATAAATAGACCCTATGATTCATTTTTAGGGTAAGGATTTTATCGGTAAAACATAGAAAAATATACCGAAAGAGAAAAATCCACATATAGAGAAGAAAGGAAATCAATAGATTAATTCTATGTTTCTTCATCTATATTGATTGATTTGATTCTAGGTTTTCCATACTCAGATTTTGAGTAGAATCAAATCAATGAATACTTAGATGGTATTTCCGATCTATCTTTAATCTAAGTATTCGGCGGATCATCACCACCCAAAAACAACGATTTACCCCAAATCGGCGCGTGGACTCGCGTGGCCTTGTGGATTCAAGGTGCAACCGCTCTCGTGGATTCGGAGCGAGGTACGTTCGTGGATTCGAAGCGTGCTACTGGGTGAAGACCGTGGATTCGGTCGGACGTCGTGGACTCGACGTTGGACGCTGTGGATTCAGCGTTGGGCGCAGATCGTGGATTCGAGAAGCGTCGTGGAGCGAGCGGAGAAGATCTACTAGGAGCGTATGAAAAGGTTGAGTCGTCTGTGAGTACGTTATATCACCTTGTACGTGTGTTAATTCTAGTGGATTTCGCCGTGTTATCGGTCCCGTGGTTTTTTACTCCGGTTTGGAGTTTTTCCACGTAAAAATCTTGCGTGTTTATTTATTTTCCGCATTGGGTTTTATTGCGCAATGATTTTTTGAGTGTTTATTGTTTACACCTATTCACCCCCCTCTAGGTGTTTTTTCCCCTATTTAGATCTATATTAGTATAACCCAACGCACAGTAGTGGTGCTCACAAAGTCCTGGGTACAACAACAATCCACAATTACACAAAATTCCACACAAATTTCCATGTTCAAAAATCTGCATGAACAGTCCCCATTCACACGAAATTTTCACCTGAAAATAATCCTCGAAAAATTCTGATAAAAAAGATCACGACGATCCTCGCGAAGTGTAGATGTCGATAGGCTATTGAATCGTCGAAAACCGATGTCCGGAAGTGAAGATAAAAATCCGTGAAGTAGCAGCTGTCTAGAAACTCAAACAGTCACAAAGGGAGGTTAAAATGTACCCCAAACTCCTGTATAAGCTCATTCCCAGCAGAAATGTTCAACACGAAAAACGTAGATTTACCTCTTGTGAAACCGCTGTCGAAGAAATCGTCCAAAAATAAGGTCGGGGTAGCTCTGCAGGTCTCCCAGACGAAAACGCGACGGAAGTGGGCCTCCAACTGTAAATCGTCGCTCCGCAAAACGATGCAGGAAACGCTATCGTCGCGGCCTCTAAAAATTCTGAAACTTCACCGGAAGATGCTCAAGAAGGAGAGGAAGAAAACTTATGAAGGGATGATAGGCTAATTCTCCCGGGAAAGGGCTCCATTTTCGGCCCCAAGGTGGCCTATTTATAGGCTCCAAAAGAATCAGCCCAAAAAGAACAAGTCAAAGGATTCGGGCCCAACTTTCGGGCGCCTACAGTGTTGGGCCCGGCCCAACACTGTTCACGCCCGAAAGTCCCACATGCTGCCACGTGTCCCTCCGAACAGGCGACACCGGTGCAAGGCCAGCCGATGAGCGCCACGTGTCCCGCCAAATAGGGAACAGCGGTGCAAAGCCGCTCGGTGACCGCCACGTGTCCACGCTCCGCCCACAGTAAGGCAGTGGCGCCCGCCAATGAGCGGGCGCCACGTGTCCCCGGCTGACCCGCCGACCGGCCGATGTGCGCGCCGGTCGCGCGACGTGGGTCGCAAGTGCGCACGCTTCCCGAGGCACCTACCGCGCGCCCCGTGCACCGCGCATGATGCACCCGCCAATCAGGGAGTGACACGTGTCCCATGCACCCGGTCCACGCATCTCATTTGAAATTCCGTGGACCGCGCCGCGTGCACCGACCAACCGGAGGCTGCCATGCGTCCCCCGCCTTGGTCCATGCACCGCTGCGCTCACCCAGTAGACCGCGCGCCTTGAGCCCGCCAATCAGGCGGTGCCACGTGTCCCTGCACTGGGTCTGTGCACCCCGCCGCGCTGCTCTGTGGACCGCGCGTCGTAAACCGGCCAATGACAGGCCGCCACGTGGCATCCCGGCGGTCTACGGCCCCTCATTTGCACCAAAAATCACTAAAAACTTCCGGGTGTCCGTTTTTGGGCATCCGGACTCCAAATTAAACAAACAAAAAGTCGTTTTCAAGCGTTTTTCCGTACTGAATCCAATTCCAACCTCCGTTTGGCCTGATTCTTTTCAGAAATTTCGGCAAACCCAGCCGAAGGCCAACACAGTAAAAGAAACACACAGGGTCCATCAGTAGCACCCAATTGATGCACCGTGGGCCAGATACACCAATACTAGGTGTTCTAACAGTGGATTCATCGGAAGAACGCTGCATGGGAACTAGGGCCACTACAGTTCTAGTGGGCATGTCTGAGTTTGAGGTCTACCCCACTAGGGGAGGCTACTGTTTTATAGTAGTTCTCACCCCCCACTGTTTTCCCTTTTTTTTTTCTCCCTTTGTTTTGCAGAGTCATCTGCTAGAGTTGCGGGACCCTCCTCTGCGGATCGAGGTAAGAGGATCGCGGATTAGATAGCTGTCTACCTGGTCGCCAGTTTAGCTATATGATATATCCCCTGTACACTCAGATACTTGTACTTTTCCTTTCTTTTGGGTCTGGCTTCGGCCAGCTGGTTGTATTTTGATTGGTGAGCTGGTATTAGTTTCTTTTTTTACTTTTACTTTCCAGCTTTATCTGAGATGTATTAGTTGTAGTTCAGCTCTGTTTTATGTTCTTTCAGTATTTCTTATATCTGAGCAGATTACCAGCGCTTCGTGTACACGAAAAATTATGTGTGCACGGCGAATCTGTGGACGGGCCCGGGTTCTGGTTTACACCCGGGACGTGACAAAAAATCTCCAATCAGGGGGTACAGCTACACTACAATGACAGGTAGGGATCTAGCTCATGACTCCCTCGCCTCGAACAGCGGCAGAAGGGCCAACAACTCCTGCAGAAGACTCTGCAAAACAAAAGAGGGAAAAGAAAATAGGGGAGGGAGAACTCCCAATGGGTGTGAGAACTACTAGTAAACCAGTAGCCCTCAGTGGGTAAATCCTCAAACTCCGACGTACCCACTAAGTCTACCAGAGGCAAGAAAGGAAGTAAAGTGGTATGCTAAAAATAATCTGCTGAGAAGGAAAACTACCATTACTATGCCTCTAATGCAATACTGAATAAAAAGACTGTATGCATGCATCAGTGAAAAATATCTGTCAATATAAACCCAATCAAATGGACAGGTATGATATCCGGTACTGTCACGCCCCGGGTGTAAACCAGAACCCGGGCTCGTCTACAGATCCGCCGTATACACGGAATTTCCCGTGTATACGAAGCGCTGGTAACCTGCTCAAATATACAGATGATATAATAAAAGAGCATGAACAGAGCTAAACTAGAACTAGTACATCTCAGATAAAGCTGGAAAGTAAAAGTGCGGAAGTAAACTCTCAATAATACAAATATCTCTCCCAGCTCACTAATCAAAATACAACCAGCTGGCTAAAGCCAGACCCCAAAAGTACAACTGTCTGAGATAGAATACATAAGAGGTGCAAGTCTAACTAACTCACTGTCGGGTCCACCGTCTAGCTACTCAGCCGTTCTCTCTCCTCGACCCGTCGCTGCACGCCCCGCAGCCCCCGCAGAATACTCTGCAAAACAAAGGAGAGAAAAGAGAAAGAAGAAAGAGGGGGTGAGAACTACCGGTAAACCAGTAGCCTCCCCTAGTGGGTAAAACCTCAAACCCTGACACACCCACTAGGTCTACCAGAGGCAAGAAAAGGAATAAGTGTGGTAAGCAATGATGACTGCTGAAGGAAGAAACTATTACGGAATTTGAGTTGGCGTATTTCGTGATTGTATTAAGTCTTGAAGATTGAAGATGAAGAAACTTCGGATCGTATACCTCAATCTCAAGAAAGAAGAATTCAAAAGGATCAGGTACGTTTAACTAAATAATTTTGATGATCCGAATACTTCTTATAGTGTAGAAACACCTGGAAGAGGTTTTAACTGCTTATTCATCAAAAACTGGACATGGGACATGTTCAGGATCCGGATCGTGGACTTTCAATCCGGATCCCGAAAGGTGTTCGTTCATACATTGCTGCAATCCGGATCACAGCTTGTACAATCCGGATCCCGAATGGGATGTTTTGTGAAAATGTATGAACGATCCGGATCGTGGATTATGATCCGGATCCCGAACAGGTGATTTTCTGGAAACTGCATTCTGTGCGTCTGCGATCCGGATCGTGGCTTATACAATCCGGATCGCCGTCGGTAAAACTTTCCAGAAAAGTTTGTTTTTGATCCGAATATTCTTCCTAGGGTTTCTAACCTATAAATAGACCCTATGGTCATTTCTAGGGCAATCCAAATAGAGCCGTCATTTTCAAATATCATTTTATACGGCCTTAGATCCACATATAGAGAAGAAAGGAAATCAATAGATCTATTCTATGTTTCTTCATCTATATTGATTAGTTTGATTCTAGGTTTTCATACTCACATCTTGAGTTGAATCAAACTAATGAATACTTAGATGGTATTTCCGATCTACTCTTGATCTAAGTATTCGGCGGATCATCACCACCCAAACAAACAACGATTTACCCCAAAATCGGCGCGTGGACTCGCGTGGCCTTGTGGATTCAAGGTGTTATCGCTCTCGTGGATTCGGAGCGAGGTGCGTTCGTGGATTCGAAGCGTACCATTGGGTGAAGACCGTGGATTCGGTTGGACGTCGTGGACTCGACGTTGGACGCTGTGGATTCAGCGTTGGGCGCGGATCGTGGATTCGAGAAGCGTCGTGGAGCGAGCGGGAAGATCGACTAGGGGCGTATGGTAAAAGGTTGAGTCGTCTGTGAGTACGTTATATCACCTTGTACGTGTGTTAACTCTAGTGGATTTCGCCGTGTTATCGGTCCCGTGGTTTTTTACTCCGGTTTGGAGTTTTCCACGTAAAAATCTTGTGTGTTCTTTTATTTTTCCGCATTGGGTTTTATCGCACAATGATTTTTTGAGTGTTTATTGTTTACACCTATTCACCCCCCTCTAGGTGTTTTTTCCCCTATTAGATCCTTATTAACCTAAACCCAACAAGTGGTATCAGAGCGGGAATAGGGTTGTAAACAATGGTTGAAGGTGGAAACATCAATCGACCCCCTTTCTTTGATGGAACTAATTATGCGTACTGGAAAGTACGGATGAAAGCTTTCTTAATTTCCATCGACGAAAGGGTGTGGCAATCAATTGAATTAGGATGGTCTAATCCAACTGAAATTTTAGATGATGTTCGCACCTTAAAACCTAGGTCGAAATGGACCAAGGAAGAGATAGACTTATCTTCTTACAATGGCAAAGGGATTAATGCTCTATTTAATGCTTTGTCACAAACTGAGTTCTCTCGCGTCTCGGCATGTGAGACTGCGAAAGAAATCTGGGATGTTCTTCAAGTTACGCATGAGGGAACTAACTTAGTGAAGATTCAGAAACTGCAAATGCTTACGAGCAAGTTTGACTCTATCTCTATGGCAGAGAATGAATCCTTCACTGACTATTACACACGATTGCAAGACATCGTGAACTCATGTGCTAACTTGGGAGAGAAGATTCCAGAATTTAAAGTTGTAAGAAAAATTCTAAGAACTCTTCCTGAACGATTTCGCCCGAAGGTTGCAGCCATTGAAACAATTAAACACCCGGACGAAATGCGTGTAGAAGAATTAGTAGGTGCTTTACAAACTTATGAAATGACTTTTCCTACTAACTATTCTTCTGGAAAGGCATCCTCTTCTAAGTCTTCAGGTTACGCATTGAAATCAACTAAAGAAGAAGACGCGGATTCATCCTCCTCGGACGACGACGAGAACATTTCTATGGAGGACTTTGAGAAGCAGCTCGCTCTCTTGACAAGGAAGTTTCGCCGCAACTTTCGAAGGGGAAATTCAAGCAAAACTCAATCCTTCGGAAAGTCGAAGAAAGGCAAGGGTCCTTCAAGTTACAAGTCAAGAAGCCAGGAGAACTTCTCAAAGGATAAGAAAAGTTCTGAGGGACAAGTTCAGTGTTTCAAATGTCGAGGCTACGGCCACATAGCAACGGAATGTCCCAACAAGAATCCGGCAAAGAAGAAGGCGATGCAAGTAGTTACTTGGGATGACAACTCCACGTCAAATGAGTCATCGTCAAGTGATGAAGAAGACAACGCGACAGCTTTCCACGCGTCCACTACATCTTCTCCCTTCATGTGCTTAATGGCAAGTACATCCGAGTCATTGTCCAACTCCACTGTGGAAAAGATTGCAACGGACGATGAATCAGATAATTCGGAAGGTGAAGATTTTGTTTTAGCCTACCATAAGCTTTTGAGGGATTCAAAGAAACTGGCTAAACAAAACAAGGGGTTGAAAGAGAGATTACAGGATCTTGAAGATGAAGTAAAAAGAGTAACCTCTATCTCAACCGATCTTGAAGTGGAAAGGGACAATCTGATTAAGACAAATGTTTCCCTTCAAGAGTCCAATGAGCATTTCGAGAAGAGTTATGTAGATATGGTGAACAAAGCGAATTACTTCTTGAAGCTCAACGGCGAGGCCCGACAGGAAAAATTGGAAATGACGGAGACCATACGCCAACTAAAGGATGACTTACAGAGATTTTCTTCTGGAAGGAGTAAGTTGGACAGACTTCTTGGTCTCGGTCAAAGAAACAAGTTCGGCCTCGGATACACTCAAACTGGAGACATTCCAAGTTCGAGTGGTACAGTATTTGTGCCTCAGTCGGTATCTCCTCCTCCGACACCGGTGTTCACGACAAGCAACGACAACGAACCTACTACATCTTCTTCGGAATCGACAAGATCCAAGGTATGTTTTCGTTGTGGCATTTCAGGGCACATAAGAAGAAATTGCAAGACTGGAGCCAAACGCACACCTCAAGCACATCTTGCAATGACTACCAAAAGGGCTATTCCTCGGAAACAACTCCAATCAAATTGACGGAAAAGAGCCTTGGTAGTACACCGCTCAAGACGACATCATCAAGGAGCAGCAATTCTTCAAGCAAGACGCTCTCACCTAGGAAATCAACTTCACGACCATTACCGACGCACTCCAAAAAGGTTTGGGTGCGCAAAGGTGAAATCTTTCCCTGTCTTGCTACCAATGTTTCTTTGCATGCATATGATAGTTCGTCTTGGTACCTGGATAGCGGGTGTTCCCGTCATATGACCGGCGATAAAAACTGTTTTCAAACATTTGAGAAAAACTCCGGAGGACTTGTTGTTTTCGGAGATGGTCGGTCTTCCAAAATTGTTGGAAAGGGAACGGTAGCTATTCCAGATGGCCCGGTTCTAGATAATGTATTATTTGTTCATGGCCTTAAGACTAACCTCATAAGCATAAGTCAACTGTGTGATAGTGGTTATTCAGTTAATTTTTCATCTGATAAATGCACTGTAACTGACTTGAACCATGCTTTCTTTTTAAAGGGGGTTAGATCAGAAAACAACTGTTATGTAGTTCCTTCTAAGATTTCTGAAAAATGTAACCTAGCATCTTTGAAAAATGAAACACTTTGGCATGAAAGGCTAGGTCACATAAACTTTAAGGAACTTGCTAGAATTTCAAATAAAGATGTGGTCAAGGGGGTTCCGAAACTTTCTTTTGAACAAAACCTTGTGTGTGGCGGTTGCCAAAAGGGAAAACAGTCTAGGACTGCACACAAGAATTTGAACCACATAGGTACAAAACGGCCTTTGGAACTTTTGCATATGGACTTAATGGGGCCAACTCGTCAACCATCTCTGGGAGGTAAATGGTATATTTTTTTGTTGGTTGATGATTTTTCTAGATATACTTGGGTAGCCTTTCTAAAAGAAAAAGCTGATACTTTTGATTCTTTTCTCGAAATCTGCAATCGTATTATGATTGAAAAGAATGAAAGGATTACTCGAGTTAGGAGTGATAGAGGTGGGGAATTCATAAATTCCAAATTCATTGATTTTTGCTCTTCTAACGGCATTAAACATGAATTCTCTGCACCTTACACACCTCAACAAAATGGTGTAGTCGAGCGCAAAAACAGGGTCGTACAGGAGATGGCACGTGTTATGCTTCATAGCCGGAACTTCCTTTATATTTTTGGGCTGAAGCGGTGAACACGGCTGTCTATGTTATCAATCGAGTGTATTTGCGCCCGGGGACTTTGAATACACCATATGAACTATGGTTTTGTAGAAAACCTAACATCAAATATTTTCGCATCTTTGGGAGTCGGTGTTTTATTTTACGTGATCGCGAAAATCTTGGAAAATTTGACTCTCGAAGTGACGAAGGGATTTTCTTAGGTTATTCTACAAACAGCAGAGCATATCGAGTTTTTAACTTAGAATCTAAGACGATCGTAGAATCGATAAATGTTAAGGTAGATGAAGCTTTTCATTTTGAATCTGAAAAATCTACCCTCGATATCTCTCTTGATGATGATACACCTGCTAATGCATCTTCTTCTAACAATTCTTTCGATAATAATGTTGATGCATCTAACGGTTCTTCAAGCTTATCTGATGTGCAGGAATCATCTCGTGTACCTCCGCCTACTCCTCTACCTCAAACGTTACGCATCTCCAAGGATCACCCTGAATCGAACATAATTGGAGATCCACAAGAAGGAGTTAGAACACGGAGACAATTGGTTTGCGGATTTGCATGCTATGTATCTCAAATCGAACCAAGGAATGTTGATGAAGCTCTCCAAGATGATTATTGGATTAAAGCAATGCAGGAAGAGCTCCATCAATTCGAGCGAAACAAAGTCTGGGAACTGACGAAGCCTCCGAAGCAACACAATGTGATAGGTACCAAATGGATCTTCAAGAACAAGAAAAACGAAGAAGGTACTATCATCAGGAACAAAGCAAGGTTAGTTGCTCAAGGCTATTCTCAAGTAGAAGGTATAGACTTTGATGAAACCTTCGCCCCTGTAGCTAGACTCGAGTCCATTCGTATATTGTTTGCGATCGCTTGTCATTTTAAAATCAGATTATTTCAAATGGACGTTAAGAGCGCCTTTTTAAATGGATTTTTAAATGAGGAAGTTTATGTAGCTCAACCGAAAGGTTTTGTGGATCATAAACTACCTAACCATGTTTTTCGTCTGAAAAAGGCTCTTTACGGTCTGAAACAAGCACCGCGAGCATGGTACGAAAGGTTGACAAAGCACCTTTTGGAAAAGGGCTACACTCGAGGGGGAGCTGACAGGACTCTCTTTGTGAAGCATTATCAAAACAATTTCATAGTTGCTCAAATCTATGTCGATGACATTGTTTTTGGAGCAACGAGAGATAATGATGCTTCTAAATTCGCGGAGACCATGGAAAGCGAATTTGAGATGTCCATGATGGGCGAATTGAATTATTTTCTTGGATTACAAGTTAAACAAAACGATGAAGGAATTCACTTGTGTCAATCCAAGTATGCACTGGAGTTGGTCAAAAAGTTTGATCTTGAAAATTCTAAAGATTTTCCGACTCCAATGGGAACTAGCCATAAGGGACTTGGAAGTGAATCACAAAGTGAGAATGTAGACGAGAAACTGTACCGCAGTATGATTGGAAGTCTACTATATCTCACGGCTAGTCGCCCGGATATATCCTTCAGTGTTGGGATTTGTGCGAGATATCAATCAGCACCGAAGGAGGTTCACCTGAAAGCGGTGAAACGGATCATCCGGTATATCAAAGGTACAATCAATTTCGGAATTTGGTATCCTATGGGAACGACTTTGGATATTGTTGGATACTCAGATGCCGATTGGGCTGGATCGGTGGATGACCGGAAAAGCACGAGTGGTGCATGCTTCTATCTTGGCCACTGCCTTGTTGCATGGCACAGTAAAAAGCAGAACTGCATAGCACTCTCGACTGCCGAAGCGGAGTACATTTCTGCAGGAAGTTGTTCAACCCAATTGATTTGGATGAAGAGCGTGTTGAGCGATTTCCGGATTTCAACATCTTCGGTAACCATTTTATGTGACAACACTAGTGCTATTAACATTTCTAAAAACCCTGTGTTGCACTCTAGAACAAAACATATTGAACTTAGATATCATTTTCTTAGAGAGCTAGTTGAATCAAACATTCTTCAACTGTCATATATTTCAACTGAGGATCAATTAGCTGACATCTTAACAAAACCTTTGGATCAAAAACGTTTTATTCACTTGCGTAAAGCAATTGGCATGCTTTCCTTGAAATAAACTCTTTTGAAACCTTTGCTTAGATTAGGTTTTGTTTTTGTTTTGTTTTTGTTTTGTTCTTTATCTATGTTCTGTACATAGCACACTAATTGAGCATAAATCATAATTGACTTTAATTGCATCCTTTTATGCATTTAGAAATTTATTATGCTTTTGATGTCATAATATTTCAATGTTGCAATGATCATTTACGTTAATTAAACCATCTTTAAGTGATCAAAGTCAATTTCTCTCTCAATGATCTCTTGGTATAGTCATTATCATATTTGATTGCTTAGTCGAGTATGAATTCGAGATCAATGGTTTGGTTGAATACCTTATATATTAAATAATTGATAGCCAATTGAGGGGGAGTCAATGAAATGTGAAATGCTCAAAAGATGTGGAAAGAGTTACATCCCAATGAGGAGTGTGAAAACTACCACCACATGGAGAAAATGAAAGAAAAAGATACTCCATGAATGAAAAGCAAATTTTTGTTTGAAAAATTGTTGATGAAATCATATTGAAATACTTGACTCAGTCGTATTTCATGGTTGGTATAAGGTGGGATTTTTGATAAAAGATGCTCAAAGAGCCACTCCTTCAACAGATTGTCTAGATATATTATCTAACTTATCTGGGATTTCAAACATCTATTGATCTTGGTACTTCATTTTCTTTACTGAAATTGATGATTTGATAAAGGCATTACACATAAGATCAGGATAGATGTAATTGAAGTTGTTCAACTTTAAGTGTTTTAACTTTCGTAAATCTTCGTTTCATTTTTGGATATTTTTGATAGATTTTTCATAATCTATTTCTTGTTGTGTGAAACGATGTCATTTGTTTAAAGTTGACATGATAATGTGCTTACATACTGTCACGCCCCGGGTGTAAACCAGAACCCGGGCCCGTCTACAGATCCGCCGTGCACACGGTATTTCCCGCGTACACGAAGCGCCAAACCTGCTCAGATATATAAGAGATATAATAAAAGAGCAATAAAAACAGAGCTGAACTAAAACTAATACATCTCAGACTGAAGCTGGAAATAAAATACAATACATCTGTATAAATGATACATCTGTCTCTCCCAGCTCACCAAAATAAATACAACCTGCTGGCAAAAGCCAGTCCCAAAGAAAAGTACAACCGTCTGAGGAAACATGGGTACACCAACAGTCCAGCTAACACGCTCAACCTGCCTCGAAGTCTATCTACTCAGCCGTCCTCTCTCCTCGACCCGTCGCTGAAAACTCAGCAGCACCCGCAGAAGACACTGCAAAAGAAACAAAGGGGAAGAGAAAAGAGAAAGCAGTGGGGGTGAGAACTACTGTAAACAGCAGCCTCCCCCTAGTGGGTAGACCTCAACTCAAATGTGCCCACTAGGACTACAAGAGGCGAAAAAGATGAACAAAGGTGGTAAGCTGTAAATATGCCAACTGATGATGTAGGAAGCTACCACTACATGCCTCTAAAATGCCAGCTAGGAATATAGCTAAATGTATGCATCAGAATGTAAATGCCTGCCTGCCTAGACCCAATCGATACACCAGTAAACACTGGTACTGCCTGCTGTGCCTGCCTGTCAAATCGGGTATGCTGGCCAACGCATAACACCGATAGGGAAAGAGAGTCCCGAGGACTCGAAGCCTGTAAAACGCACACTCCGGAGTGGCACTCGAGGGGAGCGACCCACACGAGTATAATGCCTGGGTAACAAGTACCAAAATAATGCCTGGGTAACAAGTACCAAATCAGCAGGACTGGATCATGACTCTGATCAAAGTGGGAAAACCCATCCACTAAAAGGAGACCCGATCTCAACCCGATGCAAGATAAACAAATAGTGGGAAACCCCATCCACTAAAAGGAGACCCGATACCCAATCTGATGCAATAACCACTGTCTGGTCAACCGCCCAAGGTCCGCGGTTGCCGCAATACCCTGCCACCAAGCCTGCCTGTCCCAAAATCCAAGATCCACAATCGGGTAGAATAATCGATATCCGGTCAACCGCCTACTGTCCGCGGTTGCCGCAATACCCTGCCCTCACAGCCTGCCTGTCCCAAAACCCACAACTGTCTGACTACACTATCCCAGCCCCTGCTCGAACCCGAGCGTACTATCCCCCAAATGTAGACAAAAGAAGAGAAAAGCATGGTTTCTCCTAAGTCAATGCCATCATGATAGTGTAGCAGAAAAAGGTGGCCTAACTAAATGTCCAATCAAGCATGCAAAGTCCATTATTTAAAACAGGGTTTAAATATTATGATCTTTCCCCCATAACAGGGATGCCACTAATTAAACTTCCATCTGCCAAGTAATCCCATGTCCATTTATCACTTAAACATAAGAGGTCCCAATGTGTACAAGCAATATAGTCCAATTCCCAATTACCCTGCCATTTTTACTTTTTACCGGTTCATTTAGCACTGTACTAAAAGCAACTCAAATAGGCCTAGTGGGGACATCACAAGTAGGAGGTTAAACAACGGTACCCACCTCGAGCGCTAAATCCAAGTCCTGACAGCGAAGTCCGCGCCCGAACCTCAACCGTCCTCGCAAAGCTGTGCCAAAATCCCAAAGGATACACACACACAATTACTATCCAAGTTAATCCCAAAATCTGTCCCCAAAATCAGATTTACTGTTCAGCCATTTTTACCTGCGAAATGTGCCCAATAAATTCCCAGAAAAATACCACTGCGATCTACGCGACGAACCGGTCGAAACGAGTACCTGCACGTTTTCCCACGATTTTTCTGTGCTGAGAACTAAAATCGACAAGAGGACCACCTCGAACAATATTTTTACCCAAAAACTGTGCTACAAGGTTCTGTAAAAAGGGGTTCTCACCTTCAGGGAAATTCCACGAAATTCCACAAAAATTCAGAGAGATTCCTTGTGATGTGTAGATGCAAATCCTTTTTTGAATCGCCTCAATCCGATGTCCGGTTGCGGAGATATTGCCGAAATACCGACCCGCTGTCCAAAACTCCATCACAGCAAAAGGGGTCACAAGATGATCCGAAAAACCCATGAAAACCTCGGAATGGGGAAAAACCAGTAGAAATAGGAAATGTAGCCCTACCTGTTACGAAGAAGATGGCGCAAGAATCGCTGAAAAATACTGCTTGGTTAGCTCGGGGGAGCTAAAACACTGTCGCTGCGCCGAAGAACAATCCAGGAATGCATCGTCGCGCCGCGCCGGAAAATCCAAATCTCGAAATCCGTGCCTCAAAAACTCCTCAAACTTCACAGGAGTGTTCCTCACTTCCAGATGAAGATTTCATCTTCTCACCTCTAATGGAGATGGAGCCTCTAAGATGGAGAAATAAGCCCTTGAATGAGCCTCGGATGGGATTAAGAAGAAAACCCCAAAAATCTTTTCCAAAAATTCCCATCGTGTCCCATAGAACACGAAACACCAAAAATGGACCAATAGGACTGCGACACGTGGCCCTCCCAACAGTTCTGCCGCGCTCAGTCTGCCGCCCAGTGCACAGTTGACCGACCAATGAGGGCGTGCCACGTGTCCACTCCGAAAGTTCAGTGCACCCGGTGCACAAAATCCCGTGGACCGCACCAATGAAATGCTGCCACGTGTCCAAGCCGGTGCACCATACACCCTGAGCCAGCCTGAAATCCCCGTAGACCGAATGCTGTGAGCCGACCAATAGTATGATGCCACGTGTCCACCCTGTCGGTCCACCGTGCACCTAAATGGTTCCGTGGACCGCGCGCTGTGGACCATCCAATCTCCACATGCCACGTGGCACCGCCCTGGTGCACGCCCGCGCGGTGGACCGGCCGCCTGCCCGCGCCCCCGCCGCTGCTGCCCGCGCCCTCAGCGCCTGCCCGCGGCCGCGCGCCGCCTGCCCGAGCGCCTCCGCCGCCTTCCGCCGCCGCCCGCCGCCGCCGGCCGCCGCCGGCGATCGCCGGAAATACTGTTCCGGCGTGAACAGTAACCCGAAGCCCAAAAATGCCGCAAATACACCGTCTGAAGCGTTTTCGCGCGCTGAATCCGATTTTGACGTCCGTTTCGCCAAATTCTCACTCTAAAATTTGCCGAAAGCCCCCGGAAAGTATTCTTGGTCCAAATCTCGCGCCGAGCCCAATCTCAATATCCGTTTTGCGCGCAAACACCTCCAAACGACCGATGGGGTCCCCCGATCACCCACGTGATCCATTTGAAGCCCGGAGTCCAACACTTGTGTCCAAATTGGCGCCCGAACACCGCCGACATGCCCCGTAGGCCTCCAGAAGCTGTCGGTCACCCTGTAAAAGCCCCAAATACCTCCCGCACACTGCGTAGATCTCCAGTAGCCACCTCAAAGCACCGCAACAGCTCTGCGGAGATCCAGGTCATCACATCCTCCCCCACTAAAAGAAAGTTTCGTCCTCGAAACTGGAGTCATTCCTCAACACGGAATCTCAACCAACAGGGGGGTAAATATCCAGTCATCCACCACTCAAGCTCCCAAATCTACCAAATACCTCATCCAGAGACACGATGTAATCCTTGGGTCTCTAACCAGAACGAAACAAAGGAGAACACTCCAGAGGACCACGCCACCTCAACAAGGTACAGCTGGGCTAACTGCTCGGCCATCAAGTAGTCTGCACCGGTACAAGCATCTGCCCCTCCCAGGGCCTCAGATAATCCAACCACCAGTCCGCCGACACCAAAGCTCGATCCAAGTACCTCTGTACTCCCAAAGTATCCGATATAAGTCCCCCAACTGATCACGTAGACTCTGATCTCAATCCAAAACCGTCGGGATGTAGAAGCAACTCCCTAACCTTCCGGCATCAACACTCAGCCATAAGCAGTCGAGAGAACCAGATTGCAAATCCAACTTCGCGGAGATCCAATACCCTTGAAGCTGGTAGAACAAATCCTGCTAGCTTGGCAGAAGGGTGCTAGCTCCCGATGATCACTTCGATCAAATTCTTACGGGTCCTCACAAAGCCGAAGTGAACCAACCTTCCACAACTCGAATAGCACCGGCGCCCCCAAAGGTGCCACACTTGGCCTGACACAAATCCAACACATCAAATCCTGGAGTTGGGTCCTCAACCCCAAACTGGTGTCATGCCAAACAACTCCGATAGGAGAACAGCTAGGAACTCACAACCAAAAAGGGTATCACCAAGTCCTGATGCCGCCGCAGATCCCTCAAACACACCAGCAAACAAGCTACTCACCCACTACGAGACATCCGCCTCGCTCACAAGGTCAAAACCAAACAGGCGAAGATACTCTCAAGCAACCCAGGTACACCAACACCTCCAGGCCTGGCTCCCACGAAAACCGTCCTCGCAGCATAATCAGCTGCCGCAAAAGAAAAGAAAACCGAGCCAGCCTAACCGTCCAAAGTACCAAACCAAGCCCCACCACTAGGTCAAGACCATCAGGCCTACAGGTACAACCAAGGACTCAACCGCACCGGGCAGGACCCACGACACTCCCCCCAGGTGCAAAAGATAGGGAATACGACCTCCCGAACACCGGGTAACCGTCCTATCCCTAACCCAAACAATGAAGCCAAACACTACCCACCAAGAAGGGGAAAACCTCTCGTATCTAAAGATACGAACCCAAGAGCCTGGAACAATTCAAACCTACCGCCACACTGGCCGCTGAAATCCATGTGCTCTGACGGTCTCAACAAAAATCCACTATCCAGAAGAAGAAATCAGGAGTGCCTCATCCGACTGACCTGTCCTCCATCACCCGGCGCCGAGTGCCTCAATCAGAACTCGCCTCAGGCAGCAGATCCCAATACAACGGAACTGTAATGCCACGCTCCATACCCGGCGCCTACTCCAAAAGGCGTCCCAAGGACTCTCAATCCCCCACCGAACAAGACCCTGCCACCAAAGGCTCCATACACAATCCCACAAATCGGGGCAACTCATCCGCCAAAACTGGCTCACTCCTTCAATGCAATCCCACAGTTTTCCCTGCAGTCAACTGTCCACCCTTCTTCGGTGCCCCAGCACTAAACGTCGGCACGGAGGGGCTACTCGCTAGTCCGACAACTGTGCCACTGCACTGATCCGACAACTGCGCCACCGTGCTGATCCGACAACTGTGTCACCGCGCTGCTCCGACAACTGCACCACTGTGCTGATCCGACAACTGTGTCACCGCGCTGCTCCGACAGCTGCACCACTGTGCTGATCCGACAACTGTGTCACCACCTGCTCCGACAGCTGCACCACTGTGCTGATCCGACAACTGTGTCACCGCGCTGCTCCGACAGCTGCACCACTGTGCTGATCCGACAACTGTGTCACCGCCTGCTCCGACAGCTGCACCACTGTGCTGATCCGACAACTGTGTCACCGCGCTGCTCCGACAGCTGCACCACTGTGCTGATCCGACAACTGTGTCACCGCGCTGCTCCGACAGCTGCACCACTGTGCTGATCCGACAACTGTGTCACCGCCTGCTCCGACAGCTGCACCACTGTGCTGATCCGACAACTGTGTCACCGCGCTGCTCCGACAGCTGCACCACTGTGCTGATCCGACAACTGTGTCACCGCTGCTCCGACAGCTGCACCACTGTGCTGATCCGACAACTGTGTCACCGCGCTGCTCCGACAGCTGCACCACTGATCCGACAACTGTGTCACCGCCTGCTCCGACAGCTGCACCACTGTGCTGATCCGACAACTGTGTCACCGCGCTGCTCCGCTGATCTGCCTCCAACACTCCTACCCTTCGGGTCCGGAGCCCCCCCCCAGACTCCAATCTGGGTATCCGGCCCGAAACAACCAGCTCAGGCCCAACTGCCGCACCAAGGTGCGCTCGGGTCAGAGCCCCAACGTCGGGGAGACACCGCTCACCACGACAAAACCGCAAATCAGCACACCCCAAACACTCGACCCAATCTAGCGAAAGTCAAAGGCATCCCCCTATTTTTGTAACGTTATGTTGTCTGCAGCCAACATAACTGTCCCACAAAAATAGGGTATGCCGATCCCTCTTCACCCACTGGAAGAGTCAAAACCAAATCACCGACTTTCGCTAAAAGTCACGTCTCTCACGCCCTAACATCCTAGGGTCCGCCCTAAAGCCTAGGGTTTCCTAAGTCCCAACTGACCTATCCCTAAGCTCTGATACCAACTTAATCTGTCACGCCCCGGGTGTAAACCAGAACCCGGGCCCGTCTACAGATCCGCCGTGCACACGGTATTTCCCGCGTACACGAAGCGCCAAACCTGCTCAGATATATAAGAGATATAATAAAAGAGCAATAAAAACAGAGCTGAACTAAAACTAATACATCTCAGACTGAAGCTGGAAATAAAATACAATACATCTGTATAAATGATACATCTGTCTCTCCCAGCTCACCAAAAATAAATACAACCTGCTGGCAAAAGCCAGTCCCAAAGAAAAGTACAACCGTCTGAGGAAACACGGGTACACCAACAGTCCAGCTAACACGCTCAACCTGCCTCGAAGTCTATCTACTCAGCCGTCCTCTCTCCTCGACCCGTCGCTGAAAACTCAGCAGCACCCGCAGAAGACACTGCAAAACAAAGGGGAAGAGAAAAGAGAAAGCAGTGGGGGTGAGAACTACTGTAAACAGCAGCCTCCCCTAGTGGGTAGACCTCAACTCAAATGTGCCCACTAGGACTACAAGAGGCGAAAAAGATGAACAAAGGTGGTAAGCTGTAAATATGCCAACTGATGATGTAGGAAGCTACCACTAAATGCCTCTAAAATGCCAGCTAGGAATATAGCTAAATGTATGCATCAGAAAGTAAATGCCTGCCTGCCTAGACCCAATCGATACACCAGTAAACACTGGTACTGCCTGCTGTGCCTGCCTGTCAAATCGGGTATGCTGGCCAACGCATAACACCGATAGGGAAAGAGAGTCCCGAGGACTCGAAGCCTGTAAAACGCACACTCCGGAGTGGCACTCGAGGGGAGCGACCCACACGAGTATAATGCCTGGGTAACAAGTACCAAAATAATGCCTGGGTAACAAGTACCAAATCAGCAGGACTGGATCATGACTCTGATCAAAGTGGGAAAACCCATCCACTAAAAGGAGACCCGATCTCAACCCGATGCAAGATAAACAAATAGTGGGAAACCCCATCCACTAAAAGGAGACCCGATACCCAATCTGATGCAATAACCACTGTCCGGTCAACCGCCCGAGGTCCGCGGTTGCCGCAATACCCTGCCATCAAGCCTGCCTGTCCCAAAATCCAAGATCCACAATCGGGTAGAATAATCGATATCCGGTCAACCGCCTACTGTCCGCGGTTGCCGCAATACCCTGCCCTCACAGCCTGCCTGTCCCAAAACCCACAACTGTCTGACTACACTATCCCAGCCCCTGCTCGAACCCGAGCGTACTATCCCCCAAATGTAGACAAAAGAAGAGAAAAGCATGGTTTCTCCTAAGTCAATGCCATCATGATAGTGTAGCAGAAAAAGGTGGCCTAACTAAATGTCCAATCAAGCATGCAAAGTCCATTATTTAAAACAGGGTTTAAATATTATGATCTTTCCCCCATAACAGGGATGCCACTAATTAAACTTCCATCTGCCAAGTAATCCCATGTCCATTTATCACTTAAACATAAGAGGTCCCAAAGTGTACAAGCAATATAGTCCAATTCCCAATTACCCTGCCATTTTTACTTTTTACCGGTTCATTTAGCAATGTAATAAAAGCAACTCAAATAGGCCTAGTGGGGACATCACAAGTAGGAGGTTAAACAACGGTACCCACCTCGAGCGCTAAATCCAAGTCCTGACAGTGAAATCCGCGCCCGAACCTCAACCGTCCTCGCAAAGCTGTGCCAAAATCCCAAAGGATACACACACACAATTACTATCCAAGTTAATCCCAAAATCTGTCCCCAAAACCAGATTTACTGTTCAGCCGTTTTTACCTGCGAAATGTGCCCAATAAATTCCCAGAAAAATACCACTGCGATCTACGCGACGAACCGGTCGAAACGAGTACCTGCACGTTTTCCCACGATTTTTCTGTGCTGAGAACTAAAATCGACAAGAGGACCACCTCGAACAATATTTTTACCCAAAAACTGTGCTACAAGGTTCTGTAAAAAGGGGTTCTCACCTTCAAGGAAATTCCACGAAATTCCACAAAAATTCAGAGAGATTCCTTGTGAGGTGTAGATGCAAATCCTTTTTGAATCGCCTCAATCCGATGTCCGGTTGCGGAGATATTGCCGAAATACCGACCCGCTGTCCAAAACTCCATCACAGCAACAAGGGGTCACAAGATGATCCGAAAAACCCATGAAAACCTCGGAATGGGGAAAAACCAGTAGAAATAGGAAATGTAGCCCTACCTGTTACGAAGAAGATGGCGCAAGAATCGCTGAAAAATACTGCTTGGTTAGCTCGGGGGAGCTAAAACACTGTCGCTGCGCCGAAGAACAATCCAGGAATGCATCGTCGCGCCGCGCCGGAAAATCCAAATCTCGAAATCCGTGCCTCAAAAACTCCTCAAACTTCACAGGAGTGTTCCTCACTTCCAGATGAAGATTTCATCTTCTCACCTCTAATGGAGATGGAGCCTCTAAGATGGAGAAATAAGCCCTTGAATGAGCCTCGGATGGGATTAAGAAGAAAACCCCAAAAATCTTTTCCAAAAATTCCCATCGTGTCCCATAGAACACGAAACACCAAAAATGGACCAATAGGACTGCGACACGTGGCCCTCCCAACAGTTCTGCCGCGCTCAGTCTGCCGCCCAGTGCACAGTTGACCGACCAATGAGGGCGTGCCACGTGTCCACTCCGAAAGTTCAGTGCACCCGTGCACAAAATCCCGTGGACCGCACCAATGAAATGCTGCCACGTGTCCAAGCCGGTGCACCATACACCCTGAGCCAGCCTGAAATCCCCGTAGACCGAATGCTGTGAGCCGACCAATAGTATGATGCCACGTGTCCACCCTGTCGGTCCACCGTGCACCTAAATGGTTCCGTGGACCGCGCGCTGTGGACCATCCAATCTCCACATGCCACGTGGCACCGCCCTGGTGCACGCCCGCGCGGTGGACCGGCCGCCTGCCCGCGCCCCCGCCGCTGCTGCCCGCGCCCTCAGCGCCTGCCCGCGGCCGCGCGCCGCCTGCCCGAGCGCCTCCGCCGCCTTCCGCCGCCGCCCGCCGCCGCCGGCCGCCGCCGGCGATCGCCGGAAATACTGTTCCGGCGTGAACAGTAACCCGAAGCCCAAAAATGCCGCAAATACACCGTCTGAAGCGTTTTCGCGCGCTGAATCCGATTTTGACGTCCGTTTCGCCAAATTCTCACTCTAAAATTTGCCGAAAGCCCCCGGAAAGTATTCTTGGTCCAAATCTCGCGCCGAGCCCAATCTCAATATCCGTTTTGCGCGCAAACACCTCCAAACGACCGATGGGGTCCCCCGATCACCCACGTGATCCATTTGAAGCCCGGAGTCCAACACTTGTGTCCAAATCGGCGCCCGAACACCGCCGACATGCCCCGTAGGCCTCCAGAAGCTGTCGGTCACCCTGTAAAAGCCCCAAATACCTCCCGCACACTGCGTAGATCTCCAGTAGCCACCTCACAGCACCGCAACCGCTCTGCGGAGATCCATGTCATCACAATGGCCAAGATAGAAGCATGCACCACCGTGCTTTTTCGATCATCCACTGATCCAGCCCAATCGGCATCTGAGTATCCAACAATATCCAAACTTGTTCCCATAGGATACCAAATTCCGAAATTTATTGTACCTTTGATATATCGGATGATCCGTTTCACCGCTTTCAGGTGAACCTCCTTCGGTGCTGATTGATATCTCGCGCAAATCCCAACACTGAAGGATATATCCGGGCGACTAGCCGTGAGATATAGTAGACTTCCAATCATACTGCGATACAGTTTCTCGTCTACATTCTCACTATGTGATTCACTTCCAAGTCCCTTATGGCTAGTTCCCATTGGAGTCGGAAAATCCTTAGAATTTTCTAGATCAAACTTTTTGACCAACTCCATTGCATACTTGGATTGACACAAGTGAATTCCTTCATCGTTTTGTTTAACTTGTAATCCAAGAAAATAAGTCAATTCGCCCATCATGGACATCTCAAATTCGCTTTCCATGGTCTCCGCGAATTTAGAAGCATCATTATCTCTTGTTGCCCAAATACAATGTCATCGACATAGATTTGTGCAACTATGAAATTGTTTTGATAATGCTTCACAAAGAGAGTCCTGTCAGCTCCCCCTCGAGTATAGCCCTTTTCCAAAAGGTGCTTTGTCAACCTTTCGTACCATGCTCGCGGTGCTTGTTTCAGACCGTAAAGAGCCTTTTTCAGACGAAAAACATGGTTAGGTAGTTTATGATCCACAAAACCTTTCGGTTGAGCCACATAAACTTCCTCATTTAAAAACCCATTTAAAAAGGCGCTCTTAACGTCCATTTGAAATAATTTGATTTTAAAATGACAAGCAATCGCAAACAATATACGAATGGACTCGAGTCTAGCTACAGGGGCGAAAGTTTCATCAAAGTCTATACCTTCTACTTGAGAGTAGCCTTGAGCAACTAACCTTGCTTTGTTCCTGATGATAGTACCATCTTCATTTTTCTTGTTCTTGAAATCCATTTGGTACCTATCACATTGTGTTGCTTCGGAGGCTTCGTTAATTCCCAGACTTTGTTTCGCTCAAATTGATGGAGCTCTTCCTGCATTGCTTTAATCCAGTAGTCATCTTGAAGAGCTTCATCAACATTCTTTGGTTCGATTTGAGATACATAGCAAGCAAATCCGCAAACCAATTGTCTCCGTGTTCTAACTCCTTCTTGTGGATCTCCAATGATGTTCGATTCAGGATGATCCTTGGAGATGCGTAACGTTTGAGGTAGAGGAGTAGGCGGAGGTACACGAGATGATTCCTGCACATCAGATAAACTTGAAGAACCGTTAGATGCATCATTATTATCGAAAGAATTGTTAGAAGAAGATGCATTAGCAGGTGTATCATCATCAAGAGAGATATCGAGGGTAGATTTTTCAGATTCAAAGTGAAAAGCTTCATCTACCTTAACATTTATCGATTCTACGATCGTCTTAGATTCTAAGTTAAAAACTCGATATGCTCTGCTGTTTGTAGAATAACCTAAGAAAATCCCTTCGTCACTTCGAGAGTCAAATTTTCCAAGATTTTCGCGATCACGTAAAATAAAACACGACTCCCAAAGATACGAAAATATTTGATGTTAGGTTTTCTACAAAACCATAGTTCATATGGTGTATTCAAAGTCCCCGGGCGCAAATACACGCGATTAATTACATAGACAGCAGTGTTCACCGCTTCAGCCCAAAAATATAAAAGGTAGTTCCGGCTGTGAAGCATAACACGTGCCATCTCCTGTACGACCCTGTTTTTGCGCTCGACTACACCATTTTGTTGAGGTGTGTATAGGTGCGGAGAATTCATGTTTAATGCCGTTAGAAGTGCAAAAATCAATGAATTTGGAATTTATGAATTCTCCCCACCTCTATCACTCCTAACACGAGTAATCCTTTCATTCTTTTCAATCATAATACGATGGCAAATTTCGTGAAAAGAATCAAAAGTATCAGCTTTCTCTTTTAAAAATGCTACCCAAGTATATCTAGAGAAATCATCAACCAATAAGAAAATATACCATTTACCTCCCAGAGATGGTTGACGAGTTGGCCCCATTAAGTCCATATGCAAAAGTTCCAAAGGCCGTTTTGTACCTATGTGGTTCAAGTGTGTGCAGTCCTGTTTGTTTTCCCTTTAACCGCCACACACTTTTGTTCAAAAGAAGGAACACACCATTCTTTTCTACATATAAATTTTGTTATTTGACATTTTACATTATGATGTTATTGGGGGGTTTTTATTTCCATTCGGTTTTGTATGGGGTCTCCGGAATTGTCCAAGAAAAAGAGTTAATAAGATGATTATCGTCTTCTCAAGATTTGAGACATTTTGAGACATGTATCATTAGTCGATTAATTCGCTAAATGCTCCCGATCGATGGATCATCACGGGGACAGTGATTGATCCGGTGAGATTGGTGCACAGTCGCTTCCTTTTTAGGGTAGACAGATCTCGAGTCAACATTGTGGGGACACTGGAGCGAATGTGCAGGTGGTTGTTGGAGAACAAGGGTACCGAGGCGTGATCATCACGAGAAGTCACTTGGATGTCTACTCACTCGTCAGTGACTTACTCGATGTTGGCCGTAGTGTGACTGGTCCTTTGACCTGCGGTGTCTCGGCTATTCACAATGGGGTTACTGTAGTTTGACTGTACATACACTTGGTCCCTAGGCCATTTGGGTCCTTATGTGGTGCATGTTGGCTACAGTAGGTTCGTTGTAGGAATAGGGTGTACACCCTATGCGAATCTATCGCCCTTAGTAGGAGAAGGGAGTTAGTCCTATGTGATTTATGAGACCGAGTTTAGAAAGACCTTGGCCAAGGCGTATAAATAACGGAAAGGGTTTCCGATATTAGAAACTCGAGTCGAATAAATTTGACATATGACAGACGGTAAGGTTTGACGAGCAATTCCATGACCTTCGTCTAGTTGGGACTGAGCGCGGATAGAAGGATTGTATCACCGTTAACTGCACCTAGAGGTTCAGTATTGTCATTCTACTGGAATGCCACTACATGCTGCTAGGCGTCACTGGTGGATTGTGGACTCACGAGAATTATCTGGATGATGATCGATAATTCTTATTGGAGCTGAGTTTTGAATAGTTCTAACCCACTGAAAAGAGTTTCAGTGATATTGTTGATGGTTAAACACAATATATCTCACTACCATATAAATAAGAACCTATGGGGTCACACACATAAGAGGTTATGACTGATCGGATAGTTGGATCGCGATTTTTGAATCGCACTGATGACTTAATTATCAATATATTGATATATTGATATTGGACTAATTTGTAATTGTTACAAATTAAGGATATTAAAGTGCAAATGTTGCAAGAGAGGGCTTACTAATAGTTAGTAAGTTGTGAGAGGACTTAAGTGCATAATGTTGCATTAATGATTTGATTTGATCCAATTAGGATTGAGTTCAAATCGAATTAAATTAGGATTTAATCGATTGACAGACCAATTAGGCATAAGATAAACTTAAATCTAATTTTAATGTTTATCTTAAAGTGTTTATCTTAATAATTACTAAAAAGGATTATATCCTCTTTATACGTACGAGTTTTCCTTTAAGAGAAAAAAAAAAAAGAAAAAAAAAAAACCCTGAGCCGTCATCCTTTTCCTCGTCTTCCCTCTTTTCTAAATATCCACATTAAAGAAAGGGCGTTCTCTGCAAGGGAGCTAGCACCCCGGTGAGAGGAGGTCAATTTCGATCAAGTCGACAACCTCGTGTGGATACCCGTAGAGGCCGGACGCGTGTGCGGCTTCAAGAGAACCAAATTCCACGATCATCAAATTGCGGTGTAGATCTCCCCGCGCAAAGGTGAAGATTAGATCTTCCTCTTCTTTCTTTATAATCTTAGATACATGAGGGATCGCTGTTTTGCGTAATTGATCAGATCTCAATTTTTTCGAGATTTGCGCTATTTGATTTCTTTTTCCGCTGCGTTTATTTTTGCGCAAATCTAACTAGTGTATCATAGCCATCCTCCATGTTGATTTAAGATTAAAATTATAGTTTTGGTATTTTAAATCATTCTTTATTGTAATGATGATTGTTAAATCGTTTTAACCGCCATATTCAACAGAATTATATAAATTTTGATTCAGAGGTGGTCGAAAGTATTTTAAATATCCAAATAAAAGAAAATAAATACTAAAATAAAAATTTATTTTTGTAAAATTTGATGAGATCAAATTTGTTTTTTAATATTTATATAATTTTGATAAGATCAAAATTTATTTTAAATTTTATTATATTGATTAGATCAATTTATTTTATCGTAAAATTGATGAGATCAAATTTTATATAGTTTTGTTTTCACATAAGATGTGAATTATTGATGAGATCAATAGATATTTTTGCGGATTAAAATATTGATCAAAATTGTATGAATTAACTGTTTAGTTAAATCAAACGATTGATGAGATCGTATCGTTATGGTGATTTGATCACCTATTTTTCTGGATAATTGGTAAACGGTTAATTAAAATATCCAAAATTAATTATTATGATTGTGATGTATGAGATACATATGGGTGATGATCATGGATAGCAACCGATTTATTTTGTATGGACATGTGATGTATGATATGTATGCGGAATCCTGTAATTTTAAATTTGTTTAAATTAAGGACTCTGTGTTAGGGCTGTTTGGGTGCCTGCGAGCACGAGCCAATTTTATTTAGAGACCTGCGTGTCTCAATAGATTAGAGATAAAAGTTATTTTATTCTTTAATTGGGTTGTATTATGTATGGTTGTACGTCATTGGTTGATTGGTGGGAAGCCGTTAGCACACAACAAGCCCAGATCGAGACGAGCACTTGATGGCGGTCGAATCAAAGAGTTGATGGTGATCGAATCAAGTTGTAGCTCCGGATTGGATCAAGAAGTTGAAGACGATCAAACCAATGACGTGCGTGTGCTTGTATTTATGACCCCTAGACCCCGATTCCAGCTCAGTGGCTCGAGCACGAATCTTCTTTTTAGATCCATGATCATCACCGGTTGCATTATATTTTTATGTGCAGTTTATCTTTATTTGCATGAGATGTAAATAAATAAAATTAAATATGAGACCTAAATACAAATCTCCTCATAAATATTAAGTCGAGCGGTCTTCCACCGTTGTAGAAGTGCGGGCGTCTTTTCTGGTGTTGATTGGCACGGCTGGTTACAGTGGTCAGTTGCATTGGAAAGGCGCAACCACTCTATTAGCATAAGATGCTGCGGAGTAAAGATGGGGTTGGGCCCAATATCTGTCAGGTGAGGGACCCAATGACGGCTTTGCTTACGCGTTTGAACGGTGGGTCTGACTTAACTAAAGAATGAGGCCAATATCTGTCAGGTGAGGCCTACAGGACTTAGAGATCGAATATCGCTGCAATTTGCTTAAGAAGCATTGGACAAGAGTTGTCCACTCATTGGTTTTCGTGTCACCAATATCTGTCAGGTGAGGTGGTGCGGTAAACTGGTGGGACCGTAGTACCCACTTGAAACCCTTATCGCGTTGGGTTTCCGTTTCTCTACCTGAGGAGTGTAAGAGACTCGAGGAAATAGTGGGAGGTTAACGTTGTTTTTTAAAAATATCCCTAAAACAAAATTATGAAACAAATACAAATATCTAATTTGAATCTTTACTCTCTGCAGAACAAAATGTCCGCTTCCAATCCTCTTTCTCGCATTCTCGAAACTAACCGCTTAACGGAACAAATTATAAAGATTGGCTTAGGAACTTAAAAATAGTTTTGAGTTCCGAAAAGCTTAGTTATGTTCTCGACCAGAACCCTCCCATGTCACCAAACCATCAAGAAAAATGGATGGATGACGATAATAAAGTAAGGTGCTACGTCCTAGCGTCGATGTCAAATGAACTTCAACGCCAGCATGAGGATATGAAGACTGCTAATGAAATGCTAACTCACCTCAAGGAGTTGTATGGTGAGCAAAGCCGATCAGCACGTTTTGAAGTGTCCAAAGACTCTTCAAAGCCAAGATGCATGAAGGGCAGTCTGTTCATGATCATTGTTTGACAATGATCAAAGACCTCGAGGAGCTTGAGAAGCTCGGCATGAAAATGGATAAGGAATTGCAAGTTGATATGATTCTGCAATCTCTTCCAGATTCATATGGACAATTTATTGTAAACTACCATATGAATAAAATGGACTGCACCAATGCTGAGTTATTGAACATGTTGGTAACGACTGAGGGAACCTTGAAGAGTTCAAGGGGCTCGGTTTTAGCTGTGGAGCGGGCTTCCTCTTCCAAAAGAAAGTCTAATTGGAAGAAGAAACCCGCGAAGAAACAAAAGACTGAAAACAAGCCCAAAAGGGAAGCTCCTAAGAAGAAGGCCGCTGACAAAGGAAAATGTTTCCAATGCAATGTTGATGGCCACTGGAAGAGGAATTGTCCCGTCTATCTGGAGAGCCTAAAGAACAAAAAGAAAGACACACCTTCGGAAGGTATGTTAGACCTGCTCGTAATAGAAACTAACCTTACGGTTACCTCTACTTCCAGTTGGGTTATAGACTCTGGTTCAAGTTCTCATTTGTGTACTTCAATGCAGGGTCTAAGAGAAATTAGAGGGCTGAGAGAAGGTGAAGTTACCCTACGGGTTGGCAACGGAGCAAGAGTTGCTGCTGTGGCTACTGGCACCTATCCTCTGCGATTACCGTTAGGACATATTTTATTACTTAAAGACTGTTATTATGTGCCTGCTGCTAGCAGGAATTTGATTTCTGTTTCTTCTTTAGCACAGGACGATTATATTTTTAATTTTGATAAAGACTACTGCACAATTTATTTTAGAAATAAAATTGTTGGTCGTGGTTTTATGATAGACAGTCTTTACCATTTACATATGGATGTATCTGTAAATATTTCGAGCAGGAAGTGAGTGCCGTTGGGTCTAAGAGACCTAGAGAAGAGATAAACCTAAAGTATATGTGGCACCTAAGGCTTGGTCATATTGGAGAGGAAAGGATTAACAGATTGGAGAAAGATGGGCTTCTGGGCCCATTGACTTCTGAGTCTTATCCAGTCTGTGAATCCTGTCTTCATGGAAAAATGACCAAATTACCTTTTGTAGGACAAGGGGAAAGGGCCACTGAGATACTTGCCTTGGTACACACTGATGTGTGTGGCCCATTTGATGTGCAAGCCAGGGGTGGTTATCTCTACTTCATAACTTTTACCGATGATTATTCACGGTATGGATATGTCTATCTTATGAGACACAAATCTGAAGCTTTTGAAAAGTTCAAAGAATTCAGATGTGAAGTAGAGAAGCAAACTGGAAAACCCATCAAGGCTCTTCGATCAGATCGAGGGGGAGAATACCTTAGTGGGGAGTTCCTAAACTATCTCAAAGAAAACGGCATAGTCTCACAATGGACTCCTCCTGGAACACCTCAACTCAACGGAGTGTCAGAACGGAGAAATCGAACTTTATTAGATATGGTTCGATCCATGATGAGTTTCACTGATCTTCCTTTATTTCTTTGGGGACATACTTTGCTTACCGCAGCCTACCTACTGAATAGGATTCCCTCTAAATCCGTTCTTACCACGCCTTATGAGATGTGGCATGGTAAGAAACCAAGTCTTAGTCATATTAAGATTTGGGGATGTTCGGCCCATGTCAAGCGACTACAGGCGGACAAGTTAGAGGCTAGGTCAGAAAGGGCTCATTTTATAGGGTATCCTAAAGAATCTTTAGGTTACTATTTTTACATCCCAAAGGATCACAATATAGTTGTGAGTCGACACGCTACTTTCTTGGAAAAACAGTTTATTCAAGAAGTAGTAAGTGGGAGAAAAATTGAGCTCGAAGAGAGAGTCTCTGAAGAGCAACGAGTCCCAAAACCTACGGAACCTATTCATGCTGAGCCAGTACATGTAGTACCTAATCCACCTCGAAGATCGAGTAGGATCTCCCTTCCTACTAAAAGATACTTAGGTATTCTTACAGAGGAAGTAGAGGAAATGTTCCTCATAGGA
Source organism: Tillandsia fasciculata (assembly GCA_029168755.2). Taxonomy (NCBI): domain Eukaryota; kingdom Viridiplantae; phylum Streptophyta; class Magnoliopsida; order Poales; family Bromeliaceae; genus Tillandsia; species Tillandsia fasciculata. Next base: position 12,008,961 of record CM054944.1, on the reverse strand, counting down.
GATAAGGAACATGGAGATGATCCTAAAACCTACAACGAGGCGATGTCTGACATCGACTCCGAGAAGTGGTTGGAAGCCATGAAGTCAGAAATTGACTCAATGTATTCCAACCAAGTCTGGACCTTGGTAGATCCACCAAAAGGTATAGTACCTATCGGGTGTAAGTGGATTTACAAAAGAAAGATAGGTTCGGATGGAAAGGTAGAGACCTATAAAGCAAGGCTGGTGGCGAAAGGCTATAGTCAACGCGAAGGCATTGACTATCAAGAGACCTTTTCGCCTGTGGCCATGCTTAAGTCCATTCGAACACTACTTGCCATTGCAGCATACCATGATTATGAGATCTGGCAGATGGATGTGAAAACTGCTTTCCTAAATGGATTTCTTGAGGAAGATATTTATATGGAGCAGCCTTTGGGTTTCACTTCCAGTGACGAAAGTCACAAAGTATGTAAGCTGCAAAGGTCCATATATGGGCTTAAGCAAGCATCTCGGACTTGGAATACTCGTTTTAATGACGTAATCAAATCGTTTGATTTCGTTAAGAATGAGGAGGAACCATGTGTTTATAAGAAAGTTAGTGGGAGTGCTATTACATTCCTCGTATTGTACGTGGACGACATTCTCCTAATTGGAAATGATATTCCAATGCTGACTTCGGTTAAGATATGGTTATCTAAGAAATTCTCTATGAAAGACCTAGGGGAAGCATCCTATATTTTGGGGATTAAAGTCTATAGAGATAGACCTAAGAGGATGCTAGGCCTCTCACAGAAAATGTACATAGAGCAGGTGCTGAAGAAGTTCAGCATGGAAAACTCTAAGAGGGGACTTCTACCCCTTAGGCATGGAATTTATCTCTCCAAGAAAATGTGCCCCAATACATCTGAAGAGATTCAACGAATGAGCCAGATCCCTTATGCTTCAGCTATAGGGAGCCTCATGTATGCCATGCTATGTACACGACCTGATATTGCACTTGCTGTGAGTGTCACAAGCAGATATCAGTCCAATCCAGGTGAGGAGCACTGGACTGCTGTGAAAAACATACTCAAGTACTTAAGAAGGACTAAAGATATGTTTTTGGTCTTTGGAGGAGGAGAACTGAAAGTACAAGTATATACTGATTCAGACTTCATGTCTGATGTTGACGATAGAAAGTCTACGTCAGGATACGTGTTCTTGTGCAATGGTGGTTCGGTGTGTTGGAAGAGTTCCAAACAACCAATCATCGCTGACTCTACTATGGAAGCAGAGTATATCGCCGCATCTGAGGCTGCAAAGGAAGCCTTTTGGTTCAAGAAATTTGTTACGGAACTAGGTGTGATGCCATCAGATGCCATTCCACTTTACTGCGACAACAATGGCGCCATAGCCCTAGCTAAGGAGCCAAGGTCTCATCAAAGGTCCAAGCATATAGAGCGACGATTTCATATTATACGCGAATATCTCGAAAAGAAATTTATCGAGGTGCAGAGAGTAGACTCCACGGATAACGTGGCAGACCCACTGACTAAGCAGCTGAGCCAGCAGAAGACTGAAGCCCACCTTGAGAAGATGGGGCTTAGGTATATGGCTAATTGGCTTTAGTGCAAGTGGGAGATTGTTAGATGTATGCCCTAGAAGCCAACTTGGCCGACACATATATTCTTTCTAGGATATAAATTTGTATTTGACATTTTACATTATGAATGTTATTGGGTTTTTATTTCCATTCGTGTTGTGTATGTGTCCATGAATTGTCCAAGGAGTTAATAAGATGATGATACGTATTCTCAAGAGTTGAGAATTTGAGACATGTATCATTAGTGATTAATTCCTAAATGCTCCCGATCGATGGATCATCACGGGGACAGTGATTGATCCGGTGAGATTGGTGCACAGTCGCTTCCCTTTTAGGGTAGACGAGTCTCGAGTCAACAGTGTGGGGACACTGGAGCGAATGTGCAGGTGGTTGTTGGAGAACAAGGGTACCGAGCGTGATCATCACGAGAAGTCACTTGGATGTCTACTCACTCGTCAGTGACTTACTCGATGTTGCAGTAGTGTGACTGGTCCTTTGACCTGCGGTGTCTCGGCTATTCACAATGGGGTTACTGTAGTTTGACTGTACATACACTTGGTCCCTAGCCATTTGGGTCCTTGTAGTGGGTGCATGTTGGCTACAGTAGGTTCGTTGTAGGAATAGGGTGTACACCTATATGGAATCTATCGCCCTTAGTAGAGAAGGGAGTTAGTCCTATGTGATTTATGAGACCGAGTTTAGAAGACCTTGGCCAAGGCGTAGTAAATAACGGAAAGGGTTTCCGATATTAGAAACTCGAGTCGAATAAATTTGACATATGACAGACGGTAAGGTTTGACGAGCAATTCCATGACCTTCGTCTAGTTGGGACTCCGGATAGAAGGATTGTATCACACGTTAACTGCACCTAGAGGTTCAGTATTCATTCTACTGGAATGCCACTACATGCTGCTAGGCGTCACTGGTGGATTGTGGGACTCACGAGAATTATCTGGATGATGATCGATAATTCTTATTGGGCTGAGTTTGAATAGTTCTAACCCACTGAAAAGAGTTTCAGTGATATTGTTGATGGTAATCACAATATATCTCACTACCAGATAGAATAGAACCTATGGGGTCACACACATAAGAGGTTATGACTGATCGGATAGTTGGATCGCGATTTTTGAATCGCCTGAGGACTTAATATCAATATATGATATTGATAATTGGACTAATTTGTAATTGTTACAAATTAAGGATATTAAAGTGCAAATGTTGCAAGAGAGGGCTTACTAATAGTTAGTAAGTTGTGAGAGGACTTAAGTGCTAATGTTGCATTAATGATTTGATTTGATCAAATTAGGATTGAGTTCAATCGAATTAAATTAGGATTTAATCGATTGAACAATTAGGGATAAGATAAACTTAAATCTAATTTTAATGTTTATCTTAATGTTTATCTTAATAATTATAAAAAGGATTATATCCTCTTTATACGTACGAGTTTTCTTTAAGAGAAAAAAAAAGAAAAAAAAAAACCCTAGCCGTCATCTTTCCTCGTCTTCCTCTTTTCTAAATATCCACATTAAAAGAAAGACGTTCTCTGCAAGGGAGCTAGCACCCCGGTGAGAATTTCGATCAAGTCGACAACCTCGTGTGGATACCCGTAGAGGCCGGACGCGTGTGCGGCTTCAAGAGAACCAAATCCACGATCATCAAATTGCGGTGTAGATCTCCCCGCGCAAAGGTGAAGATTAGATCTTCCTCTTCCTTTTAATCTTAGATACATGAGGGATCCTGTTTTGCGTTTTTGAGATCAGATCTCAATTTTTTCATATTTGCCTATTTGATTTCTTTTCCGCTGCGTTATTTTGCGCAAAAACCTAAATCAAGTTCTTGTGTGCTGGTCCTAGACGTTTTCCCTTTTGGCAAACCGCAACACACAAGTTTGTTCCAAATGAAAGTTTGGAACCCTCCTTAACCACTCTTTGTTTGAAATTCTAACAAGTTCCTTAAAGTTTATGTGACCTAGCCTTTCGTGCCAAAAGAGTTTCATTTT
>CM054944.1:11923546-12005292 GCA_029168755.2 Tillandsia fasciculata | reverse complement strand
TCGTCAACCCGAAAGGCATTACAGTGAATTCATATGTCCCATACCGCGTTCTACAAAGCCGTTGTTTGTGCCATCCTCTACGGCTTAATCGTTATTGATGGTATCCCGATTGAAGGGTCAATTTTGAGCAATAAACCGCGCGTGACCCTATGCAATTGGGTACGACACAATCATCGTCCTCGTAATGGATATCGGTTCTTGATTGTCAATTTGGTTTGAGGCTCCCCCGATAATCCACACAAAACCGCAGCGATCCGGCCTTTTCTTTCACACACTAGGACCGGAGCTCCCCAAGGGGATACGCTAGGTCTAATTAAACCCTTGTCCAGCAAATCTTGCAATTGAGCCTTAACGCTTTTAACTCCGCCGGGCCATCTATAAGGAGCCTTTGAAACTGGAGCCGTCCCGGAACCAAGTCTATTATGAACTCAGTCTCCCGATCCCTCGGCATGCCCGCAAATTCCGCAGGAAATACATCAGAATGTCCCGCGCCACGAATGTCTCGCACATTAGGTTCTTCCTTGTGCCCTTCACCACAGTAGCTAAGTAAGCCACACACACCCTCTGGCGATAAGCTTCTTGGCCCGTGATTCCGACACACAGAGGCAAATAGAGAACCTCTACATGCTTTAAATACATACTCCTCTTGTCCGGCTCTCGAAAGATGATAACCCGCCGCTCGCGAGTCGATAGTGGCATAATACTTGGAGAGCCAATTCATTCCCAATTAACACATCATAATCTCCTAGCCGTCTCAAAACTAAAGTCCACTGTCATAATCCATCGCCAACCCGAACTGGACAGGCGGGACAACTCTCAGATACCTCTAAAGAACCATCAGGCACATGGACCGTTTATTACTAGTAGACTGTAATACATCCAACCCATGTCTCATGGCAAAGGATCTACATATGAATGAATGCGATGCACCTGTGTCGAATAGAGCCCTACATCGAACATCATTAATAAAAATTATACCTGCACGACGTCGTCAGCCACGGGCTCCTCCTCCTTCGCCTGAGCGGCAAAAGCCCGCCCGCTCGGCGGTCGCAGAGGGGCGGCGGGGCGTGCAGCTGGTAGAGCTGGCACCGTCTTCTTGTGTTGCTTCGGGGCAGCCTGGATCGTCGGCACGGCGGGGCGGTGGCGTCGGCCCCCTCCACACTCTCGAGCCATGTGACCCGGCCGCCACAGTTGAAGCACCTCCCCTCGCGTTCTGGGCACTCAGTAGGTCGGTGCGTCCACCACAAATGGCACATCGCCCGGGGGCCGTGAACTGTCGGGGCTCCCGAGGATAGTGTGCTGTCGCGTTGCTTCGGAAGGCCGTTGATATTGGCTCTGACCCCCGGGGCCACCTTGATGCCCTTCTTTTCCTTCGCTTTGCCCTTATCTTTCTCAAAAGCTTCGCGCTCTCGGCACCACCATGTCGCCCCTTCTACCAAGCGGGCTCTATCCACAATCTCCCGATAAGTTGCAATGTTGAATGGTGGACCTTTGAGTAGATCGCCGGTCGAAGGCCCCTCTCGAAACATCGCACCTTATCCCACTCGCTGCGCACCACGGTGGGTAAACAACTAACGATGCGAGAGAACTCGCACTCGTATTCTTGAACTGAGCGGCTTCCCTGGCGAAGATTTTTAAAGTCATCTTCCATTTGTTGCTTCGCACTGTCGGGGAAATATGTGGCGAAGAAGAGCTCCTTGAATTCTTCCCACGATGGCTCCGGCAATGCCGTCCTAGCCCTTCTCTCCAACTCTGCTTTCCACCAACGGTGTGCCACATTATCGAGGTGGGGAACCGCCACCGTAACGCGGTCCCGCACCGGCACCCGAAGGGTTAGGAACAGTCGCTCCATGGAGTCAATCCACGACTCCACCACCATTGGATCAGATTTGTCGCCGCTGAAGGTAGGAGGATGAAATTTCTGGAAGTCGGCGAGAACCTCCATCGCCCTATTTTGCTCCGCTCTCTGGGCCGCATACTCGGCATCACCCACCTCCGAGTCGGCCCGCCGGGGCACTCCTCTAGTAGCCCCGACAGATGGTGCTGGGCGCGCCGCCATAGGCTCGGCCGCCATAGCCACTCCTTCAGTAGTTGCCCCCACTTGGGGCGAGGCTGTGCGCTCATGCGTCGTCTGCGCCGCCTCAATCTGCCGCGCCAACAGGTCCTGGAGCCTCTCAATTTGCTCGGCCTGACGCCTCGACGCTTCCTCCTGGCGCCGCAGCGCCTCCTCTAGCCTGCGAGAAGTCTCCTCCTCCCGTTGGCGGGAAGCCTCTCCAGCCTACGAGAGGTCTCCTCCTCTCGTTGGCGGGAAGCCTCCTCCTGTCGCTGAGAGGCCTCCGCCTGCTGCTGCACCACGCGATCAGCGCGCCATCTTTTCCCGCAATTCACGAACATCACTCGACCCGGAGCCCTCCCCCGGCTCGAGCCGCGTAAGACGTGTCTCCCTTCGCGGTGGCATAGCTATCTGCACACCACAAAAGCATTAGTCCAACGCTTACAACTTAGGCATTTGCGAGATTAAATGCAGTAAATTTAAACGATCACATAAAGGCTTCGTCAACCCAATCATGCGAAAGTAAAAAGGAATACTTCTTCCCACCCTAACGTTACGTTGTCGGCCGCCAACAAACGTTAGCTAGTGGAAGTCCATTTTCCCTCGATCCATTCCCAATGTCCTTCTTGGGAATCAAGTAACCCAATCATGTACTTTCGCCAAAAGATCCACACACGCTCTCGTGCCTAAACCCTAGGGTCTTCCTAAGGTTCGCTAACCACCTAGGTCTATCTCCTAGGCTCTGATACCACTCTTATCTGTCACGCCCCGAGACCGTCAATTTGAACAGTTCGGGCGCGCCAACAGACCCGCCAATCGGGCATGACCTTTCAAGACCCGAAAGGAACGGTTTAATCCAACAATATCATTTCAATATAGCGGAAGAGTAAGCAATCAGAGGAAAGAACTATAAATTTAAACTTTCAATCATTCAACAAGTAGTTAGAAGAAATGAAAGTAAAACACTTGAGCGAAGACATACACTTTTGTTTAATATTACAACTCTCTTTTAGCATGAACTACAATACCAAAATACATCCATATTTTTTTTTCTTTTTTTCCAACTTGAAACTTAAACATTTAACATTTACATTGTTCCTCACATACAAAAGTTCGCTCAAGATAATAAAACTCCAAAATGGTACTGCGACTCTAGACTGCTAGGTCGCTACTCTGCTGGGCCCTTGCCCCTGTCGCGTGCCTCCCTCGATGTGCCTGGACCTGTGTGGATGTCACCCAAAGGGTGTGAGAACTACAACGAAGTTCCCAGTGGGTTCAACCACCGAGAGAAAATGCCCTGCACCGCTTAGTCTAATGGAAGCAATATAATAGAGAATGAAATACAGTAAATAAAAGCTGTAAATCTTAGCTAGCATGCTTAATACTTTTACCTTTGCCATGACATAGCTCTATGTCGCTGTAGGATGCCAAACTAACCAACCTGTCCCTTGTCAAGTAACTTTCATTTACTTTCTTTGTGTTTCAATTCAAGTTGCTAAACCCTCGGAGAAGCTTGCCCAACGGGCCCTAGCCCGGCAGACATGCTGCCATAAGACAAGTCCTCTAAGGTTGCCGATAACACCCGCAAGTGTTACCCCGCCCTACGGGGAAACGTCCCGAACGGGTCTCTACCCGGGAGAGGGACACTGCCTGCTACTCCAACATGGGCCACGTTTCACCCCGTAGGTACGCTCGTTTTATTATTTCTTTTATTGCTTTGCATTTAGCCTCTTTGCTCTTTTAAGCCTTTGCCTTTCTTTTATTCTTTAGCACTTAGCTTCCATCTCAATCGAGCTTATAGCTCACATTGCCTCTTAGCCCTTTCTCTTTCTTTGCAATTAAGCTTTTAGCTTGTCTTTATTAATATACTCTTGCATTTACCCTAGGTCCATGCCTTAAGGTACATAAGTCCCTTAGACTCAATTCTTAACTTTCATTATGCTCAAGTTGAAGTTAAAGTGTAGGTATATTAACCCAACTCCCTATGACAACTCTAGGGATTTCAAATACTTTGGATTTTAACCTCAACTAACTATGTTTTCCTTAGAGCCATAACTCTAAATTAGGCCCTAATTCCATCACACACTTAATTGACTCAACAACCATGCCACTCGTGAAGTCCTATAGTGAATGCCACACATTAGAGCCTAATCTAAGTTTTCTCCTAAGTCAAGATTTCCATAAACCACAAGCCACTTCTACATAAGCATGAAAATATTGTCCTAGCCACTCTATTAACATGCTTCTAAAAACAAGCAAAAGATAAGGGGAGAGGTCACCCTCGCTCGATAGAATCCCCCACCTCGGTGTGTTCTATCGGTCTTTGAAGGAGACAAGTTCCACTCTTCCGGTCTCAAACTTTTTCCTAAATTGTAAGGAGAGAAAATCATGAACAATTGATTCTCATAAATCTCTAAATCCATAACATTTCAAACTAAAATCCCCCTTTTGATAACTTAAAGGAAAATTCCTATTTGGTCATTTTCCCCATCAAAAGGCTACTTTTGATTGGTTTACAAAAATAGGAGAAAAATGATCATCCCATGGCCTATTGCCAAAAAGAAACTTGCTCAACTCAATCCGGGGTCAAAAAGCCCCCCAAATTTTGAGAAAAGCTCAATTTGAGCTATTTCCTCCCAATTCGTCAATTTTGCACTTGGTAAGTCAAAATCGAAATTTTTATATTGCAAAGAAGCATAAGGTCTCAAATTTTGAGGGAACTCAATTTGAGCAAATTCCCCACTCAAATTCCTCGATTTTGCAATTTTTTTGCAAAATTGCGAGATTCGGAATTTTCGCATTCGGAGAAAAGAAAAGAAGAGGAGAATTCCTTTTCTTCTTCTTTTTCTTTTCTTTTCTTTTCTTCTCTCTTTTTTTTTCTTCTCTTTTTTTTTTTTTTGTTAGTCCCTGCTGCTGGGCAGCAGCTGCAAGCTGCTGCCCAAGCAGCAGAACCAGCAGCTGCTGCTGCTGCTGGTAGCAGCAGCAGCTGCTGCAGCATCAGCAGCTGCGCAAGGCAGCCTGCAGCTGCCTTGCGCAGCAGCCCTGCTGCCCAGCTGCTGCTGCTTAGCAGCAGCAGCAGCTGAGCAGCAGCTCAGGCTGCTGTTTCCCCCACTCCCCCCTATAATATATATATTATATATATATATATATATATATATATATATATATATATATATAATATATATTATATATATATATATATATATATATATACATATATAAACACACCAACACTCTATAAGATATATATATATATTCTGATCTTCTTCCTCTCTCTTTATTATTATTTTTTTTTTTTTTTCTTGATTTCCCCCAAAATCTGCTGCTGGGCAGCAGCTTCAAGCTGCTGCCCAAGCAGCAGAATCAGCAGCTGCTGCTGCTGCTGGTAGCAGCACTGCTGCTGCAGCACCAGCAGCTGCGCAAGGCAGCTTGCAGCTGCCTTGCGCAGCAGCCTTGCTGCCGAGAGAGAGAGAGAGAGAGGGAGAGAGAGAGAGAAGAGAAAGAGAGAGAGAGGAGAAAATTACCTTTTCCTCTCTTCTTCTTCTTCTTCTTCTCTTCTTTTCTCTTCTTCTTCTTCTTTTTCTTCTCTCTTTCTTCCTTTCGTTTCCTGCTCAACAGATGGGGAGGAGAGGGAGTGCGTGAGAGGAGAGGGATAGAGAGGGAGGTCATTTAGCTTCTGCAGAGGGTGGTTGGGAAAAAGAAGGGATTTACTAAAATGCCCCTAAATTTCGAAATTATCCCAAAACTGCCCCATTTCCTGCAGTTTTTCCCCTGCAGCGAGCTTTATCGGTTAGCCCTCTTTCACCTCGTTTTCCCGTCAACTGAGAAATCCAAATCGAAATTTTTCTTCGCCCCTTTAATCTACAAATTTTTCTTAAACTTCCCACGATTTTGTTTAAACTTTTGGACTATTCTAAGCCCTCGAAAGAGAGCTCCGAAAATGCTTCGCGATGACTTGGGCTGTCAAAACTGCAGTTTCAGCAATCACGAAGCATTTTTCTTCGCTTCGTTCTCCGATTTTTTCTTAATAATATACCTAGGTTTTTCGCCCCTTTTAATAAGAAAACTTTTGTGAGACACCCCACGATTTCTTTTAAAATTTTGGGGCACTCGAAGCCCTCGAAACAGGGCTCCGAAAACGCTTCGCGATTAATCTGCACTGTCAAAACTGCAGTTTTCAGAATTCTCGAAGCATTTTTCTTCGCTTCGTTCTCCGATTTTTTCTTAATAACATACCTAGGTTTTTCGCCCCTTTTAATAAGAAAACTTTTGTGAGACACCCCACGATTTTTTTTAAAATTTGGGGCACTCGAAGCCCTCGAAACAGGGCTCCGAAAACGCTTCGCGATTAAGAATTTCAGAAATTCCAGATTTGGCTAAGTCCTCGGGTTCAAGTCACTTTTCGACCCGATGCCCTTCGCGTCAGCCCGAAACGCACCGAACTCGACTGTAATCATGTTTAAAACACGTTACAAGTCCTCTCGCCGAATTTTGCCATTTTGCGAACTCGGCGAACACGAGTCCCAATTTTGCACTTTGAGGCTTCGTTTCTCAACCACAACTCACTTTTCGACCCAACGGCTTTTGCGTTGATTCAAAACACTTCAAACCCACTTGTAATCATATTCGAAACGCGTTACAAGCATTTTTACCGAATTTTGCTATTTCGGCAGAAACTCGGTGCACTACACGTATGGTAAAGGTTGAGTCGTTGGTGAGTACGTTTATCACCTTGTACGTGTGTTAACTCTAGTGGATTTCGCCGTGTTATCGGTCCCGTGGTTTTTTACTCCGGTTTGGAGTTTTCCACGTAAAAATCTTGTGTGTTCTTTTATTTTTCCGCATTGGGTTTTATCGCACAATGATTTTTTGAGTGTTTATTGTTTACACCTATTCACCCCCCCTCTAGGTGTTTTTTCCCCTATTAGATCCTTATTAACCTAAACCCAACAGAAACTACCACTACTATGCCTCTAAAATACCAAGCTAAAGTGATAGCTAAATGTATGCATCAGAATATAAATGCCTGCCTGCCCAGACCCAATCGATACACCAGTAAGCACTGGTACTGCCTGCTCTGCCTGCCAAATCGGATATGCCAGCCTACGCATAACACCGATAGGGGATGAGAGTCTCGAGGACTCGAAGCCTGTAAATCGCACACTCCGGAGTGGCACTCGAGGGGAGCGACCCACACGAGTATAATGCCTCAGTAACAAGTATCATAGATCAGCAGGACTGGATCATGACTCTGATCAAAGTGGGAAAACCCATCCACTAAAGGGAGACCCGATCTCAACCTGATGCAAGATAAACAAATAGTGGGAAACCCCATCCACTAGAGACCTGATACCCAATCTGATGCATAAGCAACCTCCGGTCAACCGCCCAAGGTCCGCGGTTGCCGCAATACCCTGCCTTCAAGCCTGCCTGTCCCAAAACCCAAGATCCACAATCGGGTAGAACAATCGATATCCGGTCAACCGCCTACTGTCCGCGGTTGCCGCAATAACCCCCAAGTCCGACATCAAGTACACCCTGTCTCCGACCCCAAGGTCCCGGCTACACTATCCCAAACCCCCGCTCGAACCCGAGCAACATGACTCGAAAGTCTAAATAAGAAGGAGAAAGAAAGCAATCATGGTTTCTCCTAAGTCAAATCCCAATATGATAGTGTAGCAATAAAAGATGGCCTATCTAGATGTCCATACAAGCATGCAAGTGTTCTCAAGGAAATATAATTCAAGGCATTGATTATTAACAGTATCCACCTACGCATGTCGTCTACCCTCAAGTAGTACCATCAACAGGATAATCAAATAGTCCAACATAAATATTCCATTCCACATGCAAGGTTAACCGCTATCAAAGCAACCCTATTCCCACACCGGCATGCATAAACCCAACCCCGATCATGATTAAGCAAGATGTCCAATAAAGGGAATCACTCTAATATTCCTAGTGAGCATGTCAAAATAGAGGCAAGAAACAACCACCCACCTCGAGCGCTAAATCCTGGTCCCAACAGCGAAGTCCGCGCCCGGTCTCAACGATCTCCACGGTACTGCACAAAATACCCCAAAAGAACAAGCACAATTAATCAACAATGCTCACACCAAAATCTGTCCCAAATACAATCAGTCCACAATTTAGCCTTTTTCACCTGCGAGATCTGCCCGAGAAATTCTAGGAAAAATACAGTCACGATCCTCGCGACGAACCGGTCGAAATGAGTACCTGCACGTTCCCACACGAGTTTCCTACGCTGAGATCCAAATTCGACAAGGAAACTACCCCGAAATAAACCAACCACAAAATCTGAATCGCAAGATTCTGCTAACAGGGATTTCTCACCTTCGGAGAAAATTCAGGAAATTCCAAGAAAATTTGGGGAGATTTCTCGTGATGTGTAGATGCAAATCGTCATTTGAATCACCTCAATCCGATGTCTGTGCGCGAAGATATCACTAAAACAACACAGCGCTGTCCAAAACTCCACCCCAGAAAATGAGGTCACAAGATGATCCGAAAAACCCATGAAAACCTCGGAATGGGAAAAACCAGTAAACACAAGAAACGTAGCCCTACTTGTCGTGAAGACGATGGCGCAAGAATCGCTGAAAAATACTGCCTGGGTAGCTCGGGAGAGTCCGCGCACTGAAATGCGACGAAGGGAAACACAAATGAACGAGCGTCACGCCGCGCCGTAAAATCCAAAACCTCGAAGTGCGTGCCACCAAAAATCTTGGAATTCCTCCGGAGGATGTAGAACTCGAAGGGGAACAACTTTGCTGAAGACACCTTGGTGAGAGGAGGCTCGGAAATGGTGGAAAAAGTGAGAAGAAAGGGGCTTGGGTTGTTTAAATAGGCCCAAAAGAAACAAATTCAGAAATTCCCTTTATGTCCCAAATCCGGGCGCCCGGAATTTTCCGGGCGTGAACAGTGTTGGGCCGGGCCCAACACTGTAGCAGCCCGGAAAAATCCTGGGCCTCCACGTGGCCCACAAAACAGGCAACAGCGGCCCGGCCCACTCCCTCTGCGCCGCGTGGCCGCTCCAACGGTCGACACGCGTCCCCGGGTCAACGGCTCGGTCGCGCCTGCGCGCGCCAGCGCGCAGTCTGCGCCCCTGCCAGGCACGCAGCCCGAGGCAGAGCCACACTGCACCATGGACCACGCGCACAAGAACCGTCCAATCAGTGTCCGCCACGTGTCAACCCTCTGTCCATGCACCAGCCCTGCCTGCTCCGTAGTCCCGGTCCACTGCACTGACCAACCCAAACATGCCACGTGTCCAACTATCATCCACTAAGGGAACGCCACGTGGCACACCACAGCCTGCACCCCTGCGCCTGCCCGCGCACCTGCCCGGCCTGCCCGCACAGTACCCCAACCAATGGGAGAACGCCACGTGTCAGATCCTCTGCCTGCTGCACTCGGTGCACGAGATCCCATGAACCCGACCAATGATCTACTGCCACGTGTCCTACCTCGGGTGCACGTCGGCCGCGTGGACCGCGCACCTGCCCGCGCGCCCCCGCGCCTGCCCGCGCCCCGCGCGCCTGCCGGCCGCCGCTGTGCCGCCTGCCCGAGGCCGCGCCGCCGTCCTCCGCCGCTGCCCGCCGCCGCCGCCGCCGCCGGCGATCGCCGGAATTACTGTTCCGGCGATGAACAGTACCCGAGCACCAAAAATACAAGTGGGTAGTCCGTTTTGACCGTTTTCGCGCGCTGAATCCGAATTTGACGTCCGTTTTGCCAAATTCCAACTCTAAAAATTGCCGAATGCACCCGGAAAGGTGTTCTTAGTCCAAATTCCGCGCCGAGTCCAATTTTAATATCCGTTTTGCGCGAAGACACCCCTAAACATCCGATGGGGGTCAGCCGATCACCCATGTGATCCATTTAAGCTCGAAGTCCAACACTTGTGTCCAATTATGCCCCAAACACCTCCAACACACCGCGTAGGCCTCCAATAGCCACCCCAACGCACCGCAACAGCTCTGCGGAGATCCAGGTCATCACATCCTCCCCCACTAAAAGAAAGTTTCGTCCTCGAAACTAAAGTCGTTCCTCCACCCGGAATCTCAACCAAATAGAGGGGGGTAAATATCCAATCATCCACCACTCAAGCTCCCAAGGCTGACAAATACCTCCTCCAGAGACGCGATACAATCCTTGGGTCTCTAACTGGAACAAAATAAAGGTGGGCACTCCAGGAATCCGCACCACCTCAACCAAGTACAGCTGGCTAACCGCTCGAGCCACCAAGTAGTCCGCATCGGTACAAGCATCCGCTCCTCCCAAGGCCTCCGTTAATCTAACCACAAGTCCATCGGCACGCAAGCTCGATCCAAGTACCTCTGTACTCCCGAGGCATCCAATATAAGTCCCTCAACTGACCCGTAGCCTCTGATCTCTAATCCAAAACCGTCGGGGTGTAGAAGCAATTTCCTAACCCTCCGGCATCAACACTCAGCCCTAAGCAGTCGAGAGAACCAGATTACAAATCAATCTTCGCGAAGATCCAGTACCCTTGCAGCTGGTAAATCAAATCCTCCAAGCTTGACAGAAGGGTGCTAGCTCCCGATGATCACTTCATCAAATTCTTACGGGTACTCACAAAGCCGAAGTGAACCAACCTTCCACAACTCGAATAGCACCGGCGCCCCCAAAGGTGCCACACTTGGCCTGACACAATTCCAAAACATCGAATCCTGGAGTTGGGTCCTCAACTCCCAAACTGGTGTCATGCCAGACAACTCCGATAGGAGAACAGCTGGGAACTCACAACCAAAAAGGGGTATCTCCGAGTCCTGGCGCCGCCGCAGGTCCCTCAAACACACCAGCCAAGAGGCTACTCATCCACTGCGAAACATTCGCCTCACTCACAAAGTCAAAACCAAAGAGGCGAAGATACTCTCAAGCAACCCAGGTACACCAACACCTCCAGGCCTGGCTCCCACGAAAACCGTCCTCACAGCATAATCAACCACCGCGAAAAGAAAATAACCGAGCCAGTCTAACCGTCCTAAGTACCAAACCAAGTTCCGCAACCAGGTCAAGACCATCAGGTCTACAGGTACAACCAAGGACTCAACTGCACCGAGCAGGACCTACGACACTCCCCCTAGGTGCTAAAGATCGGGAATACGACCTCCCGAACACCAGGTAACCGTCCTACCCCTAACCCAAAGCAATGAAGCCAAACACTACCCACCAAGGAGGGAAATCCTCTCGTATCGAAAGATACGAACCCAAGAGCCCGGAACAACTCAAACCTACCACCACACTGACCGCTGGAACCCATGTGCTCTGACGGTCTCAAAATCCACTATCCTGGAAAAAGAAATCAGGAATGCCTCATCCGACTGACCTGTCCTCCAACACCCGGCGCCAAGCGCCTCAATCAGAACTCGCCTCAGGCGGCAGATCCCAATCCAAAGGAACTACAATGCCACGCTCCATACCCGGCGCCTACTCCAATGAGGCGTCCCTAGAACTCTCGATCCCCCACCGAACAAGACCCTGCCTCCAAAGGCTCCATACTCAATCCCACAAGTCGGGGCAGCTCATCCGCCAGAACTGGCTCACTCTTTCAATGCAATCCCACAGTTTTCCCTGCTGTCAACTGTCCACCCTTCCTCAGTGCCCCAGCACTAAACGTCGGCACGGAGGGGCTACTCACTAGTCCGACAAATGTGCCACTGCACTGATCCGACAACTGAGTCACCGCGCTGCTCCGACAACTGTGTCACTGCTCCGACAACTGCGCCACTGTGCTGATCCGACAACTGTGTCACCGCGCTGCTCAGACAACTGTGTCACTGCTCCGACAACTGCGCCACTGTGCTGACCCGACAACTGTGTCACCGCGCTGCTCCGACAAATGTGTCACTGCTCCGACAACTGCGCCACTGTGCTGATCCGACAACTGTGTCACCGCGCTGCTCCGACAACTGTGTCACTGCTCCGACAACTGCGCCACTGTGCTGATCCGACAACTGTATCACCGCGCTGCTCCGACAACTGTACCACCGCTCCGCTGATCTGCCTCCAACACTCCTACCCTTTGGGTCCGGAGCTCTCAGACTCCAATCTGGGTATCCGGCCCGAAACAACCAGCTCAGACCCAACTGCCGCACCAAGGTGCACTCGGGTCAGAGCACCAATGTCGGGGAGACACCGCTCACCACGACAAAACCGCAAATCAGCACACCCCAAACACTCGACCCAATCTAGCGAAAGTCAAAGGCATCCCCCTATTTTTGTAACTTTATGTTGTCTGCAGCCAACATAACTGTCCCACAAAAATAGGGTATGCCGATCCCTCTTCACTCACTGGAAGAGTCAAAACCAAATCACCGACTTTCGCAAAAGTCACGTCTCTCACGCCCTAACATCCTAGGGTCCGCCAAAAGCCTAGGGTTTTCTAAGTCCCAACTGACCAATCCCTAAGCTCTGATACCAACTTAATCTGTCACGCCCCGGGTGTAAACCAGGACCCGGGCTCGTCTACAGATCCGCCGTATATACGGAATTTCCCGTGTATAAGAAGCGCTGGTAACCTGCTCAAATATACAGATGATATAATAAAAGAGCATGAACAGAGCTAAACTAGAACTAGTACATCTCAGATAAAGCTGGAAAGTAAAAGTGCGGAAGTAAACTCTCAATAATACAAATATCTCTCCCAGCTCACTAATCAAAATACAACCAGCTGGCTAAAGCCAGACCCCAAAAGTACAACTGTCTGAGATAGAATACATAAGAGGTGCAAGTCTAACTAACTCACTGTCGGGTCCACCGTCTAGCTACTCAGCCGTTCTCTCTCCTCGACCCGTCGCTGCACGCCCCGCAGCCCCCGCAGAATACTCTGCAAAACAAAGGAGAAGAAAAGAGAAAGAAGAAAGAGGGGGGTGAGAACTACCGGTAAACCAGTAGCCTCCCCTAGTGGGTAAAACCTCAAACCCTGACACACCCACTAGGTCTACCAGAGGCAAGAAAAGGAATAAGTGTGGTAAGCAATGATGACTGCTGAAGGAAGAAACTACCACTACTATGCCTCTAAAATACCAAGCTAAAGTGATAGCTAAATGTATGCATCAGAATATAAATGCCTGCCTGCCCAGACCCAATCGATACACCAGTAAGCACTGGTACTGCCTGCTCTGCCTGCCAAATCGGGTATGCCAGCCTACGCATAACACCGATAGGGGATGAGAGTCTCGAGGACTCGAAGCCTGTAAATCGCACACTCCGGAGTGGCACTCGAGGGGAGCGACCCACACGAGTATAATGCCTCAGTAACAAGTATCATAGATCAGCAGGACTGGATCATGACTCTGATCAAAGTGGAAAAACCCATCCACTAAAGGGAGACCCGATCTCAACCTGATGCAAGATAAACAAATAGTGGGAAACCCCATCCACTAGAGACCTGATACCCAATCTGATGCATAAGCAACCTCCGGTCAACCGCCCAAGGTCCGCGGTTGCCGCAATACCCTGGCTTCAAGCCTGCCTGTCCCAAAACCCAAGATCCACAATCGGGTAGAACAATCGATATCCGGTCAACCGCCTACTGTCCGCGGTTGCCGCAATAACCCCCAAGTCCGACATCAAGTACACCCTGTCTCCGACCCCAAGGTCCCGGCTACACTATCCCAAACCCCCGCTCGAACCCGAGCAACATGACTCGAAAGTCTAAATAAGAAGGAGAAAGAAAGCAATCATGGTTTCTCCTAAGTCAAATCCCAATATGATAGTGTAGCAATAAAAGATGGCCTATCTAGATGTTCATACAAGCATGCAAGTGTTCTCAAGGAAATATAATTCAAGGCATTGATCATTAACAGTATCCACCTACGCATGTCGTCTACCCTCAAGTAGTACCATCAACAGGATAATCAAATAGTCCAACATAAATATTCCATTCCACATGCAAGGTTAACCGCTATCAAAGCAACCCTATTCCCACACCGGCATGCATAAACCCAACCCCGATCATGATTAAGCAAGATGTCCAATAAAGGAAATCACTCTAATATTCCTAGTGAGCATGTCAAAATAGAGGCAAGAAACAACCACCCACCTCGAGCGCTAAATCCTGGTCCCAACAGCGAAGTTCGCGCTCGGTCTCAACGATCACCACGGTACTGCACAAAATACCCCAAAAGAACAAGCACAATTAATCAACAATGCTCACACCAAAATCTGTCCCAAATACAATCAGTCCACAATTTAGCCTTTTTCACCTGCGAGATCTGCCCGAGAAATTCCAGGAAAAATACAGTCACGATCCTCGCGACGAACCGGTAGAAATGAGTACCTGCACGTTCCCACACGAGTTTCCTACGCTGAGATCCAAATTCGACAAGGAAACTACCCCGAAATAAACCAACCACAAAATCTGAATCGCAAGATTCTGCTAACAGGGATTTCTCACCTTCGGAAAAAATTCAGGAAATTCCAAGAAAATTTGGGGAGATTCCTCGTGATGTGTAGATGCAAATCGTCATCTGAATCACCTCAATCCGATGTCTGTGCGCGAAGATATCACCAAAACAACACAGCGCTGTCCAAAACTCCACCCCAGAAAATGTGGTCACAAGATGATCCAAAAACCCATGAAAACCTCGGAATGGGAAAAACCAGTAAACACAAGAAACGTAGCCCTACCTGTCGTGAAGACGATGGCGCAAGAATCGCTGAAAAATACTGCCTGGGTAGCTCGGGAGAGTCCGCGCACTGAAATGCGACGAAGGGAAACACAAATGAACGAGCGTCACGCCGCGCCGTAAAATCCAAAACCTCGAAGTGCGTGCCACCAAAAATCTTGGAATTCCTCCAGAGGATGTAGAACTCGAAGGGGAACAACTTTGCTGAAGACACCTTGGTGAGAGGAGGCTCGGAAATGGTGGAAAAAGTGAGAAGAAAGGGGCTTGGGTTGCTTAAATAGGCCCAAAAGAAACAAATCCAGAAATTCCCTTTATGTCCCAAATCCGGGCGCCCGGAATTTTCCGGGCGTGAACAGTGTTGGGCCGGGCCAAACACTGTAGCAGCCCGGAAAAATCCTGGGCCTCCACGTGGCCCACAAAACAGGCAACAGCGGCCCGGCCCACTCCCTCTGCGCCGCGTGGCCGCTCCAACGGTCGACACGCGTCCCCGGGTCAACGGCTCGGTCGCGCCTGCGCGCGCCAGCGCGCAGTCTGCGCCCCTGCCAGGCACGCAGCCCGAGGCAGAGCCACACTGCACCATGGACCACGCGCACAAGAACCGTCCACTCAGTGTCCGCCACGTGTCAACCCTCGGTCCATGCACCAGCCCTGCCTGCTCCGTAGTCCCGGTCCACTGCACTGACCAACCCAAACATGCCACGTGTCCAACTATCATCCACTAAGGGAACGCCACGTGGCACACCACAGCCTGCACCCCTGCGCCTGCCCGCGCACCTGCTCGGCCTGCCCGCACAGTACCCCAACCAATGGGAGAACGCCACGTGTCAGATCCTCTGCCTGCTGCACCCGGTGCACGAGATCCCATGAACCCGACCAATGATCTACTGCCACGTGTCCTACCTCGGGTGCACGTCGGCCGCGTGGACCGCGCACCTGCCCGCGCGCCCCCGCGCCTGCCCGCGCCCCGCGCGCCTGCCCGCCGCCGCTGTGCCGCCTGCCCGAGGCCGCGCCGCCGTCCTCCGCCGCTGCCCCCGCCGCCGCCGCCGCCGCCGGCGATCGCCGGAGTTACTATTCCGGCGATGAATAGTACCCGAGCACCAAAAATACAAGTGGGTAGTCCGTTTTGACCGTTTTTGCGCGCTGAATCCGAATTTGACGTCCGTTTTGCCAAATTCCAACTCTAAAAATTGCCGAATGCACCCGAAAAGGTGTTCTTAGTCCAAATTCCGCGCCGAGTCCAATTTTAATATCCGTTTTGCGCGAAGACACCCCTAAATATTCGATGGGGGTCAGCCGATCACCCATGTGATCCATTTAAGCTTGAAGTCCAACACTTGTGTCCAATTATGCCCCAAACACCTCCAACACACCGCGTAGGCCTCCAATAGCCACCCCAACGCACCGCAACAGCTCTGCGGAGATCCAGGTCATCACAGGTACTGCCTGTTCTGCCGTCGAACTCAAGAGCCCAGTAATTGATTGGCACACGGCTCGATCTCAATGTAATCAACTGACCGGCACACGGCTCGACCTAATGCCTACTCCGGAGTGGCACTCGAGGGGAGCGACCCACACGAGTAAAGTAACCATTCACAAGTATCTCAATACAGCAGGGCTTAATCATGACTATGCTCAAAGTGGGAAACTCCATCCACACCCAACCCCAATCTGATGCAAAGATCGACATCCGGTCAACCGCCCAATATCCGTGGTTGCCACAACACCCCACAAGTCCACAATCTGGTACAATATCTCCCAGACTCGATAATCTCAACTACACTATCCCAAGCCCCTGCTCGCAACCCGAGCAACATGAACATGTCTAAGTAAAAAGGAGAAAAAGGAATAATCATGGTTTCTCCTAAGTCAAGTCCCAATATGATAGTGTAGCGATAAAAAGTGGCCTATCCAAATGTCCATACAAACATGCAATTGTTCTCATGTAGAATAAAACGAAGAGCATCAAATAGTAACCTCACATAGGATAGATCATATTGTCCTAATGAATAACCAATTACACATGAAAGGCTAAGTGCTAACAATGCATGTTGATAAATCACCACCATAGTATACCAATCCCACATCGATAGGCTAAGAATTAATCAGGATAATTTATTCATGCATGATTTCCAATGGGGTGGCGAAACGATAAATACAAGTCGGGGGTCACTCTAATAGTCCTAGTAAGTCGTAGAAAGAGGTGCTCAACAACCCACCTGGAATGCGCAGATCCGAAATTCGATCGGACTAAAATTTGGCGTGCGTGTTTCCTCAGCTCTTACGGTTCCAACGAATCCAAGAACTCCCAAAAACTTCTCCCGAATCGGCGACGGCAAGCAAAACACTGAAGTGCTGTCCAACAAGTTCGGCAAAAATTAGTGAGCGCGTTGCTCGAGTGTAGAAGCCAATCCGCACATAATTTTCAGCCGGGACCAAAAAGAAAAATGCTCACCTTGATCGTGATGAAAAGTTCCAACTTTTCCTTTCCCTGCGAAACGCTGAACTGTCCACGAAAACTATAACAAAAGCCAGACGCTGCAAAAATTACCAACACAAAATCTGCATTTTACTATTCACTGCAACAGTCCCCAAAAATGAAAATTCTCACCTACGAGGAGTCCTCAAAAAAATATAAAAAAATTACGGTTGCATTTCTCTCAAAGTGCAGATGTCAATTGAGTCCTTAAACTCTCAGTTCCGACAATCGTGGGCCAAGAAAATGCAAGATTACTCTACCTTTGTCCAGAAAATTGCCACAGAAAATGGGGTCCAAAGAAGCTCGAAAAAGTTCCATAAAAACTAAAAATGGAGAGGAGCGACAAACACGAAAATCGAAGACCTACCTCTCGTGGAAATGTCGCTGCAAAAATCGGCTAAAAACTCCCTCAGATCAGCTCAGGGGAGCCCACGGACAAAGCATCGACGGAAAAGACCACAATCGGAGAAGCGTCGATGTCATGCCCCGGGTGTAAATCAGAACCCGAGCCCGTCCACAGATCCGCCGTGCACATGAAATTTTTCGCGTACTCGAAGCGCCAATAACCTGCTCAGATATAAGAGATAATAACAAAGAGCATAAAACAGAGCTGAACTAAAAACTAATACATCTTAAATTGACACTGGAAGTAAAATACAGTACATCTGTAAAAATGATACATTTGTCTCTCCCAGCTCACCAAAAATACTGTAGAGTACTGGGACTTGGTGAAGTGTACCGACCTTGCAAGATGGCGTGGTGCGGAGAAATCACTTCAGACGTGTTCCATATTTGTTTGCAGATGATTTCGGGTTGGTTCGGATCGACGCGGAAGCCCCAGCTTGAATCGGAGTTTTTCCGGGCTTTGTGCGCCGTTAGAGGACTGGTTTGCTAGACCCGCGACTCCACTGTGGTTTGCAGGAATTGGGAAAGGTTTGGAACAGGTGTATTTTCTGTTTACAGATGAGTTCGGGAGGTTTCGGACTGGTGCGGAGACTCCGAAGGCGAAAAGTGAGTTAGAATCGGTAGTTGTGGGAGCCGGTTTTTAGATTGAGTACCTTGATGATTTTACGATTGAGCTAGTTGAGTGGGGAAAACTGTAGACACGTATATTTTTAGATTACAGCGGAGTTCGGAAAGTTCCGGATTGGTGCGGAGGCTCCGAGGGCAAAAAGTGAGTTGGAGTTGGCTTAATTTTAATTAATTAATTAATTAATTTATTAGTGGTCTGTGATGGAATTAGTGAAAGAAAGTGTGAAGAAGGAAATGGAATTTGAAAGAGAGTGTGTTGTGTTGTGGTGTATGGATGGATTTTAGTGTTGGTGTTAGGAGAGTGTTGGAGGTGTATGGGCCCTTTACACCATGCACCATGCACCACACTAATTAATTAAATGCCATGTCATCATCTTCTCTAAAAGCAAAACAGAGTATTTTTTTTGAAACAGAGGAAAGAGTAAATGAAGAAAAAGAAGAAGAAGAAGAAGAATTAAAGGGAAGTAAAAGAGGGTTTTGATCGTCTTGACGGCGCGAATCTATCGCTAGTAGCCGCGTGGTGCCGAGCGGAGCAAGCGTGCGTAGAATCACTTGGAAAGTGCATTGCAGTTTTTAGTGAGAGAGAGAGAGAGAGAGAGAGAGAGAGAGAGAGCTTGAAATGAGCTTGGTGTCAATGTTGGAGGTTTGTGTGTGTGTGGGGGGGGGTTAGTTGTGGTCTTTGTGAGGAGGTGGGCTGGCTGAGGCCACCGCACGGGCACCGCTTGGACGCTGCGCAGGTGCGCGGGGGCGCGCATGGCGCCGCGCGGGTGCTGCGCGGGAGTGCGCAGGGCGCCACGCGGGCGCAGCCAGGGCGTCGCGCAGTGACGCGTGGGGTTGGTGGTTGGCTTGGAGTTCCGGAATCGAGAGGGAGGTACCGGAACTAGCCTTTGGGTTGTAGAGTACTGGAATTTCGGTTAGTGCACCGAACCTCGCGAGATGACGTGGTGCGGAGAAATCGCCTTGAGCGTGTTCCATATGTGTTTACAGTTGAATTCGAGTCGACTCGGATCAACGCGGAAGCCCAGGGTCGATCCGGGGTTTTCCGGGCATTGTCCGCCGTTAGAGAACTGGTTTCGGGAAGCCTTGACTTCGCTGTGGTGTGCAGAAATATTGGGAAACACTTGGAACGTATGTATTTTCAGATTACAGCGGAGTTCGGGAGGTTCCGAACTGACACGGAGCTTCCGAAGGCGAAAAGTGAGTTGGAACTGGCAGTTTTGGAGCCAGTTTTTGGATTGAGCACACCGACTCCACGGTTGAGTTTTTTGAGAAGAAAAAGCTTTGAGCATGTGTATTTTCATATTACAGCGGGGTTCGGAAGGTTCTGGACTGGTGCGGAGGCCCCGAAGGCAAAAAGTGAGTTGACGGGGGGCTTAATTGGATTATTTAATTGATTAATTAATTAAATTGTTTTGACTGTGTAGGAATTTGAGAAGGAATTAGAGAATAAGGATGTGTGTGTGAGGGTGGTCTTGGCTTGGTTAAGTGTTGGTGTTGGGAAGTGTTTTGGAGTTACTTGACTTTATGGACCATGCACCCTACACCCGCTTCTCTAATTAATTAGCACCATGCCACGTAGGCATCTTCTTCCCTGTTTCAAAACAGAGGAATTAAGCCTCAAGCAGAGGAAAGAAAAAATGGGAGAAGAAGGCATTGAAGAAGAGGTTTTGAGGTGAATTAAAATAGGGAAATGAGAGAGGTGATGAAGTGCTCGTAGTGTGGACCGACCGTCGGAAGCCGAGCGGAGCACGCGCGTGTCGAGCCTCGTGGAGGTACTATGCAGTTTTTAGTGAGAGAAAGAGAAAGCTTGGTTTTTAATTATGGAGTTAAATTGGATCTTTCTAGTTGCTGAATTGGTTTTGTTTGCTGTCCAGGAGTGGAGGGTGACCAGCAGAGGGTGCCGCGCGGGCGCGCAGAGGCACCGCGCGCGGCCGGTGAGGTTGCTGCGTGGGGGGCGCAAGTGGGCGCTGCGCGCAGCCGCCGCAAGCGGCACGCGCCTGCGGCCGCGCGCATGAGGGCGCGCGCTGCATGCGGCCGCGCGCATGTGGGTGTGCGCTGCATGCGGCCGCGCGCATGCGGCCGCGCGCATGAGTGCGCGCGCTGCATGCAGGCGCGCGCACGCGGGCGCGCGCAGTGAGCGCGCGCAGCAGTGGGCGCCGCGCTTGTGGGCCTTTAAGCGGGCCTTTGGTCTTTTGGTGTTGTTAAGCTTGGGCATTTTGGTCTTTTCACTGTGCCAACCCTCCAATTCACCCTGGGGACTCCCTTTCTCTATTTACTTATGGACTCCTCCTCCCTTCTTCCCTGGGAAAGGAGAGAGAGGAATAGAAAGAGAGAAAAGAAATGAGAAAAAATTAAGGAAAAGAAAAGAGAAGAAGAGGGAATAAAAGAAAAGCAAGCAAGGTGTTCTTGTGTGGTCTTGATGCTTGGAACTGGACGGAGCCGCGCACGCGTCGGCTGTGAGGTACATTGTTGGATTTGTTTCGAGCATGGGTTTTTGGATTTATTGATGGGTTTACTTAAGTGTGAGCTGAATGGATTTTATTTCCTTCCATCTCATTCCATGCTTGCACCTTGGGAGCCACTTGGGTGCTGTTGGCTGAGCTTTGGATTTTTTACTGCGCGGAGCCGAGGGCATGCGCGCATGCTGTGAGTGGTCAACGAGGGAGCTGGAGCACGCCGGATTTTTATTAGAGGACTTGAGAGAGAGTTGTTCGAGCTTCCGGGATTTTTTCCGGGATTTGCGACGGTGTCGCGCGCGCGCGGCGTGGTTTTCGTTTTTCAGCAGTTTGACAGTGTGCAAGTTCGGCGCTTCACCGACTTCAGCGATTGCCTGCGGAATGCATTTGAGGTGGGTTGGAATTTCTCCAAAATATGTGGAATGCCCTTTAAAGCTATTGAATGCAAGTTGATCATGTATATTATGTTATTTTCCCTGTTTTTAAATCTGATAGTTGCCTGGAATTTTCTGTAAAATTCATTGGAACCCCGGATTATTTTTATTAGACGCCTGATACTATAGGATACTAGACTGCATGTTCTGTTGGCATTATTGTTGTACCCTGATCGTTTTAAAAATCGAGAAAGTCCGTTTTAAGGAAAGTTAGCATTCTTAAAGGAGGTTTTTTTAAAATTATGAGTTCGCCAGAGGTATGGCATAGATTCAGGGTGCTTTGGACCTCGTGCCTGGGGGCCGAGTGATCCCTTTTGAGTTTTGGGATGAGTTCTAGTGTCATGTGGATTTGAGTTTCCTTGTGGGTTGAGGAGATTACTCTTGATCATGAGTTATGTATCTATGATTTGATAGTGGAGGTGGTTCTCCCACTTAGTTATGAGAGTTTTGGGGTTCTGGCAGATCGAGTCGTGGAGGTTTCCCGACTTAGCCATGGGTTGTGCATTATCAGATTGAGTCGTTGAGGGTTCTCCGACAGATCATGTGAGGATTTGGACTTTTCCTGTTTGAGACGTGGAGTCTTTTCCGACTGAGTTGTGCTTTTGAGCATCGAGTTGCCGATCTGATTGATCGTGGACTATGGCCTACTTATGCTGCTTGCTGAGACAGATGAGACATGATTGTTACTCGGTGGGGTCGCTCCCCTCGGGTCACGCTCCGGATGCGTAGATATGTTGATGCCCCTGGCCGAGTTACCAGGTGGATATTTGCCCCTGGCCGAGTTACCAGGTGGATACTTGCCCCTGGCCGAGTTACCAGGTGGATACCTACCCCTGGCCGAGTTACCAGGTGGTTACCTACCCCTGGCCGAGTTACCAGGTGGTTACCTGCCCCTGGCCGAGTTACCAGGTGGCTACTTGAGTGAGATTGAGATAGTCGGATAGGACGCCCCACGTAATTCCCGTCCTCATGTGGATGTGTGGTAGTGGGCAGGTGTGTTCCTAGTCGACAGGCGCAGGCTTGACTGGACCCTATGTGGCAGTCATTGGGATTGGGTGTTATGAGCGGGTGGTTTCATTTTATGTTCGTAGATGTTTTTCCTTCAGCATTGATACTGAGGCATTTTAGCAGTAGCGAGAGTATGCATAGCATGTTTATGATAGAGTTTCCTTTTGAGCATTATGTTGAGACATATTAGCTGTAGTTTTTCTTCAGCTTTTTATCTATCTATCTATCTATCTGCATATCTATCTGTTTTGCCTCCAGTAGACTTAGTGGGCATACCGTGGATGTTGGGACGGTACCCACTGAGATCTGCCTTCTGCAGTAGATCTCACACCCGCTGCGGTGACAGGTTGAGGTAGCTGTTCCGGCTTGGTTCGCACGGAGACAGCAGATCGAGGTGAGGACGTGGCCGAGTAGTTCTTTACCAGCATTGGGAGTCAGAGGTAGATGTACCCGATTTTATTTTTATGACCCCACTTTTGTACTGGACTTTCTATGGGACTTGTTGAAGATTGTTTTTATCTTCATAGCTAGATGGACTATGTATTGAGGATTTTCTTTTATCCAATTGTTCAGTTGATTTCTGTAGCTATTAGTTCTTTTTTTATCTCTGATACCTGTTTAGCTATAGATCTTTTGCAGGGTAGACGCTTCGTCTGTGCGGCACTTTCCGCACAGACGGCGGATCTGTTGGCGAGCCCGGGTCGCAGTTCGACCCCGGGGCGTGACAGATTTAGGTGGTATCAGAGCCTAGGTGTATAGGTCGTTGAGGACTTAGTGTGATGACCTGGATCTCTGCAGAGTTGTGGTAGGGTCATCGGTGACTTCGGGGGAGCCTGTTCTGTGTTTCGGGAGGTGTTGGGCATGATTAGATACAAGTGTTGAACCTCGAGCTTTATTGGATCACTTGGGTAACCGGAAGACCCCGTCGGATGTTTAGAAGTGTTTTCGCGCAAATCGGATATCAAATTTGGACTCGGCGTGAAATTCGGATTGAAAATACCTTTCCGGGAGCCTCCGGCAAATTTTAGGATTGGAATTTGGCAAAACGGACGGCGAATTTGGATTCAGCGCGCGAAAATGGTCAAAACGGACTACCCACTTTTATTTTTGGTGCTCGGGTACTGTTCACGGCCGGAACAGTACTTTCCGGCGATCGCCGGCGGCCGGCGGCGGCGGCGGGCAGCGCCGGCGGGCGGCGGCGCGGCCTCGGGCAGGCGGCACAGCGGCGGCGCGCGGCGCGGGCAGCGCGCGGGCGCGCGGGCAGGCGGCCGGTCCACGCGGCCCGAGCGTGCACCGTGGCGGTGCCACGTGGCGGATGGTGGTTGGGCGGCTCACAGCGCGCGGTCCACGGAGTTCTTCGGGTGCACGGTGGACCGGTCAGTGGACACGTGGCGTTACGTGATTGGTGCGGTGTTGTGCTCCCGGTCCACGCAATGGGTGGAGCAGGTGCCGTACGCGACGTGCGGGCAGGTGCGACGTGCGCGGTCCACGGCGCGGTGCACGGTGGGTGTGGCCACGTGGCGCGTCGTCATTGGCGGGCGCACGTGCACCGGGCGCAGTGGAATTTTTTGAGGACACGATGGGTATTTTCCGAAAAGATTTTCTGGTTTTTCCCTTAAGTGCAACCCGAGGGCTCTTCAAGGGGGATTTTCGACCCCTTCGAGACCTCAGCTCGAAGGGGAGGTGAGAAGGAGATTTCTTCTCCTTCAAGTGAGGATTACACCCGCCAAGTTTCAGGATTTTAGGAGGCTCAAATCCCGAGGTTTTGGATTTTACGGCGCGGCGCGACGTTGCATTTCCTGTGTTCTTCTTCGGCGCAGCAGCAGTGTTTTAGCTCTCCTGGTCTACCCCGAGATCATTCTTCTGTGATTTTTGCGCCGTTGGCTTCACAACAGGTAGGGCTTCAACTTCTATTTTGATCGCGCAATCTCATTTTGACTCCTTGGCACGGATCCCGAGGCATTAATGTGACCCCTTTTTCTGTGAGGAATGTGAGGACAGCATCGGAGTATTTTGGCCGTATCTTCGCGCACGAGCGTCTGACGGAGACGAGCTTATACAACTTTTTCATCTACAGATCGCAAGGAACGCGCTCGTATTTTTCTTGGAATTTTATGAGATTTATTTCGAGGTGAAAATCACTGTTTTCTCAGTGTACAGTGCGCAGTCTTTTTCCACAGTTTGTTGTTTGGATCACCACCTTGCCGGATTTTTATCTTGACTTACCGAACTCTGATTTGGGCGTGCAAGGTACCGTTGCGAAGCTAGCGACGCAAGGATCGCTGTGATATTTTTCTTGGAATTTTCTGGGCACTTTCTGCAGGTGATAATTTAACAGTTTCGAATCCGAGGTTGTATGTGGTTATAAGAGAATTAATTGGGAGCCTAAGTGTAATTAGTGAGCTTTGTATTGTATCAGGAATATTACGGGTGTGCTAAAATTGTGGGAGCAAGGATTTGGAGTTTTTGGTATTTTCAGCTGTACGGATTTGGACAGTTGCACTTCAGGTGGGTGGTTGCTTTATCCCTCTTTTCTGACTTACCCACTAGGAGTATTAGAGAGATCCTTCTTGGACATCCATGATTGATAATTGTAATTGTGACTTGCATGCTTGTGGATATCTGATAGTGGTTGGGACTTGTACATGTTTGTATGGATAGAATGTTAGCGTTTAAACTTGCATGTGGAATGGAATATTTATTTTGGACTATATGATTATCCTGTTAGTGGTTGGTACTATTTGAGGATTTTATGACATGCATAGGTGAATAGTGATGCTTTATTATGGAACATGGATTATAGACATGTGTGGTTGGATAATGTTTTAGCATGATGGTTATATCTATGCGGAGCTATTAATTGTTACACATGTGGAACCACTATTGGACACCTTTTCCTTTATTTCCTTGAGAACACTTGCATGCTTGTATGGACATCTAGATAGGCCATCTTTTATCGCTACACTTTCATGCTGGAACTTGACTTAGGAGAAACCTTGTTTGCTTCTTTTCTCCTTTTCGTTAGTCAGGTGGTTCTTGTTGCTCGGGTTTGAGCAGGGGTTTGGGATAGTGTAGCCGGGGCCTGGATTGTGGATTATGGGTTTTGTGGCAACCGCGGATAGTGGGCGGTTGACCAGATGTCGGATGTGGGACATGATTGTGATTGTGGGTATTACGGCGATCGCGGATTTTGGGCGATCGACCGGATGTTCATTTGTGCATCAGATTTGGGGGATCTGTGTTTCTTTTAGTGGAGGGTGTGTTCCACTGGGGCTTTACAGTTATGATTTACTCCTGCTTTTGGTACTTATTTTACCGGCGCGGTTATTGCCCGGTAGTGCTTTCCTCGAGTGGGTCGCTCCCCTCGAGTTCCCCTCCGGAGGCCGGGGTCAGACAGTTATTGACGGTTTTGCTATCACATCGGCGCGGCTTATTTGCCCGATGATGAGGGCGGCAGCAGGAGCTTTGCTATCACATCGGCGCGGCTTTCTTGCCCGATGATGAGGGCGGTACAGATTGGGTTCATCTGGGACGGTTGGTTATTGTTTCTTACGGTTATTCCAGTCTAGGACTGCATTTTAGAGGCATAGTAGTGGTAGATCTCCCTTTTTCAGCAGTTTCATTTCTTACCACTCTTCTTTCCTTTTCGCCTCTGGTAGACCTAGTGGGTGCGTCAGAGTTTGAGGTTTTACCCACTAGGGGAGGCTACTGGTTTACTAGTAGTTCTCACCCCCATTCTTCTTTCCTCTTTTTCTTCTTCCTTGTTTTGCAGAGTCTTCTGCGGGTGCTACTGGACTTTCAGTGGCGGGTCGAGGAGAGAGGACGGCTGTGTAGATAGATCTCGAGGCAGGATGAGCGTGTTAGCTGGACTGTTGGTGTACCCAGGTTTTCCTCAGACGGTTGTACTTTCACTTTTGGGACTGGCTTTTGCCAGCAGGTTGTATTTATTTATTGTGAGCTGGGAGAGACTGATGTATCATTTATACAGATGTATTGTATTTTATTTCCAGCTTCAGTCTGAGATGTATTAGTTTTAGTTCAGCTCTGTTTTTATTGCTCTTTTATTATATCTTTTATATCTGAGCAGGTTGTTGGCGCTTCGTGTACGCGGGAAATACCGTGTGCACGGCGGATCTGTAGACGGGCCCGGGTTCTGGTTTACACCCGGGGCGTGACAGATTAAGTTGGTATCAGAGCTTAGGGATAGGTCAGTTGGGACTTAGGAAACCCTAGGCTTATGGCGGGCCCTAGGATGTTAGGGTGTGAGAGACGCGACATTTTGCGAAAGTCGGTGATTTATTTATTTGACTCTTCCTGTGAGTGAAGAGGGATCGACATATCCTATTTTTGTTGGACAGTTATGTTGGCTGCAGACAACATAAAGTTACAAAAATAGGGGGATGTCTTTGACTTTCGCTAGATTGGGTCGAGTGTTGGGGTGTGCTGATTTGCGGTTTTGTCGTGGTGAGCGGTGTCTCCCCGACGTTGGGCCCTGACCCGGGTGCACCTTGGTGCGGCAGTTGGGTCTGGGCTGGTTGTTTCGGGCCGGATACCCAGATTGGGGTCTGAGAGCTCCGGACCCGAAGGGTAGTAGTGTTGGGGGGCAGATCAGCAGCGCAGTGGCACAGTTCTCGGAGCAGTGGCACAGTTGTCGGAGCAGCGCAGAGCAGTCGGAGCAGTGACACAGTTGTCGGAGCAGCGCAGTGGCACAGTTGTCGGAGCAGCGCAGTGGCACAGTTGTCGGAGCAGCGCAGTGGCACA
Source organism: Tillandsia fasciculata (assembly GCA_029168755.2). Classification (NCBI taxonomy): domain Eukaryota; kingdom Viridiplantae; phylum Streptophyta; class Magnoliopsida; order Poales; family Bromeliaceae; genus Tillandsia; species Tillandsia fasciculata. The sequence goes on along the minus strand of CM054944.1, from coordinate 11,978,398 downwards.
GTTGTCGGAGTAGCGAGTAGCCCCTCCGTGCCGACGTTTAGTGTTGAGGCACCGAGGCAGGGTGGATAGTTGACAGCGGGTAAGCTGTGGGATTGCAACGATCGAGTGAGCCAGTTTTGGCGGATGAGTCATCCAGATTCGTGGATTGAGTATGGAGCCCTTGGAGGCAGGGTCTTGTTCGGTGGGGGGATAGAGAGTACTTGGAGGCTCTTTATGTCAAGAGTTAACGCAGTTGCTGAACTGCACGCTCCATGTGTAGAGGGACGGGGCGCATAGGATACGAGTGTTTGAGAGTGGATTGCGCCAAGATACCTTTTAACTCATTGGGTCCCTCCAGTACGGATTAGGGACGCCTCATTGGAGTAGGCGCCGGGTGTGGAGCGTGGTATTGTAGTTCCTTTGGGTTGGGATCTACCGCCTGAGGCGAGTTCTGATTGAGGCGCTTGGCGCCGGGTGATGGAGGACAGATCAGTCGGTGGAGGCATTCCTGATTTCTTTTTCCAGGATAGTGGATTTCTGAGACTGTCGGAGCACATATGTTACAGTGGTCGGTGTGGTGGTACTTGTTGGGCTGGCGGGTTCAGTTTTCTTTCGCGGCGGTTGATTATGCCGCAAGGACAGTTTTCTTGGGGAGCCAGGCCCGGAGGTGTTGGTGCACTTGGGTTACTTGAGGGTTATCTTCGCCTCTATAGTTTTGACTTCGGGAGCGAGGCGGGTGTTTCACAGTGGATGAGTAGACTCTTGGCTGGTGTGGTTGAGGGACCTACGGCGACGCTGGAACTCGGGGATACCCCCTTTGGTTGCGAGTTCCCAGCTGTTCTCCTATCGGAGTGGTCTTGCATGTCACTAGTTTGGGAGTTGAGGACACAACTCCAGGATTCGATGTTTTGGAAGTTTGTCAGATCAAGTGTGTCGCCTTTGGGGCGTCGGTGCTATTCGAGTTATGGAAGGTTGGTTCACTTCGGCTTTGCGTGGATCCCCGGGAATTAGATGAAGTGACCATCTGGAGCTAGTACCCTTGTCGAGCATGGTGGATTTGCAATCTGGTTTTTTCGACTGCATATGGCTGTGTGTTGATGCCGGAGAGTTGGGGAATTGCTTTTACACCCCGACGGTTTAAAGATTAGAGATCAGAGTCTACGTGATCAGTTGGGGGACTTATATTGGATACCTTGGGAGTACAGAGGTATTGGGATCAAGCTTTTGTGTCCATGGACTTGTGGTTGGATTATCGTGTCCCTGGAGGAGGTATTTGACAGCTTGGGGAGCTTGAGTGGCGGATGATCGGATAATTACCCCCTCTATCTGGTTGAGATTCCGTGTTGAGGAACGACTTTAGTTTCGAGGACGAAACTTTCTTTTAGTGGGGGAGGATGTGATGACCTGGATCTCTGCAGAGTTGTGGTAGGGTCATCGGTGACTTCGGGGGAGCCTGTTCTGTGTTTCGGGAGGTGTTGGGCATGATTAGATACAAGTGTTGAACCTCGAGCTTTATTGGATCACTTGGGTAACCGAAAGACCCCGTCGGATGTTTAGAAGTGTTTTCGCGCAAATCGGATATCAAATTTGGACTCGGCGTGAAATTCGGATTGAAAATACCTTTCCGGGAGCCTCCGGCAAATTTTAGGATTGGAATTTGGCAAAACGGACGGCGAATTTGGATTCAGCGCGCGAAAACGGTCAAAACGGACTACCCACTTTTATTTTTGGTGCTCGGGTACTGTTCACGGCCGGAACAGTACTTTCCGGCGATCGCCGGCGGCCGGCGGCGGCGGCGGGCAGCGCCGGCGGGCGGCGGCGCGGCCTCGGGCAGGCGGCACAGCGGCGGCGCGCGGCGCGGGCAGCGCGCGGGCGCGCGGGCAGGCGCGGCGGTCCACGCGGCCCGAGCGTGCACCGTGGCGGTGCCACGTGGCGGATGGTGGTTGGGCGGCTCACAGCGCGCGGTCCACGGAGTTCTTCGGGTGCACGGTGGACCGGTCAGTGGACACGTGGCGTTACGTGATTGGTGCGGTGTTGTGCTCCCGGTCCACGCAATGGGTGGAGCAGGTGTCGTACGCGACGTGCGGGCAGGTGCGACGTGCGCGGTCCACGGCGCGGTGCACGGTGGGTGTGGCCACGTGGCGCGTCGTCATTGGCGGGCGCACGTGCACCGGGCGTAGTGGAATTTTTTGAGGACACGATGGGTATTTTCCGAAAAGATTTTCTGGTTTTTCCCTTAAGTGCAACCCGAGGGCTCTTCAAGGGGGATTTTCGACCCCTTCGAGACCTCAGCTCGAAGGGGAGGTGAGAAGGAGATTTCTTCTCCTTCAAGTGAGGATTACACCCGCCAAGTTTCAGGATTTTAGGAGGCTCAAATCCCGAGGTTTTGGATTTTACGGCGCGGCGCGACGTTGCATTTCCTGTGTTCTTCTTCGGCGCAGCAGCAGTGTTTTAGCTCTCCTGGTCTACCCCAAGATCATTCTTCTGTGATTTTTGCGCCGTTGGCTTCACAACAGGTAGGGCTTCAACTTCTGTTTTGATCGCGCAATCTCATTTTGACTCCTTGGCACGGATCCCGAGGCATTAATGTGACCCCTTTTTCTGTGAGGAATGTGAGGACAGCATCGGAGTATTTTGGCCGTATCTTCGCGCACGAGCGTCTGACGGAGACGAGCTTATACAACTTTTTCATCTACAGATCGCAAGGAACACGCTCGTATTTTTCTTGGAATTTTATGAGATTTATTTCGAGGTGAAAATCACTGTTTTCTCAGTGTACAGTGCGCAGTCTTTTTCCACAGTTTGTTGTTTGGATCACCACCTTGCCGGATTTTTATCTTGACTTACCGAACTCTGATTTGGGCGTGCAAGGTACCGTTGCGAAGCTAGCGACGCAAGGATCGCTGTGATATTTTTCTTGGAATTTTCTGGGCACTTTCTGCAGGTGATAATTTAACAGTTTCGAATCCGAGGTTGTATGTGGTTATAAGAGAATTAATTGGGAGCCTAAGTGTAATTAGTGAGCTTTGTATTGTATCAGGAATATCACGGGTGTGCTAAAATTGTGGGAGCAAGGATTTGGAGTTTTTGGTATTTTCAGCTGTACGGATTTGGACAGTTGCACTTCAGGTGGGTGGTTGCTTTATCCCTCTTTTCTGACTTACCCACTAGGAGTATTAGAGAGATCCTTCTTGGACATCCATGATTGATAATTGTAATTGTGACTTGCATGCTTGTGGATATCTGATGGTGGTTGGGACTTGTACATGTTTGTATGGATAGAATGTTAGCGTTTAAACTTGCATGTGGAATGGAATATTTATTTTGGACTATATGATTATCCTGTTAGTGGTTGGTACTATTTGAGAATTTTATGACATGCATAGGTGAATAGTGATGCTTTATTATGGAACATGGATTATAGACATGTGTGGTTGGATAATGTTTTAGCATGATGGTTATATCTATGCGGAGCTATTAATTGTTACACATGTGGAACCACTATTGGACACCTTTTCCTTTATTTCCTTGAGAACACTTGCATGCTTGTATGGACATCTAGATAGGCCATCTTTTATCGCTACACTTTCATGCTGGAACTTGACTTAGGAGAAACCTTGTTTGCTTCTTTTCTCCTTTTCGTTAGTCAAGTGGTTCTTGTTGCTCGGGTTTGAGCAGGGGTTTGGGATAGTGTAGCCGGGGCCTGGATTGTGGATTATGGGTTTTGTGGCAACCGCGGATAGTGGGCGGTTGACCAGATGTCGGATGTGGGACATGATTGTGATTGTGGGTATTACGGCGATCGCGGATTTTGGGCGATCGACCGGATGTTCATTTGTGCATCAGATTTGGGGGATCTGTGTTTCTTTTAGTGGAGGGTGTGTTCCACCGGGGCTTTACAGTTATGATTTACTCCTGCTTTTGGTACTTATTTTACCGGCGCGGTTATTGCCCGGTAGTGCTTTCCTCGAGTGGGTCGCTCCCCTCGAGTTCCCCTCCGGAGGCCGGGGCCAGACAGTTATTGACGGTTTTGCTATCACATCGGCGCGGCTTATTTGCCCGATGATGAGGGCGGCAGCAGGAGCTTTGCTATCACATCGGCGCGGCTTTCTTGCCCGATGATGAGGGCGGTACAGATTGGGTTCATCTGGGACGGTTGGTTATTGTTTCTTACGGTTATTCCAGTCTAGGACTGCATTTTAGAGGCATAGTAGTGGTAGATCTCCCTTTTTCAGCAGTTTCATTTCTTACCACTCTTCTTTCCTTTTCGCCTCTGGTAGACCTAGTGGGTGCGTCAGAGTTTGAGGTTTTACCCACTAGGGGAGGCTACTGGTTTACTAGTAGTTCTCACCCCCATTCTTCTTTCCTCTTTTTCTTCTTCCTTGTTTTGCAGAGTCTTCTGCGGGTGCTACTGGACTTTCAGTGGCGGGTCGAGGAGAGAGGACGGCTGTGTAGATAGATCTCGAGGCAGGATGAGCGTGTTAGCTGGACTGTTGGTGTACCCAGGTTTTCCTCAGACGGTTGTACTTTCACTTTTGGGACTGGCTTTTGCCAGCAGGTTGTATTTATTTATTGTGAGCTGGGAGAGACTGATGTATCATTTATACAGATGTATTGTATTTTATTTCCAGCTTCAGTCTGAGATGTATTAGTTTTAGTTCAGCTCTGTTTTTATTGCTCTTTTATTATATCTTTTATATCTGAGCAGGTTGTTGGCGCTTCGTGTACGCGGGAAATACCGTGTGCACGGCGGATCTGTAGACGGGCCCGGGTTCCGGTTTACACCTGGGGCGTGACACTTAGAGACCCTAGGCTATTGGTTGGACAGTAGGAGGACTGTCGTGAGAGACGTGATTTTAGCGAGAGTCCTGATTGAGTTGTACCTCCCCCAGAGGATTGGGGCGAGTGATCTTACATGTTATCTCTTTAAAGATGATTATGTTGGCTGCAGACAACATAATGCTTTAGTATGAATAACATGTTATAGACTTTCGCTTGATTGGGTAGAGAGAGTTTGGGTCCTAATGTTTGTTTTGTTGTAGTAGTTTTCGATGCTTCCGAGACGCCGTTCGGCGGCGAGGGCGTGTTTGGCTTTGGATGAGGAACCCCTACAGCGGGAGGCCGAATGGACAGAGCAGAGAAGGGTCTGAGAATTTCGGGCCCAAGTAGCCCAGACGTTTACCTTCGTGTAGAACATAGCTCAGAGATGATAATTTGACATTTTGCATGTAATTCACTGCCAATTTTAAGCCAGAGTTATATATATATATATATATATATATATATATATATATATATATATATATATATAGTTAAACAAAAGATGAGTTCTTTCATACTTATATATATATATATATATATATATATATATATATATATATATATATATATATATATATATATATATATATATATATATATATATAAGTATGAAAGAACTCATCTTTTGTTTAACTTCAAGATGTTCTTCAAGTAATCTCTTATGCATAAATTGTCTTTTGCTTGAAAGCATCTAATAAACAGTTTATATCGGCCTTGTTATTTATTTGCAGATAACGTATCCTTGACACCCAAAACACGAAAGGCTTCGACAAAATGAGTAGCACCCCCTAGTGTGAAAAACCAACTTGCTGAAGCTTGCATGAATCAGAAGCTTGAAATGCTTCTGATTTATTTCATTTTAGGTTTTATTTATTTTTTTAGATTGAAAGCTTTGAATGTAATTTTTAATTGACAATTATATTTTTACTGTGCAAATTCTTATTTGGCTAAATAATTTGGCTTCTTTTGTTTGACAATTGTTGAATGTAATCAAATTTAAAATTATTTGCATGAGTAATTTATTTTTAAATGTCAATTTAAAGAGTCTCAAAATAATTGCCGCTATAGGTCCTATTTACTAGTCATTTAATATGTTTTTAGTGGCAATTATAGATAATTATAGTGGCATTTATAATAGTTGCTATTATATAGTATTTAGCGGCATTTGTTTAGGCTTTTACCAACTGCCGAAATAAATGCCGCAATAACTTTTAGCGACCCTACCAATAGCGGCAATTATTATAATTGCCGTAAAAGTATTTAGCGGCAATTATAATCGCCAGGAAAATAAAAAATAATCGCCGCTAAAAGCCAGTTTTGTTGTAGTGATTGTCCACGAGTTTCCGGATGTGTTTCCACCGGAGCTGACTAGTATGCCGCCGGATAGGGAGATCGAGTTTTTGATTGACGTAGTCCTAGGAACTGCGCCAATCTCTAAGGCTCCTTATCGAATGGCACCGTCTGAGCTGCGAGAGTTGAAGGCGCAACTTCAGGATTTACTGGACAAGGGTTTCGTGAGACCAAGTGTGTCGCCTTGGGGAGCGCCGGTGCTATTCGTGAAGAAGAAGGATGGTTCACTTCGGCTTTGTGTGGATTACCGAGAGTTGAATAAAGTGACCATCAAGAACAAGTACCCTTTACCGCGCATTGATGATTTATTTGATCAGCTGTAAGGGTCTTGTGTCTTCTCCAAGATTGACCTACAGTCTGGTTACCACCAATTAAAGGTGAAGGCCGAGGACGTCCCAAAGACGGCATTCAGGACACGTACGGGCATTATGAGTTCACCGTCATGCCTTTTGGATTGACTAATGCCCCTGCCGCATTTATGGATTTGATGAACAGGATCTTTCGACCTTACCTGGATCGGTTTGTGGTAGTGTTCATCGATGACATCCTGGTTTATTCTCGGAGTGATGTGGAGCACGAGGAGCACCTGAGGATCGTGCTGCAACTTCTAAGAGAGAAGAAGTTGTATGTCAAGTTATCTAAGTGCGAATTTTGGCTTCGAGAGGTTGCCTTTTTGGGCCATGTGATCTCAGTCGCAGGAGTGGCGGTGGACCCGACAAAGATTGAGGCAGTCCAGGATTGGCCCCGACCAACGACGGTAGCAGAGATTCGCAGTTTTATGGGCTTGGCCGGATATTACCGTCGGTTTGTGGAAGGTTTTGCGAAACTTTCCGCACCCCTCACTCGTTTGACGCGTAAAGGAATTAAGTTTATCTGGAGTGAGGATTGCCAGAGGAGCTTTGAGGAATTAAAGAACAGACTGATGTCGGCTCCTATCCTTTCCCTTCCGGTTATGGGGAAAGGATATGTGATTTACAGTGACGCATCGCACAGTGGACTTGGTTGCGTGCTGATGCAGGAGGGTAGGGTAATCGCTTATGCTTCACGGCAACTTAAGGACTATGAAAAGAATTACCCTACCCACGACCTGGAGCTAGCTGCTGTGATTTTCGCACTGAAGTTGTGGCGCCATTACCTGTATGGAGAGCACTGCGAGATTTACACCGACCACAAGAGCTTGAAATACTTGTTCACATAGAAAGAACTCAACTTGAGGCAGTGCAGATGGTTGGAACTGTTAAAGGACTACGATGTGGACATACTCTACCATCCTGGCAAGGCCAACGTGGTCGTTGATGCCCTGAGCAGGAGAGCAGTACAGAGCCTATCCTTGATGATCACCGACCAGGCGCCATTACTTGAGCAGATGAGGCGGTTAGAGCTTGAGGTGGTGTTCCCTGTGGTCTTTGCTAGACTTTTGTCCTTAGTCGTGCAGCCCACTCTGTTAGACAGAATTCGAGAGAAACAGAGTGAGGACCTCCACTTGATGAGGATTCGAGAGCAGATTCAGACTGGAGTGACAGGGGATTTTTCAGTTGATGCTTCGGGAGTACTGCGGTACAGGGACCAAGCTTGCATGCCTTTGGACTCAGAGATTCGAGAGCAGATCTTGCGGGAGGCCCATTATACACCTTATACCATCCATCCTGGTGGGACTAAGATGTATAAGGACCTCAAGGCACAGTTTTGGTGGAGTGGTATGAAAAGAGACATTAGGAGATTCGTGGCACACTGCTTAACTTGTCAGCAAGTAAAGGCGGAGCATCGTGTACCGGCTGGCAAGTTGCAGAGTCTCCCAATCCCTGAATGGAAGTAGGATCATATCACTATGGACTTTGTCACTGGGTTGCCGAGAGCACAGACTGGAGCGGATGCGATCTGGGTAGTCGTGGACAGACTCACCAAGTCCGCCCACTTTTTACCGGTTCAGATGACTTGGCCGTTGGAGCGACTGGCACAGATGTACTTAGCAGAGGTGGTCAGATTGCACGGGGTACCCATTTCCATCGTATCAGATAGAGACCTGAGGTTTGTCTCGAATTTCTGGAGGAGTTTACAGACGGCCTTGGGGACGCAACTCCGTTTTAGCATAGCATTCCACCCACAGACCGATGGACAGTCAGAGCGCACCATTCAGATCCTCGAGGATATATTGAGAGCATGCGTCCTGGATTTTGGAGGAGGGTGGTACCGATACCTGGGATTGGTTGAGTTTGCGTACAACAACAGCTATCAAGCGAGCATCCAGATGGCTCCGTTTGAAGCGTTGTATGGACGCAAGTGTCGGTCACCCCCATATTGGAGTGATGTAGGTGAGAAAAAGACTTTGGGCCCTGATCTACTGTTAGAGGCAAAGAAAAAGGTCAGATTGATACGACGACATCTCGAGACCGCCCAGAGTCGACAGAGTTATGCTGATACCCGACGGCGAGACTTAGAGTTTCAGGTGGGCGACCATGTCTTTTTGAAAGTCTCGCCTTCGAAAGGGATTCGGAGGTTTGGGATTCGCGAAAAACTGAGCCCTCGGTATATTGGACCTTTTAAGGTATTGGAGCGCGTAGGGCCAGTTGCCTATAGGCTTGCACTCCCTCCCAGACTTGCTGGTGTTCACGATGTGTTTCATGTATCTACTCTGAGGAGGTATGTTTACGACCCGTCGCACATCATTGATTTCGCCCCCCCTGGAGATCGCTGAGGACTTGAGCTATGTCGAGCGGTCGTTGCGCAGCCGGGCCATTCCTTATGTGAAGATTCTGTGGAGCAACCAGAGCGAGCGCGAGGCTACTTGGGAGCTGGAGTCAGCGATGATGGATGCCAACCCCCACTTGTTCGAGGCCCCGGTTTGAGGTATGACTTTTGTTTCGAGGACGAAACTTTTTTTAGTAGGGGAGGATGTGATGGTCCAGATTCCTATGCTCTATTTCCCGTGAATCCAATGTGCAAAACACCTGTTGATGGTGTGACTGGTCCACAAGGTATCAAAGTGATAGCACAGATGGACCCATTGAGGTATTTATTGTCAGCTTGGCCTTCGGCTGCATTTGCTGAATTTTAGAAAAGATTTTGGGCCAAACGGAGGTCGTAGTTGGATTCAGCGTGGAAAAATGCTTAAAAACGGCTATTTGCTTATTAAATTCTGAGTCCGGATGCCAAAAAAGGGACTCCCGGAAGTTTTTAGTGGTTTCTGGTGCATGGGGGGGACCGTGGACCGCCGGATTGCCACGTGGCGGCCCGTCATTGGCCGGTCCGCAGCACTCGGTCGATGGAGTGCCGCGGTTGGGTGCACGAGCCCGGCGCAGGGACACGTGGCAGGCTGGGATAGGTCGGCTTTCAGTGCGCGGTCCACGGGATTCGAGCGGCGGGTGCATGGTTTGAGCGGCGGTGCAGGGAATTTGGGCGGGAGCCACGTTTCGATCAGTGGTTGGCTGGTGCTGGGTGCGCGGTCCACGGAGTCCCCCGCGCATGTGCATGGACTTGGCGCAGGGACACGTGGTGGCAGGCTATTGGTGGGCTCACAAGGCGCGGCACACGAGGGGCGCGGGCTGGCGCCTTGGGGCGCGTGCCTGGCAGGCGGTTTGGCTGCGCCTGCCCGCGCGCCTAACCGCGACAGTGCAGGGACGCGTGGCGCCCGGCCATTCGCGGGCGCCAGTCGCCCGCCTGCTCGGTGGGTGCCACGTGTCGGCGCCGGACGCGCCCCACACAGCTGTTTGCTGTGCGGGACACGCGTCCCTCACCCGGGTGGGCCACGCGGCGGTTTCTGGCGCGCCCCGCACAGCTGTTTGCTGTGCGGGACACGTGTCAGCGCCAGGAACTTTCGGACGCGTCGGACCGAGCCCCGTCCGACCCTCCTGGCGGATTCGGGCGCCCGAAAATTGGGCCCGAATCCGCCAGGCCCACTTATAGGGGATTTTGGCTATAAATTGGGTTTTGGGGCCTATTTTCTTCTCTTCTGGGCAGTTTTTCACAGAGGTTCCTTCTAGGCATTTCTTCCTCCACCAGAGCTACACCCCTCAGTGCATTCTTGGGATTTTTCGTGGCACGCATCCCGAGGTTCTCTATTTTACGGCGCGGCGTGATGCTCGTTCACCGGCTACCCGTTTCGTCACATTTCAGTGCGCGGACTCCCCCGGCTTACCCCGAGCTCCGATTCAGGCAATTTTCACGCCGTTGGATTCTCGACTGGTAGGACTCCGATTTCTCTGTTTGGAGTTTTCCCTCTTTTCGAGGTTATCTTAGAGTTCTCAGAGCTTTTTTGACCTTTTTTCTTTTGCGGAGTTTTGGATAGCGCTGCAGTATTTTGACGATATCTTCGCGCCCAGGCATCGGATTGGGGCGACTCAGGGGGCGTTTTGCATCTACACATCACGAGGAATATCTCCAAAATTTTTTGGAATTTTCTGAATTTTTCTCGAAGGTGAAAAGTCCCTGTTTACAGAACCTTATGTTTCAGTTTTTGCGATTGGTTTATTTCGGGGTGATTCCCTTGTCGAATTTGTATCTCAGCGTAGGAAACTCGGATTTGAACGTGCAGGTACTCGTTTCGACCGGTTCGTCGCGAGGATCGTGACAGTATTTTTCCTAGAATTTTTGGGTATATCTCACAGGTGAAAATGGCAAAACTGTGGACTGTTGTATTTTGGGACAGATTTTGGGTTGGAGCATTGTATGATAATTGTGTGTGTTTTTGGGGTATGATGTGCAGTGTTGTGGTGATTTTTGGACCGGGCGTAGACTTCCCTTCTAGGACCAGGATTTAGCGCTCGAGGTGGGTACCGTTGTTAACCTCCTACTTGGGCCTATTGGAGCTATCCCTATGTTACATTGCTAGTAAACCGGTGAAATCACTATAGCATGCTTAATTGAAAGAATGGACTTGTGGTTAGCACTTGCATCTCTAGAGGACTAAGTATTAATAAAATGTTAATTCTTGCAAAAGATATGTTGCCTAAGCCCCTCGGGAAGAGTTTTGCTAAACTATATTATGTTGTATCTATATTGGGACCTCTCATGCATATATATAGACCGACTTATGGAAACTTAGTAAAGTGGAAATTTATTTATATGGCATATCTTTATTTTGTGAGAATTAGAATACTTGAAACCATGTTATTAAATAAAGGACTTTGCATGCTTGAATGGTCACTTAGTTAGGCCACCTTTTTCTGCTACACTATCATGCTGGAACTGACTTAGGAGAAACCATATTTTTATTTCTTTCTCCAGTTATCTAGATTTAGGGGGATAGTGCGCTCGGGTTCGAGCAGGGGCTGGGATAGTTTAGTCGGACATTTGGGATTTGGGACAGGCAGGCTGTGAGGGCAGGGATTGCGGCAACCGCGAATTTTGGGCGGTTGACCGGACAGTGGTTATTGCATCAGATCTGGGGAGAGGATTTGGGCTTTTAGTGGATGGGTTTTCCACTTAGATCAGTGTCATGATCCAGTCTTGCTGACTTATTCTACTGTGATACTTGTTACTGAGGCACTTTACTCGTGTGGGTCGCTCCCCTCGAGTGCCACTCCAGAGTGTGCGGTTTATAGACTTCGAGTCCTTGAGACTCCCATCCCCTATCGGTGTTATGCGTAGGCTGGCATACCCGATTTGGCAGGCATAGCAGGCAGTATCAGTGCTTACTGGTGTATCAATTGGGTCTAGACAGGCAGGCATTTATATTCTGATGCATACATTTAGCTATAATCTTAGCTTGGCACCTTAGAGGCATTGAGTGGTAGGTTCTTCATCAGTAGTCATATTTACAGTTTACCACCTTTGTTTTATTTTTTGCCTCTAGTAGTCTTAGTGGGCATGTCTGAGTTTGAGGTCTACCCACTAGGGGGAGGCTACTGTTTTACAGTAGTTCTCACCCCCACTCTTTTCTCTTGTTCTCTTCCCCTTTGTTTTGCAGAGTCGTCTGCGGGAGTTGCGGGACCATCCTCAGCGGACCGAGGTAAGAAGATCGCGGATTATATAGCGGTCTACCCAGGCACCAGTTTAGCTACTTGATGTACCCCTATACACTCAGATACTCGAACTTTTCATTTCTTTTGGGTCTGACTTCGGCTAGTTGGTTGTATTTGATTAGTGAGCTGGTAGAGACACTTGTATTATTAAGAGTTTACTTCTGTACTTTTACTTTCCAGCTTTATCTGAGATGTATTAGTTGTAGTTTAGCTCTGTTTTATGCTCTTTTATTATATCATTTATATCTGAGCAGGTTACCAGCACTTCGGGTACACGAGAAATTCCGTGTACACGGCGGATGTAGTGTCCCAGGTTCCCCTGTGGTTTTTCCCCTGTTTCGGGGTGTGGAACACCTGTCAGTGGTGTGTGGGGCCCCAACATGTCAAAGTGATGTGTTGTTTGGACTCAGAGAGGATTTGGGAGCAAGCCTGACCTTCGGCTGCCTTTGCCGAATTTTAGGAGTGGATTCAGGCTGAACGGAGGCCGTATTTGGATTCAGCGCGGAAAAACGCTTGAAAACGGCTATTTATTTGTATTTTTCGGAGTCCGGATGCCCAAAAACGGACCCCCCCAAGTTTTCTGCGCAAAATGGTGCATGGGGGGAGCCGTGGACCACCCCGGGACACGTCGCAGCCTCTTATTGGGCCGGCGCGCCACTCTCGGTCCACGGGATGGGCCGCCGGTACACGGTGGACCGGCGGGCTTCCGTTGGACCGGCGCAGCACGCGCGGCGCATGGAACAAGCGCGGGCAGGTCGGGCAGGCTGGGGCAGCGGCGCGGCGCACGGTGCACTGGGGCGCGCCACGTGGCGGCCCCGGGTTGGCGGGTGTACGTGCGCGCGGCGCACCCGCAGGCGCGCGCCTGCGGCCGTACGCGCACGCGCTGCAGGCGTGCAGGCGGCGCGCAGCGGCCGCCGGCGGGCGTGTCGGGCGGGAAAAGGGGGGGGACACGTGGCGCCACGCCATAGGCGGGCGCCACCCACCCCGCCGCCCCCGCAGGGGGCACGTGGCCGCGCCCGGTTCGCCGGGAGCGCTGTCCCCTGTGCGGGGGACACGTGTCGGACGCCCAAGCGGGTCGGACCAAAATTCGGTCCGACCGGGATCCCGTGCGGGATGGGCCGAAGTTGGGCCGAGTTACTGTGCGGGCCCGAAATCGGGCCCGAAAGAACCGGGCGCCCGAATCTGGGACATAATGGTCATTTTTTTGAAATGTTTTTAGTGGGCCTATAAATAGGCCCCCTCCCCTCCTTTTTTCTATTTTTTCGAGAGTTAGAGAGAGAAGGAGAGGGAGTGTACTGTAGCAAAGTTGTTCCTCACTGTGTTTTCTACCTCGTGGTGCGTTCCCAGATTTTCTGGAAGTTCGACAGCGGCGATCCGGATTTTACAGTGTGCCTCGGTTTTCCCCCATTTCGGCCCGTTATCGTCGCATTTCAGTCCGGGGAGTCCCCTGCACAGTACAGGAGTCCTTTTTCGACGATTTCTTCGCCGGTGTGTTCCTGAGAGGTAGGGCTTCGTTTTTCGTGTTGATGATTTTTCTGGATTCCGCAAGTTTGGCACGGTTCCCGAGGTGATTTGACCCCCTATTTTGCTGTTTGGGCTTTTGGACAGCGGCGACTTCGACGAATTGTTTCTCAGCGTAGGAATATCAGATCGAGGCGATTCAAGAGTCGATTTTGGGCTACTTTTCGCGAGGAACGCAACCGTGATTTTTCTGGGATTTTAGGAGCTCGGGACAGAGGTGAAATTTCTCGTTTTGCGTGCTGATTTTTAAAAACAGCAAAAGCTGTTTTGGGAATTGTTGTTTTTACACCGTGTGCAATTGTGTGATGTTGTAGGATACTGTTTCAGCTGACGGTGTGCTTAGAGGACAGCGGGTATTTTCTTGGAGTGTTGTGCACGCTTTTCGAGGTGGGTGGTTGTGTTTCCCCTCTATGTTGACTCGCTCACTAGGAGTAGTAGAACCTCCCAATATTAAATGTGATAGTTAACTTGTGATATTTGAACCTATTGCATTGGCCCCCTAAATTAATTTGGTAGCTTCTATGTGATTAATCTGGGAAAATAAAGTTGGACAATTGCTATATCGTAAACCGCATGCAAATAAGTAACCAACAATATTTTTGTAAAAATAATTCTTCACGTGAAACTTTAGTCTCTTTTCAAATGCTTTTAAAAAGAACACTTGCATGCTTATTTGGACAACTAGTCAGGCCACTATTTTACTGCAGCACTATATTATGGGATTTGACTTAGGAGAAAACATGTTTTATTGTTATTCTTCTCTATCGATGCATGATGCTCGAGTCTGATCGGGATTTTGAGATAGTATTGTCTGGGACAGTTTGGACTTGTCTTAGGGGATTGTGGGGCATAGCGGTGACCGCGAATTTTGGGCGGTTGACCGGATGTTATTATCACATCAGATTGGGGATCGGGGTTGCATTAGTGGATGGAGTATTCCCACTTTGATCATGGTCATGATCCAGTCCTGCTATTGTGAGACATTGGTTACAGAGATGTTGATACAGAGATACTTTACTCGTGTGGGTCGCTCCCCTCGAGTGCCACTCCGGAGTAGGCTTTAGACCGTGTTGGGTTCCGGTCATTCAGACAGTGGAGATACTGAGTTCATGAGATTGATGACAGAGCAGGCAGTGCCAGTTTTTACTGGTGTCTAGATTGGGTTTCTTTGGGCTGTTAGCTTCATTGTTGCATGCATACAGTTATCTTTTGGCACTGCATATTAGAGGCATTGTAGTAGCATTCCTTTTTCAGCAGCCTTTATAGCTTACTACTGTTTCCTCCTTTTGCCTCTTTATTCCTAGTGGGTGCGTCAGCATTTGAGGTTTTTACCCACTAGGGGAGGCTACTGGTTTATCTAGTAGTTCTCACCCCCATTGTTGTTTCTTGTCCTTTTTCCCCCTTTGTTTTGCAGAGTCGACTGTGGGAGCTGCTGGGCCTTCAGCGGCAGATCGAGGTAAGAGGATCGCCGACTAGCTAGATCGTCTACCCCGAGCGAGAGATTAGCTAGACTTTTACTGTACTCCCTTTTTGTATCTCAGACTATAGTAGTTTACTTTTGGGTCTGGCTTTGGCCAGCTGGTTGTATTATTATGGTGAGCTGGGAGTTTATTGTACTTTTATTTCAGCTTTTACTTTATTTCAGTCTGAGATTACTTGTAGTTCTTTCAGTTCAGCTCTGTTGTGCTCTTTTATTGTATATTATATATCTGAGCAGGTTACCAGCGCTTCGTGTACATGGAAAATTCTGTGTGCACGGCGGATCTGTTGGCGAGCCCGGGTTCTGGTTTACACCCGGGGCGTGACAGATTAAGTTGGTATCAGAGCTTAGGTATAGGTCAGTTGGGACTTAGGAAACTCTAGGCTTTTGGCAGACCCTAGGACGATAGGGCGTGAGAGACGTGACATTTTGTGAAAGTCGTTGATTTAATTATTTGACTCTTCCAGTGAGTGAAGAGGGATCGACATACCCAATTTCTGGTGGACAGTTATGTTGGCTGCAGACAACATAAAGTCGCAGAAATAGGGAGATGTCTTTGACTTTCGCTAGATTGGGCCGTGTGGGGTTATGATTCTGATGGTGGTTTCTTGTGACAGGATGCCTCCGCGACGCAGGATGTTGACCCGTTCGCAGCCTTCTTCCTCGGAGCCCGAGCAGCAGGAGTCCGGGCAGGGTCAGCAGTGAGGTGCAGGAGCTACAGGCGCAGATGGCTCAGATGGCAGAGGTTGTTAGGCGCCAGGAGGAGGCCATGAGTCGGCTGACACAGTTGTTAGAGCAGAGGGTGCAGCCAGTTGTAGCACCCCCGGGGAGTTCTCCCGTACCATCTTCCCCTGCTGTGGCTCCCCCAGCTGTACCAGTGACCCCGGCATCCCCTATCGCTCAGGGCACTGGGGGACAGCCCTCTGGATTGACGGGACCACTGACCCCGGCTGAGCAGCGGGAGATGGTAGACTTACTGATGAGGTTCCGCCAGTTTGACCCGCCCCGTTTCTCGGGGCAGAGCGCCGAGCCGTGGGAGGCAGAGTCGTGGATCACGGCGATGGAGCGACGCTTCGAGACGCTGTTCATTGCGGAGCGGTATCAGGTGCTTTTGGCGACGAACTTTTTGGAGCGCAACGCCGAGGCTTGGTGGCGGCGTGTGCGACCGGCTGGTCCGCCTGGGGCTCATCTCTTGTCCTGGGCGGAGTTCCGCAGTCTTCTTCTTGGGGTCTTCTTCCCAGAGAGCGTCCGGCAGAGGCTGGAGGAGCGGTTGAAGAACCTTCGACAGGGCGATCGTCCAGTGCAGGAGTATATTGTGGATTTCAATCAGTTGCTGGCATGTGTACCACACGTAGCTCGAAACGAGGCGCACAGGATTTACATGTTCGAGCGAGGGTTGCGCCGGGAGATCTTTCAGCTAGTTCGCTCGCGCAGGTTGCAGACCTTGGAGGCCTCGATGGAGCAGGCGCTCTATGTAGAGTGCAGGGAGGTAGTGATGGATGAAGTATCTCCAGCTCTCGAAGTGATCCCGGGGGCGAAGAGACCAGCACCGGAGGTTGGGGGACAGACGAGTTCGTGGAGGCCGCCACGACCGCCTCAGCCACAGTCTTCTGGCCAGGGACGGTCTGAGCGGCGAGGGCCTGGTGGATCCCAAAGGCCCCAGCAGCAGCAGCAGCGGAGATCGCAGTCATCGCAGCGCGGATCGCAGCGGCAGTCTCAGCGACAGCGACAGTCCCATCAGCAGCAGCAGCAGTCACGACAGCCGCGGGCCCCCGGCGGTTGTAGTTTTTGTGGAGGTCAGCATCTTCCGGGCACCTGCGACCAGCGGTGGGGTCGTTGCTACGGATGTGGACAGTCCGGGCACATTCGAGCTTCTTGCCCCTTTTCGACCCCTGCCGCCCCTTCTTCAGCATCTGCCCCATCATCATCGCAGCAGCGGTCGACGGCTCAGCGGCCATATGCTCCAGCGAGCAGGCCCTCTTCTTCCCATCCCACAGATTATCGCCCTCCAGCTCAGAGTGGGCGAGTGTATGCTGCACAGGTAGAGGATTCTTCAGCAGCGGACCATGTGGTGGCAGGTATCACCTTACTCTCTGGCATTAGGACTCGTACCTTATTTGATACTGGAGCATCGCATTCTTTTATTAGTAGATCTTTTGCATCATTACATGGGTTAGAGGTAGGACTTTTGCCACGTGCACGAGAGGTTCAGATTCCCGATCACACTTTGCACGTGGAGGAGTGTTGTTGGTCCTGCCCGATGCAGATCGAGTCCTGGATTATGCCAGCAGACCTGTTGGTCTTGAGACAGCTGAGGGACTTTGATGTGGTTCTCGGGATGGACTGGCTGGCTCGGTATTTTGCGACTATTGATTGTGCCGAGAGGACTGTCACTTTTAGAGAGCCAGGCCAGGAGGTGTTGGTGTACCGGGGATGTCAGAGCGCTTTCTTTGCCTCTATGGTTTCGACTTCCCGAGCGAGGCGGATGATTCATCGAGGATGTGTAGCCTTTTTGGCTAGTGTTGTTGAGGGGCCTACGGCGGCACCGGGACTCGGGGATATTCCTATCGTCCGCGAGTTTCCGGATGTGTTTCCACCTGAGCTGACTAGTATGCCGCCCGACAGGGAGATCGAGTTTGTGATTGACGTAGTTCCCGGAACTGCGCCAATCTCTAAGGCTCCTTATCGGATGGCACCGGCTGAGCTGAGAGAGCTTAAGGCACAGCTGCAAGATTTGATGGATAAGGGTTTTATTAGACCCAGTGTGTCGCCCTGGGGAGCGCCGGTGCTATTCGTGAAGAAGAAAGATGGGTCACTTCGACTGTGTGTGGACTACAGGGAGCTGAATAAAGTGACCATCAAGAACAAGTACCCTTTGCCGCGCATCGACGATCTCTTTGATCAGCTGCAAGGGTCTTGTGTCTTCTCCAAGATTGATCCACAGTCTGGTTACCACCAATTAAAGGTGAAGGCCGAGGATATTCCTAAGACTGCTTTCAGATCACGGTACGGGCATTATGAGTTTACAGTTATGCCGTTTGGATTGACTAATGCCCCTGCCGCCTTTATGGACTTGATGAACAGGATATTTCGGCCATTCCTGGATCGATTTGTGGTGGTGTTCATAGATGATATCCTGGTTTACTCCCGGAGCGAGGCCGAGCATGAGGAGCACTTGAGGACTGTGCTACAACTTCTGCGGGAGAAGAAGTTGTATGCCAAGCTGGCGAAGTGCGAGTTTTGGCTTCGGGAGGTAGCTTTCTTGGGCCATGTGATTTCCGCCGCCGGTGTAGCTGTAGACCCGGCGAAGATTGAGGCAGTTCGAGATTGGCCCCGACCGACGACTGTATCAGAGGTGCGCAGCTTCATGGGATTAGCTGGTTATTATCGTCGGTTTGTGGAAGGCTTTGCGAAGCTTTCCACACCCCTCACTCGATTGACGCGTAAAGGGGTTAAGTTTATCTGGAGCGAGGACTGCCAGAAGAGCTTCGAGGAGCTGAAGGACAGACTGATGACCGCTCCTATCCTTTCCCTCCCTGTTATGGGGAAAGGATACGTGATCTACAGTGACGCATCACACAGTGGACTCGGTTGCGTGTTGATGCAGGATGGGAGGGTAATTGCTTATGCATCGAGACAGCTCAAGGATTACGAGAAGAATTACCCTACCCATGATTTGGAGCTCGCTGCCGTGGTGTTTGCACTGAAGCTTTGGCGCCATTACCTGTACGGAGAGCATTGTGAGATCTACACCGACCACAAGAGCTTAAAGTATCTCTCAAAAGGAGCTGAACTTGAGGCAGCGCAGATGGTTAGAGCTGCTAAAGGATTATGATGTGGACATTCTTTACCACCCAGGCAAGGCTAATGTGGTCGCCGATGCATTGAACAGGAGAGCAGTACAGAGTTTGTCTATGTTGATCACGGACCAGGCGCCACTATTAGAGGAGATGAGACGGCTCGAGATAGAGGTTGTGTCCCCTGGGGTCTCTGCTAGACTGACGTCATTAGTCGTGCAGCCCACTCTGCTGGACAGGATCAGGGAGAAACAGAGTGAGGACCCCTACTTGACCAGGATTCGAGATCAGGTTCTGAGTGATCCGTCAGGGGACTTTTCAGTTGATGCTGCGGGAGTACTGAGGTACAGGGACCGAGCATGTGTGCCAGTGGATGCTGAGATCAGAGAGCAGATATTGAGAGAGGCCCATTATACACCTTATACCCTTCATCCTGGGGAGACTAAGATGTATAAGGACCTCAAGGCACACTTTTGGTGGAATGGCATGAAGAGGGATATCGGGAGATTTGTGGCCCAGTGTTTGACTTGTCAGCAAGTAAAAGCTGAGCATCGAGTGCCAGCTGGCAAGTTACAAAGTCTCCCAATCCCTGAGTGGAAATGGGACCACATTACCATGGATTTCGTGGTCGGATTGCCGAGGGCACAGGGCGGAGCAGATGCTATCTGGGTAGTTGTGGATCGACTTACCAAGTCAGCGCACTTCTTGCCTATGCAGACTACTTGGCCACTCGAGCGACTAGCCCAGTTATACCTTGATGAGATTGTGAGATTGCATGGAGTACCCGCCTCCATTGTGTCAGATAGAGATCCGAGGTTTGCCTCGCGTTTTTGGGGGAGTTTGCAGACCGCGATGGGGACTCAGCTCAGATTCAGTACAGCTTTTCATCCACAGACTGATGGGCAGTCAGAGCGGACCATACAGATCTTGGAGGACATGCTGAGGGCTTGCGTCTTGGATTTCGGCGGAGGTTGGATTCGGCACTTATCCTTGGTTGAGTTTGCGTACAACAACAGCTTTCAAGCGAGCATACAGATGGCTCCGTTTGAAGCGTTGTATGGACGCAAGTGCCGATCACCACTTTATTGGAGTGACGTAGGCGAGAGACGGACCTTGGGGCCAGATATACTGCTAGAGGCAGAGGAGAAGGTCCGGGTGATTCGACAGCATCTTCAGACCGCTCAGAGCCGACAGAGGAGCTATGCTGATGTTCGGCGACGAGACTTAGAGTTTCAGGTTGGAGATCATGTATTTCTGAAAGTCTCGCCGTCCAAGGGGATTAGGAGGTTCGGCATTTGCGGGAAACTCAGCCCCCGATACATTGGACCCTTTGAGGTGTTGGAGCGTATCGGACCAGTTGCTTATCGACTTGCACTTCCCCCGAGACTTGCTGGTGTCCATGATGTTTTTCATGTTTCCACTCTGAGGAGGTACGTCTTCGACCCGTCGCACATCATCGACTTTGCGCCCCTCGAGATCAGCGAGGATTTGAGATATGATGAGCGCCCACTGCGGATTCTTGATCGGGAGGTGAAAGAATTGCGCAATCGGACCATCCCCTATGTGAAGATCCTCTGGAGCCATCATGATGAGCGTGAGGCGACATGGGAGCTCGAGTCAGAGATGATGGACGCCTACCCCTACCTGTTCGAGGCTCTGGATTGAGGTATGATTTTTGTTTCGAGGACGAAACTTTTGTTAGTGGGGGAGGATGTAGTGTCCCAGGTTCTCCTGTGGTTTTTCCCCTGTTTCGGGGTGTGGAACACCTGTCAGTGGTGTGTGGGGCCCCAACATGTCAAAGTGATGTGTTGTTTGGACTCAGAGAGGATTTGGGAGCAAGCCTGACCTTCGGCTGCCTTTGCCGAATTTTAGGAGTGGAATCAGGCTGAACGGAGGCCGTATTTGGATTCAGCGTGGAAAAATGCTTGAAAACGGCTATTTATTTGTATTTTTCGGAGTCCGGATGCCCAAAAACGGACCCCCCGAAGTTTTCTGCGCAAAATGGTGCATGGGGGGAGCCGTGGACCACCCGGGACACGTGGCGCCTCTTATTGGGCCGGCGCGCCACTCTCGGTCCACGGGACGGGCCGCCGGTGCACGGTGGACCGGCGGGCCACGTGGCGGCGCCGTTGGGCCGGCGCAGCACGCGCGGCGCATGGAGCAAGCGCGGGCAGCGCGGGCAGGTCGGGCAGGCTGGGGCAGCGGCGCGGCGCACGGTGCACCGGGGCGCGCCACGTGGCGGCCCCGGGTTGGCGGGCGTACGTGCGCGCGGCGCACCCGCAGGCGCGCGCCTGCGGCCGTACGCGCACGCGCTGCAGGCGTGCAGGCGGCGCGCAGCGGCCGCCGGCGGGCGTGTCGGGCGGGAAATGGGGGGACACGTGGCGCCACGCCATAGGCGGGCGCCACCCACCCCGCCGCCCCCGCAGGGGGCACGTGGCCGCGCCCGGTTCGCCGGGCGCGCTGTCCCCTGTGCGGGGGACACGTGTCGGACGCCCAAGCGGGTCGGACCAAAATTCGGTCCGACCGGGATCCCGTGCGGGATGGGCCGCAAGTTGGGCCGAGTTACTGTGCGGGCCCGAAATCGGGCCCGAAAGAACCGGGCGCCCGAATCTGGGACTTATTGGTCATTTTTTTGAAATGTTTTAGTGGGCCTATAAATAGGCCCCCTCCCCTCCTTTTTTCTACTTTTTCCGAGAGTTAGAGAGAGAAAGAGAGGGAGTGCACTGTAGAAAGTTGTTCCTCACTGTTTTTCTACCTCGTGGTGCGTTCCCAGATTTTCTGGAAGATCGACAGCGGCGATCCGGATTTTACAGTGTGCCTCGGTTTTCCCCCATTTTCGGCCCGTTATCGTCGCATTTCAGTCCGAGGAGTCCCCTGCGCAGTACAGGAGTCCTTTTTCGACGATTTCTTCGCCGGTGTGTTCCTGAGAGGTAGGGCTTCGTTTTTCGTGTTGATGATTTTTCTGGATTCCGCAAGTTTGGCACGGTTCCCGAGGTGATTTGACCCCCTATTTTGCTGTTTGGGCTTTTGGACAGCGGCGACTTCGACGAATTGTTTCTCTGCGTAGGAATATCAGATCGAGGCGATTCAAGAGTCGATTTTGGGCTACTTTTCGCGAGGAACGCAACCGTGATTTTTCTGGGATTTTAGGAGCTCGGGACAGAGGTGAAATTCCTCGTTTTGCGTGCTGATTTTTAAAAACAGCAAAAGCTGTTTTGGGAATTGTTGTTTTTACACCGTGTGCAATTGTGTGGTGTTGTAGGATACTGTTTCAGCTGACGGTGTGCTTAGAGGACAGCGGGTATTTTCTTGGAGTGTTGTGCACGCTTTTCGAGGTGGGTGGTTGTGTTTCCCCTCTATGTTGACTCGCTCACTAGGAGTAGTAGAACCTCCCAATATTAAATATGATAGTTAACTTGTGATATTTGAACCTATTGCATTGTCCCCCCTAAATTAATTTGGTAGCTTCTATGTGATGAATCTGGGACAATAAAGTTGGACAATTACTATATCGTAAACCGCATGCAAATAAGTAACCAACAATATTTTTGTAAAAATAATTCTTCACGTGAAACTTTAGTCTCTTTTCAAATGCTTTTAAAAAGAACACTTGCATGCTTATTTGGACAACTAGTCAGGCCACTATTTTACTGCAGCACTATATTATGGGATTTGACTTAGGAGAAAACATGTTTTATTGTTATTCTTCTCTATCGATGCATGATGCTCGAGTCTGATCGGGATTTTGAGATAGTATTGTCTGGGACAGTTTGGACTTGTCTTAGGGGATTGTGGGGCATAGCGGTGACCGCGGATTTTGGGCGGTTGACCGGATGTTATTATCACATCAGATTGGGGATCGGGGTTGCATTAGTGGATGGAGTTTTCCCACTTTGATCATGGTCATGATCCAGTCCTGCTATTGTGAGACATTGGTTACAGAGATATTGATACAGAGATACTTTACTCGTGTGGGTCGCTCCCCTCGAATGCCACTCCGGAGTAGGCTTTAGACCGTGTTGGGTTCCGGTCATTCAGACAGTGGAGATACTGAGTTCATGAGATTGATGACAGAGCAGGCAGTACCAGTTTTTACTGGTGTCTAGATTGGGTTTCTTTGGGCTGTTAGCTTCATTGTTGCATGCATACAGTTATCTTTTGGCACTGCATACTAGAGGCATTGTAGTAGCATTCCTTTTTCAGCAGCCTTTATAGCTTACTACTGTTTCCTCCTTTCGCCTCTTTATTCCTAGTGGGTGCGTCAGCATTTGAGGTTTTTACCCACTAGGGGAGGCTACTGGTTTATCTAGTAGTTCTCACCCCCATTGTTGTTTCTTGTCCTTTTTCCCCCCTTTGTTTTGCAGAGTCGACTGTGGGAGCTGCTGGGCCTTCAGCGGCAGATCGAGGTAAGAGGATCGCCGACTAGCTAGATCGTCTACCCCGAGCGAGAGATTAGCTAGACTTTTACTGTACTCCCTTTTTGTATCTCAGACTATAGTAGTTTACTTTTGGGTCTGGCTTTGGCCAGCTGGTTGTATTATTATGGTGAGCTGGGAGTTTATTGTACTTTTATTTCAGCTTTTACTTTATTTCAGTCTGAGATTACTTGTAGTTCTTTCAGTTCAGCTCTGTTGTGCTCTTTTATTGTATATTATATATCTGAGCAGGTTACCAGCGCTTCGTGTACATGAAAAATTCTGTGTGCACGGCGGATCTGTTGGCGAGCCCGGGTTCTGGTTTACACCCGGGGCGTGACAGCGAATTTGTGGACGAGCTAGGGTTCTGGTTTACACCCGGGGCGTGACACTTTATGTCCGATCAGGTGCGCCCGGGGAGAGGGAAAGCCCTTTACTTCCCGCAGACCTACATTTCACCTTCGAAGGCATGCCCATTTTATTATCTTTTCTTATCTTTTATTTTCTTTCCTCTTGGCACTTAGCCCTTTTGCACTTTATGCATTTGCCTTTATCTTTACTCATAAGCACTTGCTTTTCTTTTCTTTCTCACTCGAACCTTCAGCTCACATTGCCACTGGCAATTTCTTTCACTTTTTCCTTTAAGCATTTAGCTCTTTACGTTCACTTTTAGCCTTTCGAAAGTAGCTCGTCCGACGGGTCACTGCCCAGGGAGTCCTGCTCCACAATGACGAGTCTCAAATTTGAAGGCGCTATTTACATTCTCTTTCTGTTCTCTTTCTCTTAAGCAATTTGCTTGTCTTGCTTATTAAGCCACTTTTAGCTTTCTCTTAAGCTTTATCTTTTTCATTAATTCATCCCTTACCCTAGGTCTTGCCACACGGGTAACTAGAGAGTCTTCTGGACTCTTAAACATTTCTTTTCATTTATTTAACTCAAATTGAAGTTAAAGTTGTTGTCCATTTGCCCAGACACCCTATGACTTTTTAGGGTTATATTTGTTTAATTCTTTAACCTTGGGATCTCATCCTTTTTTTCCTGATTCCTCACTGAATCCTAGAGTTACCTTAACTCTATTTTCCTGTCCCACTTTTAACTTAGAGTTACACTGACTCTAATTTACCTTAGGTTCCCTTTACCTAAGTTCCAAGTCATGCTCATCCTAGAGTTCCTTGACTCTCTATTGATCACTCTATCCAGTGTCCTTAGGTTATCTCCTAAGATAATGCCACTCATTCAACCCTAGGATAACTCCTAAGTTTGATGTCACTCATTAAACCCTGAATCTAGGTTTTCTCCTTGTCTTACTACCAACATGTTCTTTTCCTTATGCTTCCACATGATTCCTAGGGTTATACCCTAACATGATCACAATCATCAATCAATAACCACTTTTACGTAGGCAATTATTCCTCTAAGTCCTTTTACACCTACACATTTATCATCTATCTTTGGCAATCAACAGTTGCACTTTTCATCTGTGTCTATTTACACATGAACATTTATCATCTATCTTTGGCAACCAACAGTTGCACTTTTCATCTGTGTCCATTTACACATGCGATCTTAATCATGATTACCTAACACCTCTAACAGGCTACTACCATGCTTCTAAATCCAAAAGCAAAGGAGCAATGGGAGAGGTCATCCAGTTTCGGGCAGAATCCCCCACCTTGTGGTGTATCCAATTGCTTGTAGACACTTGCAATTGGTCTCCGCGCGATTGCTCTCGTTTTCTTGAGCTTGCACGCAAAACAGTGCACGCCCACTGAAACTACACACAAAATGGTTCACATCGTTAAAGACTACGCCCAAAACGATGCGCGTTCATCCAGGTTGCACACAAAACGGTGCACATACCTTGAGTTTGCACGCGAAACGGTGCACGCCTTTCTTCAAGGTTGCACGCAAAATGGTGCACATTTTTCTAACCCTGCACAAAAAATGGTGCACAACATTAGATACGGCACGCAAAACGGTGCACGTCAATTCAACCTGCACGCAAAACAAAACACGTACCTCGGATTTGCACGCAAAATAATGCACGTTTCTTTTAAAAGTTGCACGCCAAACAGTGCACGCTTTTTGAGTCCGCACGCAAAACGGTGCATATCCTCCCCAAGCTTGCACGTAAAACGGTGCACCACGACATGCCCGGCGATACTTCGCATAGTAAAATGGCACAGTAAAACTCGGTCCCTAACACGCACAAGGGCATGGGGTCAAATCCAAATCCAAAAAGGAAAACTCAAAACTGTGCCAAAACACCCCCAAAATCACATACAGGACCTACCTCGACATCGTCGCGCCGTCCAACGCGTGCACACGCGTCCATCCGGTTCCCAGAATTTTCTCAGAATTTTCTGACACTGAATTTTCTGCTAAAAATCTGGGCCCACTTTCTCATATAAAATCCAGATTCCTTATTTTTATCCCGATTTGGGCCCAATTCACTTCCAAATCATTCTTTACTTCTCTAAGCTCAATAAAAATGGTATTTCCTATCATTTTTATTTATATTTGCTCATATACCAAAGGTCTGGTACACTACATTAAGGCTGTTATCCTCTGACATATTCACGGTAGAAGACGGTAAAGATTACATGAGGGTCCTACCGAGCGTGCCAATAAGGTTGTTGGGGTCGAAAATGTCGGTCACCGATCGGCCCCGGGGTGTTCGTTTGACCATCTGAATGTGAATGCACCGCATGCCAATGGATCAAGCGAGATTGGGCCGAGGAGGGATCTGCTCGGCCGGGTTCTCCTCACTCAACTCTCACGTCTGTTCGGCTTAGATTTGCCGAATCGGGATATAGAGGTGAGGAAAGGCTGAGTCCGGCCTAGAGTAGCTGACTTAGAGAAAATAGACAAATAATTGACACAGCTAAGGAGCCGATAAGGAATTGTATTGCTTAGAAAGGGGATACAACGAGGAGGAAAGGGATAGAAATTACAAGTAATCTACTCTTAGAAAATACGGTAAATTTATCTAGGAAAGAAGTAAATGCAGATATGAAAGATATAAAAAAGCAGGGGTGGTCCTGGCTTATGAGGTTGCAGGACCCCTTCTTCTTTGATGGTTCGGGTATTTATACATTCCCGAACCATGAGTATGATCGCCGATTTTGAATTATCGGCGTGATTTGGGGAGAGATATCGAGAAATCCTAAAGTACTTCCTTTTACCTTAATTCTCCTTAAAAGGTTAGTAGTTATTTTTTCGTCTAGGTTCATCCCCTAATTATTGCACCGAAGCGTGATCCTCAGCACTTTCCAATGCTGGGCGCTGCTTGCCATTTCGGGAACCGTTACGAGATTCGCCCCCAAATCTTGCACTCTTTTCTTTCGAGGTCCTTCCTTCTTCGTCTTGATCAATCGAAGGTTGACTCCGACTCCGCCTTCTTCGTCGTTTGATCGGGGTAGTTGGATGCCTTCCTTCAGCCGAAGTCAACCCCGAATGATGTGATAATCTTTGCGTCGGCTGCTTCTCCTATCGGCTGATACCTCCAACCGATAGTATGTTGCGTACTGCATGCCTTCGTACTTGAGGCCGGTCCCAATCGAGATGCGAGTCTCTCTGTGTTGACTCAAACTCCCGTCGGTAAATGTCCTTCAACCGAAGGTATACGCCACGTGTTATCTCCTCGAGTGGCGGAAATTCTGGCCTCAACATGAGGTTTCTAAAGTCTATGCAAATCCTTAGTTTCCTATTCTTCTTCTTTATGGAAACTATATTTGCAAGTCATTCGACATAACGAGTCGGTCTAATAAATCCGGCTTTCAAAAGATTTTCTATTTCCTCTTTTATCTTTAATACAATACTTGGCTCTAACCTACGAGCCGGTTGTTTGAAAGGCCTAAATCCTTTTTTAATCGGGAGCCTATGTTCCACGACTTCTAGGCCGAATCCTGGCATCTCCTTATAGCTCCAAGCGAAGCAGTCTTGGTAGCGCTTGAGTAGACTAACCAGCTCCTCTTGATGTTTCGCCGAAAGTCTTGAATTGATATAGGTCAGCCGCTTTTGCTTGTCCGACCCCAAATTGACTTCGATCAGGGGATCTTGCACTTCCTACTTCTTTTCACCGTTTTTTATCGGCGAGTCCCCAAGATATTCTTCCGCAACTTCTTCCTCGGCTTTATCAGTTGTGTCTTCGAATTATCACGTGTCTTCAGCCATTAACCAAGCAGCTGAGGCTCGTTTCTCGCTAGCCACTTCGGTCGACTCCTGCTCCCGAGACTCCATCGGGGCCTCGACTAATGGCCCCCGATGTGCCATTTAATCCACGTTGGTGGCCTATCGCCTACCGCTATTCGGCTAGTCTCGCCGAGGAGCTTCACCTGCACTCCTTCCTAGGTTACTCGGACAAAGGAGATCTGGTCCGAGTCTTCGTCGGCCCAATTTATGTGGCCGATCGATTCCATGCTCATGTCAGTGAGTTGCGGCCTTCCCTCGGCCGTCATTTCCTCCACCTTGTCGCCTACCCACTGGAACAACTTCCCGTGGAGCGTGGAGGGTACGCACTTGTTGGCGTGAATCCAGTCACACCTTAGGAGTAGATAGTAGTGGCTTGTTGCATCCATTACGAAGAATGCCGTTCTCAGAGTCTTCGAACCGACCGTAGTTTCGGTCATCAGAACCCCTTTAGCCGCCTGACCGCCTCCGGTGAAGTCGATCATAGTGGTGCCGGTCGGCTTAAGCTCTTCTTCGCTTTTGCTGATCTTCTTCAGAAAGGCGGTGGGCATGACATTGACCATGGCGCCACCGTGCACCATCACGTGACTCGTTGGCCGCCTTCTATCAAGGCTCGCATGTACAACGGCCTGACGAAACGGGTATGGAAAACCGATGGTTTTCCGAAGGTCACCACCTCGGCCTCCACTTTACGCTCCCGTCAACTGGAGCTCTACTAAGGGCAGACCCTCATTGTCTAAGGACTGCCCGTCAGTGTCTCCTTGGGACGCTGTTGCTTTGAAAGACGTCGGTAAGGCGTAGACCATGTCGATCCCCGCCGAGTCTTTGTCGATCGACATGGTGTCGGTTCGCGCCTTCTTCTCCTCGGCCTCCATTTCGGCCGAAGACGGTGTTGGGACTTCGTCCTCATGATCCTTGGTGGCAATCTTTCACGCCTGGCCACCTTGCCGAGATCTCGCTTGGCGGGCACCTCGGCCTCCATTTTGCGCTCGCCTAGTGCCTTGAGGTCGCGCCTCATCGCGGCCTCCAAAACCCTCAATAGGGCGTCCAATTCTCACCAGACGTCCTCATCTTTTGGTTTAGCCGTCGCGGGTTTGGGCGGTGATGGCATTGCTCGAGGCGGAGTAGTGGACCACTCTGCCTCATGATCATGCCGCATTGGCGCCACTGGTAGCCGATGCACAGGCCGTTCCCATGTTAGGTTCGGTCGCGGCCTGTGGGCTGCAGCGATTTCGTTCCTCGCGTCGGCTTGCATCCTTTGATGCCGACGCTTCTGGGTCTTCGTTATGACCGGCCCATGCCACCGGGCCGGTCCTCTTGAAATGAACCATTGCTCGACCGGCACATCCGCCGGTGGGTCCACCGTCCTCAGGTGTTCCCTGAGAATTTTCCTTCTCTACCATGACCTCGGCCATGGTTGGATCCTGAGCTCCTTTACCAGCCGGATACCCAGTGCATCAACTTCCCTTTTAGTGAGATAAGGGAATTCAGCGTCCGAAATCAAGGGGATCGCCCATGCCCTCGACTCGGCACTTCCGCGGTTGGGAGGTCGTGGCTTCGGCCCCCATTGTGGGTGGCCAGCCGGGCCTCATGGCGGCCCCACTGGGCCAAGCCTTTGGTGCAGCCCCGGTTGATGTGGGCGCTACAGTGGCCCCTTCGCTTCCTCACCTCCGGCCTAATGGCCGAAGGTTCTTCGGGGTGCCCTCTAGACTCGGGTCTCTTCGTAGCCGTGGTAGGGGGGCCCTGCTTTTGCGCTGGGGCCCTCGGCCCCTCGTGGCCGACTACTTGCAGCCTCAGCCCTACTTGGCCGTAGAAATCACGCAGGACCCTCCGGATGGGTTGGTCCTTCTCTTCGCCTTCGTCTTTCTCCACAGAGGACTGTTCGTTAGACTCTTCAGTCGAACACTGGTCCGGCTTGTGGTCGTGGTGAGCTGCACCTTTGCCGAAGTCTGGGAAGGCGAACCATTTCTTCACTTCCTCGGGCATGTCAAGGAAAAGTGCGTCCCAGTCTTCGCTGGCCATCTCAGCTTTGCACCGAATGCAAAGCCGAAGCATCTTTCGTGCTGACGTCTCTTTCTTGGGAATCTTGGGCTTCTGCATCGGCTTCTTTCCCTTCGCGTCAACCATGATTACCTGAGGGTCTCACCGAGCGTGCGAAAAAAGTTGTTGGTGCCGAAAGTTCAACCGAACACTCGTGGACCGTTGACTGGCTTCGGTAGCGATCGGCTCCGGTATGACCTCTGATGTGATTGCGTCGCATACCAAACGATTAGGTCGATGAGGGATCCTCTCTCTCGGGTTCTTCTGAATATGGTTCGGCCTAAAAGAGCTGAACTAGGATTTGAAAACGAAAATTGACACGGCTGAAAAGTCGATTGAATATTGTATTGCTCACAATGTTTTGTAGAGAACGATTACAAGTAAAACTATTCTTAGGAAAGTTGTAAATGCTGGTAGGAAAATCTATCTAGAAAAACGGTAAAGAAAAGCAGTAAACTTAGTCTAAAAAACCTGTAAATCCAGGTATTGAAGATATTGAATAGCAGGGGTGCTACTGACTTACGAGATTGTAGGATCCATTTTCATTCGATGGTTCACTTATTTATATTTGTCCGAACCACATACACAGCTGTGTATATCGTAATTTATGGGGAATCATCGCGTATCTCTCAAGTACTTCCTTCTGAGATGATTTTTTTTCGGCTAGACAGCGGCTCTTTTGTCTACGTTCATCCCCAGGATTAGCGCGCTGAGGCGTGATCCTCGACGCTCATTATTGTAGGGTGCCGCTTGTCAATTCTGCGTTAGTTGCGTGATCTGTGTTCGAAATCTCGCATCTCGAGCCTACCTTCTTCAGGATCTTTCCTTTTGTGTCCGCTTGTGCTCCTTTTTGGCTCGGGCAGTCGATTCCCGATCCTGATTTCGTCTTTTGTCATCATTTGGCTGAGACAAACGATAACTTACAGCCAACCGGAGTCGGTCTTGGTCAAGGCGTGAGCACCTTTCGTCGGCTCTTTCTTCTATCGACTGATACTTTCGGCTGAAGGTTTGCGCCATGTGTCGCCCTCTGACTTAATCACGGCGCATTCTATGTGGCGATAATTTTGACCTCAACAGTACGCCAGTATAATATTTAGAAAAAAAAAATAGTTGGCAAAATAATAAAAATACTTTTAAAGTACGGGATATATAAGATGTAATTAAGCCTATATTTCATGTAGTGAAAATATTAAAAGACTTTTCACTTTGTGAGCCCGACCCTTTTCGCTTTTAATTTTTCTTATATTTTAAAAATTATAAATAAAAAAATAAAAAATATATATGAATTTTGAAAAAAAACTAATACAAAATAATGTACTTATAAAAAGTTTACTTCTAGTATAAAGTATGATTTTTAACAAATATAAATAAAAAATAGCGCTTATAGATATATATATATATATATATATATATATATATATATATATATATATATATATATATATATATATATATATAGTGTACTAATTATTTGGTGCTTGTAAATTTTTTATCGTTAAATATATTTCTTTAATCAATTTAATTCGTTTGATTATACTATTTTACCAACCACCCATTAAATTTTAAAATATCATTATCATCCTAGCGACTTATCTTTTCATCCGAGAACCGAAAACTCACAAACACTAATGAATTGATACTTTTAAAAATATAGAAACTCATATATATATATATATATATATATATATATATATATATATATATATATATATATATATATATATATATATATGGGCTTTGCTACCCATACACCCCAAAAGGGGGTGTATGATGCACAGCCCACCCATCCAAGGGTGGGGCTTCCTCCACTGGTCGCTTCGATGTGACCAGTGGAATTCACCCCACCCTAGGATAGGTGGGGTGTAAGATGTACACCCCGTCAGGGGTGTACACTTATATTTACCCTATATATATATATATATATATATATATATATATATATATATATATATATATATATATATATATATATATTATAATTTAATTAAAAAATAAAAATTAGCAGCAGTCACTGAAAATATAGGACTTAATTGCAGCCTAATCGAATTTAATAAATACTTCAAGTGAAAACAATCTAAACACTCTTTATTACCTTTTTACATTCTTTTAATTTATAATTGAGCTCTATATATTTAATGACTATTTTTAAATTTTATTTTTTAAGGTCTATTTGGTTGTGGGATAAAAGAAAAATAATTTTCTTTATCCCACAATTCTGCCAAACAATAATAAAAAATACCTTAGGATATAGGTTTAAATTAATCCTTACTTAACGGGTTATTCTAAAATAACCCGTTAAGTTTTACCCCATGCCCCTCGGAATAAGGTTTATCTCTTAGGGGCAGTGAATGAATTTTTTTTTTTTTTTTTTTTTTTTTTCTTAGTATCTACCGTTTAACTTCCAATCTATAACTATCTAAACTTGATTTTTTTTTTTATTTTTTTTTTTTTTTTTTTTTTTTTTTTTTTTTTTTTTTAGGTTACCTTTCCATCTAAGGCTATATGATTTTTATTTATTTTTTACTTTGTTTTTATTACTTCCGATACGAGTCTATGTGATTTTCATTTATTTTTGACCATTTTCATTTATTTCTTACTTTACTTTGTACTTAGGCTATGTAACTAAACTTAAAATTTTTTTATGGTTGAATAAAATGTAATTACAATTGCAATCTACAATTTTATTGTTACTTATTCTTATGGTCTACTCAAAATAATTTTATTTTTAAAATTTTGATAAAGTTAAATATTAGATTACATTATAAATTTATTTACTAATTATTATTTACTAAAATATACTATAAAATATAAAATATTATTTTATTTAGATAAATATAATTTATTATTTATAATTAAATTGTTTTTAATTTACGATAATATTTAAATCAATTTTTTTATATACTATGTAAGGATAAAATTGACATTTTGATAAAAATTTTATTTTATTTTTTTACTATTCTATAACTTTAACCCAACATAATTTTATCTATTTCAGAAAATATCGACTTTTGAACCAAACGTAATTTAAACAATTTAAGTTTTATATTTGATTATTCCGAAATTACAAACTATTCAAATATATAAAAAAAAATTAACTTTTATAATTGATTATTCTGAAATAGCAAGCTATTGCATATATAAAAATATTTATATCTCTTAAATTTATAATCAAACATTAAACAATCAAATATAATTTTTTATTTAATATGTTTTTTCCTTATATCTTTTAAAAATATATATACTATAAATAAGCAATTTATACATGTACTTTCTTCTTGTATTATGTTTTATTCAATTTTTTTATTTTTATTTCTTAAATTTTATTTTTATTTATTTTACTCATTTTTTAAATTAATTTTTTTTAAAAAAATGCTCTGGGAGTGGGATCCTGGCCGTGTGGGACTCCAACCACTTTTTTTTTATTTTTATTTACGCTAGTAGCCGTTACAGTCCACCACCAGGAGACACTGGAAGCCCACCAACTCCACAACAAAATAAACAAATAAATAAATTGAAAAATAAAAAGAAAAGGAGAAAGAAGAGAGACATTCGCCACGACCTTCGGCGCATGATAGCAAAAACACAACTTTACTTTCGGCCTAAGGAAATCTTAAAATTAATTTTTTTTTTTTTTTTTTTTTTAAAAAAAAGCATTTCCACACTTGTCTTTCCTTTTTCTTTCAAGGTCGGTGATCGCTCAGAGGTTCACTCCGTCGACGCCGCACTGCTTGTACGTCAGCGACTGCCTCCTCGGACTGATCGCGATCGCGCAATCCACCGACACCTGAGTCCCAATCAAAATTTTAAGTTTTAAATTTTATGACAACTGAATTTGAACCACTTATTAATTTTCCAAAAAAATTACCAAAAAAAGAAGAAAAAAAAAGAGGAACAGGAGAGTGATTTTTGTTTTGACATTATACATACCCGGACTCTGGGGGAGGTGAATCCGAGGAGGCGGATGTTAGCGTCGACATCGCCGGTGAGGCGGAGGTCGACGCGGTCGTTGAGGGCGGCGTCACGGAGAAGGTCGAGGGCGTCGGACTGCAGGACGTTGAAGCGGTCGACGCTGAAGCGAGTCTGGACTAGCCGGGTGGAGTGGGCCGGCTGCTCGAACCCAGGCACGGCCGCAATCCCCAGCGGTACCCCGCGGTACATCACGTCGAACGCCGTCGGCCCGTACCGGATCCCCACCTTGTTCGGGTTCTCCGCCGTGAACAGCAGCGTGATGTTCAAAGACAAGTACGCCGAATTAGAGTTAGAAAATGACGACGAGGAGGCTGAGGCGGAGGGGGAGGCGACGAGGAGGTACTGGACGGAGACCTGCTGGAGGTCGAACTGGGGCTTGCGAGGCTTGACGACCAGCACTACCACTAGCACGACGGCGACGGCCAGGAGGGCGAGGAAGGTGAGCAGAAGGAAGAGGCAGCAGCAGCACCCCTTCAGAGAAGCGGAGCCGCCGCCGCCCCCGCTCCCCTCGTAGTAGGAGGAGGAGGAAGAGGAATACGGGCGGTAAGGCCGGCCCGACGCGTAATGCGGCTGCCGTCGGAGCTGCTGCTGCTGCTCGCCGTTGACGGTTCGAGTCGTCATCGCTGCCGCCGCCCCTCCGCCCCTCCGCCCGCCCCCCAGCCGATTCGTCGGCTTTGATTTGTAGCTAGCTAGGCCTGAGAATAGGCGGTGGGCGTTGTTCGTTTAATTCTGAGGGGATTGAGAATTTTCTCTCCTACTTTTGGAGTGGGTCTCCCTAAACCCTAATTCCTAATTCTCCTCTTTACTAGTTAAACCGGAGTGAAAGGGCGAGAGAGAAAGAGAGAGATCGTGCCGGGGGGGGGGGGGGGGGGGAGTGGCGGTGAGATTGGGGGCGTAGTGGGGAACCGAGTTGAGGAAATAGAGGGGTTGGAATTTGGGTAGCATTTTCTTTTCTTATTTTTTTTATTTTTTTTTTATTTTTTTTTTGTTTTTGTATTAAATTTTCTTTTTTTTTTTAATGTAAAATTTGAATTTATAAAAATGGTTCTATACTTGCTACGTGTATGCTACGTTATTGCCACGCGAGCAGGTAGACTGGTGAGGTGTTTAAGTTGAATACGGTGAACAGTTCACCGTGTTTGAATATGAAAATTCATTCACCATATTTAAACACGGTAAATGAATCCTCGTGTTTCGTGCACTACCTATCTTAGGCAACTTAGGGGAGTTTATAAAGAACACGGTAAATTATTTTTCATGTTTATATATACACGGAGAATAGTTTATCATATTGTTGGAGCCGAAAATATCGGTAAGCCGATCAGCCCCGGGGTGTACAATTGACCATCTGAATGTGAATGCACCGCGTGCCAAGATATCAATGATCGGGCGGAGGAGAGATCTGCTCGGCCGGGTTCTCCTCACTCAATTCTCACGTCTGTTATGCTTAGATTTCCCGAATCGGGATATAGAGGTGGGAAAAGATCGAGTCCAGCCTAGAGTAGCCGACTTAGTGAAAAGAGACGAATAACTGACATGGCTAAGGAGTCGATTAGGAATTGTATTGCTTAGAAAGAGAATACAAGGAGAAAGGTGATAAAAATTACAAGTAATCTACTCATAGGGAAAGCGATAAATTTATCGAGGAATGCAGTAAATACAGATATAAAAGATATAAAAAGATTGGAGGGTGGTCCTGCCTAACGAGGTTGCAGCACCTCTTCTTTTTCAATGGTTTGGGTATTTATGCATTTCCGAACCATACATATAATCGCTAATTTGAATAATTAGCGTGATTTGGGGAAAGGTATCGAAAAATTCTCAACAACTTCGTTTTTGAAATGATTCTCCTTAAAAGCATAATAGTCATTTTCCGTCTATATTTAACCCCTAATTGTTGTGCCGAAGCGTGATTCACGGCGCTCTCCAATGTCGGGTGCAACTTGCCGCTTTGGAGTCCATTATGAGATTCGCACCCCAAATCTTGTACACTTCTTTTCTAGAGCCTTCCCTTCTCTGGCTTGACAAACTGAAGGTTGACTCTGACTCCACCTCCTTTGACACTTGACTGAGCAGTCTAGCCTCTGTCTTCAATCGAAGTCGACTCCAGATGAGGCGATGATCTCCTTTTTCGACCGCTTTTCCTGTCGGTTGATGCCATCGGCTGACCGACTTATGTCGCATGCTGTATGTGTCATGCCCCGGAACCGCTAAATTGGTCAGTCCGGACATGCCAACAGACCCGCCAATCGGGCATAACCTTTCTATACCCGAAAGGAACGGTTACATCTAATTCAACACAGTTTAGTATAAGCGGAAGAGTATCAATCAGAGTACTAAATTATGTAAATAAAATTTTCATTCATTCAAACAAGCAGTTAGAGATAAATGAAAGTACATACATGAGTGAAACTTTAACTTGAATTGAATTACAACTCTTTTTTAGCAACTTTAAAAATAAAAGCTTCAACTTAAAAGAAATTACATCTTTCATTAAACACTTCCCAAAATAAAACCTTTAAATAGTTAAGATTTTACAATATTTTCTCCTCATATACAAAATTCACTCAAAATAAAATCAAAATAAACTGGCGACTCTAGACTGCTAGGTCATTAAGCTGCCGGGCCCTTACCCCTGTCGCGCGCCTCGCTCGATGTACCTGGTCCTGTAATGATGGTCATCCAAGGGTGTGAGAACTACTTAAAGTTTCCGGTGGGTTCAACCACTGATAAGGAATGTCCTACACCGTTTGGTTCAATAGAAACAATATAATAGATGACAATATAATACTGAAAGCTGTAAATTTCTATCTAGCATGCTCATACATAATTTACCATTTGCGATGACACGACTTTATGTCGCTACCAAGGGTTCCACACTAGCCACATTAACCATTTGACCACAAAACTCATATTCTTTATTGTGCTTTAATTCAAGTTGCTTATCCCTTGGAAAGCCTCGCCCAACGGGCCCGCACCCGGTAGTCATGCTACCATAAGAAGAGACGATCCAAGGCGCCATATAGCACTCGTGTGCCATATCTACCATCGGAAGTACCTCGCATGACCTTGGCCGTAGCCGCGGGGAGGAGAGCCTTACCCCCGCACGAGTCTCAGCTTCCGATGGTGCCATATTTTTCATTTTCTCTTTCTTTCACTTAAGCTTTTAGCTTATCTTGCTCTTTAAGCAATTACTTTCTTTCATTCATCTCTTACCCTAGGTCCTTGCCTCAAGGGTAGCCCAAAAGTCCCTTGGACTTTAATCATTTCTGATTCGTTCATTTACTCAAGTTGAAGTTAAAGTAAATGTTCATTTACTCATCCACACACCCTAAGACCAAGCTTTAGGGTTACTTTCATTTACTCTTTAACCTCAACATACTTGTACCTTTCCTTAGAGTTTTGACTCTAAGTTAATACTCTATCTCATAATCTTAGTTTTAACACTTTATACCTATGCCACAAGTGAGATCCTAAGGTTAATGCCACTCATTATAGTTTTTACACTAGGTTTTCTCCTAGGTCATCATGTCCTTCATGCACATAATCCCTTAACATCAAATTTCTAGCATGCATTATACACAACTTTAATGAAATATAATGAAGTCATTGCATTCACATATATGCAAATGAAGTTCTAATACTTAATAACCATTAATCCCATTCTCATGAAAAAGGGTTTTACTATAGCCTTATTAGCACAAAAAGACCCTTATAGTCTCATTTCTATATATAAACCCTAAAATCTATTAATATGCTTGTAAATCATAAAAGCAAAGAAAAAGGGGAGAGATCATCCATTTTCGAATAGAATCTCCCACCTCCTTGTATTCTTGAAAGAGGAGTTGGGTTTGATCTCTTTAATCCTCAAGAAATTTCTAAAATGAGATGAAAATCATAAGAAAAACCACGTCATTACTCTTCTAATCCCATAAAAACTATAAAAAGAGTAATCCTATGTTTTACTCTTATCTCTCATATGGGTTCTATGACCATAGAGAAAGAATTGAGTAGAAATCCCTCGAGGGGTTCATACTAAAAGAGATATTTGATCACTTCATCTATGAAAAAGCTCTAAAAATGGTGAAAAACTCCATTTGTGGTGCCTTCCCACCCTTTTGATCCCAAAAAGAGACTACAAAAATGAGCCCTAATCTCTACTTACCTCTTGTTGGAGCTCTTTACCCAAAGAGAAGAGAAAGGAGGAAGTTGGAGCTTCTCTTGTAGTGTTCTTGGTGTTCTCCTTAAGTCCCCCAAGCTCCCAGGTGCTCTCTCTGTCCCCAGCCAACTCCTTCACTGCTACCTCTCCCAGCTGCTGCCGCTTCTTCCTCTTCTCTGGTTCAGACAGAGAGCAAGAGAAAGAGAGAGTTGGAGAGGAGGATTCGAAATGGAGAGAGAGAGAGAGGGAGAGCCTCTGCTGTACGGGGTTTTGTCTGTCGCATACGGTCCGGGTAGGATTCCAAAGGCTTAGGAGGGTCGCGTGCGCGATTGATTGTCTCCGTTGAGGTAGGTACCCCGATCCGAAGTAGAGAACGATGTTGAATGGGTTATTCAACCTTTCTCATCTTCTTTATTGATATTTGATGACGTTTGTTTTGATAGTAGGGTACGGACATGCTCACGGATAATGTGATGGTACGGTACACCAAACAGGACAAGGATTATTTGATTTATCCTTTTATTATTAACTAACATATGCTACACTTAGGCGGTGTGAGATTGGGACGATCCAGGGAGCTGTTGCGCTAGAGTTGTCCCCTGCTATTGGCCGCGGTGGCCCAGTGCTAGTATTTTCAGTTACAGTATCATGATCGTAGTTGTCTCTGTATTTTTGAGTTGGAGTATTTGTGGATTATGTCATGAGTAGTTGTGGATGTATTAGTTGTAGAGCTTTATGTTTTTGGATTTAGCTGTTGATTATGTTGCTCTCTGATTGTATCACTGCACTTGCCTAGCTGAGCATGTATAGGGGAGACTCTGTCCGTGTAGTCAGAGGATTTTTTATGCATGTGGCGGTCTGTTCACGTTCTGAGTTTAAAGTTTGAACTCTGATTAAAAAAAAAAAAAAAAAAAAAAAAAATAAAAAATAAAAAATAAAAAAATATCGCTGTTTTGGAACTCGGGGCATGACAGATTAGATGGTATCAGAGCCAATAACCAGCCGGAAGTATGCGGCGAGTCTTGGCTAAGCCTGGGTCTAGATGACAGGGCTAGCGAGATGAGTCTCACATCGCCTGGTGATTTTGGGCTGCTGTGTGTGTGTTTGGGCTGACGAGGACGTCTGACGTCCCCAATAGTCCCACATCGGATGTGGATGAAATTATGATTGTGTTTATATGAGATATGGACACTAGTAATAATAACTCGGCTTAAACATTTTGGGCTGTGATTTGGGTCCAACAAGTTATTATTGCTAATGGGCTGGATCGTTATATTTGGGTCCAACAAGTTTTGTTCATAGTTTGTGACCGTCATGCTCATGGCACTTTCACGCACACCAGCGGTTTGGCCATTATATCGGTATACTTTTTTGGAGAGGTGGTATGTTTGACCCGTGATCCCTACGCGGCGATTTGCGTGAGAGGACCCTTGCGGTTATTTGCAGTGCTGAGTTTTGTAGTAGGGGTTGTTTTGCACCGGCTACTGAGCGAGACTATTTTATTGCATGAGGTCAGTGGACCGACATGGCGGCTACGTTTGGATTTTCCCGTGTGGGATAGGAGAGGTAGCTGTATGGAGACTCGGATGTTCCGGTTTACAGTTTGGTGTTCCATTGTTATACAGTATCTCTATTTATAGTTGTTACTCTAGTTTGTTTATTTCCCTACCATGATTATGTCACTGACTCCCACTATGTGACAGGTTCAGTCGGGGTGGAGATCAGGACGGAGGTGAGGTCACGACTAGGGAGTGATAGTCATTCTTCAGACATGTAACACTCTTTCTTCCCTTTTTCTCGGTTATTTCAGTTTGGTTACTATTCATGCATGTGTTCTTAGATATTGTGGATGTTGAGACGGATTTGTGTTTTTATTGGTTAGCTAGCTATACACTTTTAGACTATGTTTTCGGTATTATTTTCTGGATGCGTTGTGTGGACGCGAGTTTTTAAATTAAAAAAGATTTGCGAAAATGGTTTTAGTTAATTGAGTGTCGTGTGGGCATTGCTTTTAAAACTTGTGGATTTATCATCTCGAACTTATGATACGCTGGGTGGGCGTTGTTTTTATGTGAATGCTTATTTTTAACTTGGCACTCTACGTATGATTGATGGTGGTTGATGTATGTATATATATGTGATTGCGACGCCGTGTATATCTAAGGGAGACTCTATACATTTGTATAGAGAAAATTTGTATATGTGGCGGGTTTGTGCACATGCCAGAGCGGGAGATTTATATAAAAAAAAAATAGTTCAAAAAATACAGCAGTTTTCGCTTTAAAATTGCTCCCGTGGCATGACAAATTAAGATGGTATCAGAGCAAAACGACATCAACCACGATATTTCATTTTAAATTGTGTCCAACATCCACGGTATACAATATTACATGCGGTTGACCTATGAAATAATCAAAGTCTTAGATACGTGAGAGCGTAGGAGTGTTGAGATGTTTTTCCTCTGTGACTCGTGTACTGTGTCGGCGCTGGCGGCAGGGCCTCATGCGGCCAACCGCCGGCCCAGCGCTGGGCTGGTGGCCTGTCAAACCGCGGGCCTAGCGGGCTACGATGTGCAGTGCGGGCGGCAGTCTTGCGGCGCGGCACGTGGCGCCCTCATGCGGTTTGCAGCGCGTCACCGCGTTAGCGGACAGCGGCGGCGCGCGGCAACACGAGCAGCGGCGACGACCTCCGCCAAGCAAAAATCTGAGCCCGACACGGCGGCAGCGGCTTTGCGATTTCGTCGACGGCGGCGACGACCTCCCGTCTTAGCCGACGGCGGCGTCGTCGACTCCGCTCAAGACAACGGCGGCAGCGACGACTCTGCTCAAGCCCCTCGTTCTGACGGAAATCCCAAGAAACCCAACGCAAGCACGGCGAAACCCACGAATACCGAAACGATGTTAACAAAAAGCCAAGAACCGACATTTTACCAATGAAGATGATGATGCGATGTCCGGACCCGTTTTTTTTTTTTCCGATGTCCGGCCTCCGACGGTGATGGTGCTCCCACTTCGATCTCCGATGATGACGGCGGTTTCAATCCCGATCTTCGGCGCGCACCTCGAGGAAGAAAACGAATCGCTCTCTTTCTCTTAAAAAAAAGGAAACGAGGGTTCTCTTGTTTCTAATATGTAAAGTAAAACCGATCCCCGAAACCCTTCTATTTATAAGAGAATTTGTTACAGCCTTTATTTTTTCTAACCGTTTCTTTCTCGATTTGCGTGCCAAAATATTCGGATTACCTCTCATACATCGGCATGAATTTTAAAGCATCATCCACTATTAATGGATATTTTAAAGATCCTTTTTAACCGATTAACTTATAAAAATTGCACCGGAAGATCTGTTCATCGAATTTTCGAGCCGATTGCACCGCCGTTCTCCGTTTGACGAGCTCTGCAGCATGAAAACCAAAACCAATGCAATCGACACACCAATAAAATGAGGAAAATGTGACATCCCTGGAATTTGGATTAGTTCTATATATAAATGATATAATAGGACTAAATCTCTTAACCCGGCTATAGCATTTTAGATGGTAGCAAGATCCAAGAGGTTATGAGAGTTAAGCATGCTAGAGCTAGAGTAGTTCTAGGATGGGTGACCCCTGGGAAGTGGGGCGTCACAGTTGGTATCAGAGCCATTCACCAGCCGAAAATATGAGATAAGTCTCGACTGAGCCAGGGTTATATAGCGGGTAGAGCGAGGCTCCCCGGCTAATGACCGTTGTGGGTGGAGTGCAACTCCCCACAAGGTCGGCTAAGGCTAGCGAGACGAGTCTCACATCGCCTGGTGCTTGTGAGTGTGCTTGAGCCTGACGTGGACGTCAGGGTTTAAAGGGGGGAAGAATGTGACACCCCCGGAATTTGGATTAGTCCTATATATAAATGATATAATAGGACTAAATCTCTTAACCGGGCTATAGCATTTTGGATGGTAGCAAAATCCAAGAGGTTATGAGAGTTAAGCATGGTAGAGCTAGAGTAGTTCTAGCATGGGTGACCGCTGGGAAGTGGGGCGTCACAGAAAATATCACACACACACCGAAAGTGACACCGAGGAAAAAACCGTGGACACTACATCACTCCCTAACACCGAGGAAAAAACCGTGGACACTACATCACTCCCTCCTTTGAAGAAGTTTCGTCCCCGAAACTAAGATATAACCTGTTACGGAATTTGAGTTGGCGTATTTCGTGAAAGTGTTAAGTCTTGAAGATTGAAGATGAAAGAAGTTTGGATCATATACCTCGATCTCAAGAAAGAAGAATTCAAAAGGATCAGGTATGTTTAACTAAAGATTTTTGGTGATCCGAATACTTCTTGTAGTGTAGAAACACCTGGAAGAACTTTTAATTGCATAAAAATCAAAAATTGGACATGGGACATATTCAGGATCCGGATCGGGCCTTGCAATCCGGATCCCGAAGGGTGTTCGTTCATACACTGGTTCAATCCGGATCGCAGCATCCTCTGATCCGGATCCCGAACACTAGTTTTACCTTTTTTCTTGCACGATCCGGATCAGGAGCGGAGAAGATCATGTTACGGAATTTGAGTTGGCGTATTTCGTGAATGTATTAAGTCTTGAAGATTGAAGATGAAGAAACTTTGGATCGTATACCTCAATCTCAAGAAAGAAGAATTCAAAGGGATCAGGTACGTTTAACTAAAGATTTTTGATGATCCGAATACTTCTTATAGTGTAGAAACACCTGGAAGAATTTTTAATTGCTTAAACATCAAAAACTGAACATGGGACATGTTCAGGATCCGGATCGGACTCGGCAATCCGGATCCCGAAGGGTGTTGGTTCATACACTGGTTCAATCCGGATCGCAGCATCCTCTGATCCGGATCCCGAACACTAGTTTTACCTGTGTGCTTCCTCGATCCGGATCAGGACTTGCAATCCGGATCCCGAACATTGATGTTCTGGTAAAACTGTATGAACGATCCGGATCGGACTTTGTGATCCGGATCCCGAACAGCATTTTTCTGGAAATCGTCTTTCTTGCTTCTGCAATCCGGATCGCCAATTCCAATCCGGATCGCCGTCGGTAAAATTTCCAGAAAAGGCTGTTTTTGATCCTATCTTCTTCCAATGGTTTCTAACCTATAAATAGGCCCTATATTCATTTCTAGGGCATCCGCTATTACAGAAAAAAAATAGCCGAAAAGAAAAATCCACATATAGAGAAGAAAGGAAATCAATAGATTTATTCTATGTTTCTTCATCTATATTGATTGATTTGATTCTAGGTTTTCCATACTCACATTTTGAGTAGAATCAAATCAATGAATACTTAGATGGTATTTCCGATCTATCTTTAATCTAAGTATTCGGCGGATCATCACCACCCAAACAAACAACGATTTACCCCAAATCGGCGCGTGGACTCGCGTGGCCTTGTGGATTCAAGGTGCAAGGAAGCT
Source organism: Tillandsia fasciculata (assembly GCA_029168755.2). Lineage (NCBI taxonomy): Eukaryota > Viridiplantae > Streptophyta > Magnoliopsida > Poales > Bromeliaceae > Tillandsia > Tillandsia fasciculata. Next base: position 11,935,280 of record CM054944.1, on the reverse strand, counting down.
ACGTTCGTGGATTCGAAGCGTGCTATTGGGTGAAGACCGTGGATTCGGTCGGACGTCGTGGACTCGACGTTGGACGCTGTGGATTCAGCGTTGGGCGCGGATCGTGGATTCGAGAAGCGTCGTGGAGCGAGCGGAGAAGATCTACTAGGAGCGTATGGTAAAAGGTTGAGTCGTCTGTGAGTACGTTATATCACCTTGTACGTGTGTTAATTCTAGTGGATTTCGCCGTGTTATCGGTCCCGTGGTTTTTTACTCCGGTTTGGAGTTTTTCCACGTAAAAATCTTGCGTGTTCTTTTATTTTTCCGCATTGGGTTTATTGCGCAATGATTTTTTGAGTGTTTATTGTTTACACCTATTCACCCCCCTCTAGGTGTTTTTTCCCCTATTTAGATCCATATTAACATAACCCAACAAGTGGTATCAGAGCGGGAATAGGGTTGTAAACAATGGTTGAAGGTGGAAACATCAATCGACCCCCTTTCTTTGATGGAACAAATTATGCGTACTGGAAAGTACGGATGAAAGCCTTTTTAATTTCCATCGACGAAAGGGTGTGGCAATCAATTGAATTAGGATGGTCTAATCCAACTGAAATTATTAGATGATGTTCGCACCTTAAAACCTAGGTCGAAATGGACCAAGGAAGAGATAGATTATCTTCTTACAATGGCAAAGGGATTAATGCTCTATTTAATGCTTTGTCACAAACTGAGTTCTCTCGCGTCTCGGCATGTGAGACTGCGAAAGAAATCTGGGATGTTCTTCAAGTTACGCATGAGGGAACTAACCTAGTGAAGATTCAGAAACTGCAAATGCTTACGAGCAAGTTTGACTCTATCTCTATGGCAGAGAATGAATCTTTCACTGACTATTACACACGATTGCAAGACATCGTAAACTCATGTGCTAACTTGGGAGAGAAGATTCCAGAATTTAAAGTTGTAAGAAAAATTCTAAGAACTCTTCCTGAACGATTTCGCCCGAAGGTCGCAGCCATTGAAACAATTAAACACCCGGACGAAATGCGTGTAGAAGAATTAGTAGGTGCTTTACAAACTTATGAAATGACATTTCCTACTAACTATTCTTCTGGAAAGGCATCCTCTTCTAAGTCTTCAGGTTACGCATTGAAATCAACTAAAGAAGAAGACGCGGATTCATCCTCCTCGGACGACGACGAGAACCTTTCTATGGAGGACTTTGAGAAGCAGCTCGCTCTCTTGACAAGGAAGTTTCGCCGCAACTTTCGAAGGGGAAATTCAAGCAAAACTCCATCCTTCGGAAAGTCGAAGAAAGGCAAGGGTCCTTCAAGTTACAAGTCAAGAAAGCAAGAGAACTTCTCAAAGGATAAGAAAAGTTCAGAGGGACAAGTTCAGTGCTTCAAATGTCGAGGCTACGGCCACATTGCAACGGAATGTCCCAACAAGAATCCGGCAAAGAAGAAAGCGATGCAAGTCGTTACTTGGGATGACAACTCCACGTCAAATGAGTCATCCTCAAGTGATGAAGAAGACAACGCGACAGCTTTCCACGCGTCCACTACATCTTCACCCTTCATGTGCTTAATGGCAAGTACATCCGATTCCTTGTCCAACTCCACTGTTGAAAAGATTGCAACGGACGATGAATCAGATGATTCGGAAGGTGAAGATTTTGCTCTAGCCTACCACAGACTTTTGAGGGATTCAAAGAAACTGGCTAAGCAAAACAAGGGGTTGAAAGGGAGATTGCAGGATCTCGAAGAAGAAGTAAAAAGGGTAACCTCTCTCTCAACCGATCTTGAAGTGGAAAGGGATAATCTGATTAAAACAAATGTTTCCCTTCAAGAGTCCAATGAGCAATTCGAGAAGAATTATATAGATATGGTGAACAAAGCGAATTACTTCTTGAAGCTCAACGGCGAGGCTCGACAGGAAAAATTGGAAATGACGGAGACCATACGCCAACTGAAGGATGACTTAAAGAGATTTTCTTCTGGAAGGAGTAAGTTGGACAGACTTCTTGGTCTTGGTCAAAGAAATAAGTTCGGCCTCGGATACACTCAAACTGGAGACATTCCAAGTTCGAGTGGGACAGTATTTGTGCCTCAGTCGGTATCTCCTCCTCCGACACCGGAATTCACGACAATCAACGACAACAAGCCTACCACATCCTCCTCGGAATCGACAAGAATTAAGGTATGTTTTCGTTGTGGCATTTCAGGGCACATAAGGAGAAATTGCAAGATGGAAGCCAAACGCACACCTCAAGCACCTCTTGCAATGACTACCAAAAAGGCTATTCCTCAGAAATCAAGTGCAATTCATTCAAAGGAAAAGAGCCTTGGTAGTACACCGCTCAAGACGACATCATCAAGGAGCAGCAACTCTTCAAGCAAGACGCTCTCACCTAGGAGATCAACTTCACGATCATTACCGACGCACTCCAAAAAGGTTTGTGTAATAACCGCGGGTTTATTTTTCATTTTTGGTCTTACCTGTGAATTTATTTCGAACCGCTCTTCGGCTAAGGGGTCCGGGGTACAATTTTTCTCGCGTTGTTTTGGGCAGGCCATCGGGGCTCGCGGGTATTTTTAGAGAATAAAGCCTGCGAAACGCAGACCGGCGGCGCGATCGGATCGGATTTCCGACCCCGGAATCTCCCGGAATAAATTTCTGAAGTTTGTAGCAGCTCGAGTGTTCAGCACGTCTTATTAGAGGTAAGCCAGGCCCGGGTTTAAGTTAATTGGAGTTAATTTAAATTATTCTGGTTTAATTTAACTTAATTGGATTTAATAAATTTTAACCCGTCTCCTTTTATTTGAATTTAATCGATGCTAATCGAATCTGATCGGGTCCAGGTGGGGTTCTGTGAAGTTGGACTGGGGGTTTAGATCCGACTGTGCCTAAACAGCTAATTAATAAGGGTTTGGGAATTAGGTCGGGAACCCCATTTCTCTTCCCCCCCTCCTCTCTTACCCGTGGCGTGCGTACCCCGAGCGCGATCGAGAACGCGTCCCCCATTTCTTTTCCCTTTCATCGGTGTGGAGCGCCGCTACAAGGCGACCGAGAGGAGGCACGCTCTCTGCTAGAACCGGGCACGCAAGATCGGACGATCCCTCCTCTCCCAATCATCGTCGTCGAAACCGAGGTGAGACGGGGTTTTCAATTCTTTTGTTCTTGGGGTTCTTGATCGGTTATCAGTGTAGGGGGGGGGGAAAAAAGGCACAGGCGACGGATTCTCCGGAATCCGCCGCATGTACGAAGATCCATCCCTCCCCAAACCGGCGACCCCGTGAGACCGCACGGGGCGGGCGTGCGCCCAGCCCGCTGCGGCGCACGGTGCGGGAACGACCCGCACGGGGCGGGGCTTGCACCCAGCCCGCGTGCGGGGGTAACCCGCACGGTGCGGGTACCCGCACGGGGCGGGGCTTGCACCCAGCCGCGTGGGACCCGCACGGGGCGGGCGGGGTTGCGGTTGCGTACAACCCGCACGGGGCCGGGGCTTGCACCAGCCCGCGTGCGGGGGTAACCCGCACGGTGCGGGTACAACCCGCACGGGGCCGGGGCTTGCACCCAGCCCGCGTGCGGGGTAACCCGCACGGTGCGGGTATGACCGCACGGGGCCGGGTTTGCGCCCAGGCCGCGTGCGGGGGTAACCCGCACGTGCGGGTGTGACCGCACGGTGCGGGCATGCCACGGCCGTGTGCAGATAGGGAGCCGCGGACCGGGACAGGCGGATTGTCGTTCTTTTAACTAGTCGAGTCTGAGCGCTGACTTTCCCCAGCGACAGGTGGGTGTGCGAGTTCGAGCGGGCGTACCGGACGCGAGGGAGCCGAGCGTTGTCACCTACTAGCGACAGGTGGGTTTTGTTTTGCTTTAAGTCCTAACATTTAAATGCATCTTGTTGGATGGGGTCAATCGTGCGCGTATTTGGGTTAGGGATCGAGGGGTGATGGAAATTATTCGTTTGATTGTGCTACTTTTAAAATAAAGAAAAGGGGAAAGCATCAACAAATCAACTATGGTTTTATTGTTCGGTTACTTTAAAGTTATATGCCATGTTTAGGTTAGAACATCGGGGGAAAGCATTAACTAATCATCGATAGTTTTATGGTTGCTCTACCTTATTATATATGTGGTGTTTCATATGGCTTTTACGCATGGGTGATTATACATTCTGTTTCTCATGGTTCACACACACATATATCTGTTGTTTCACGGTTACTGTGCTCGAGGCTGCGACACGCGCACCCGCGGTTTGGCCACCGCAGGGGTGCGCTTTTCCGGAAAAGTGGTCTATGACCCGTGTATACCCACGAGGTGACGTAGTCGGGCCCCTTATTAGTTGTGGGGTTTGAGGCGCCGAGGTGCGAGCGGTGCGACCCGTCGGTTTAGTTGTCCGACGTGGTCGGGTTTCTACAGGTACGGTATGGGCCGTCGGTTTAGTTGTCGACGCGCCAGGTATTACAGGTTACAGGTGTACAGGTTGCCGTTTCCCCTCTTGAGAGGGTGGTTGCTCCGGTTGTCTTCACGGTTTGTTTATTATATTTTTCGTTCTATTATTATTGGTCACTGACTTCCCACTCCGTGACAGGGTCCAGGCGAGGGGAGAGGTAGGCGGCAGTGAGGACGGACGGATGCAGCTGGGTCGTTGGGGACCCCGGACTGTATTTATCTTTCTTTTCGGCATTTCTTTTACTTCGTAGTTATGTGTGAGGTTCTCGATACCCTGTGGGGTCGACGTGGATGTCGGTATTTGGTTATACTGTGATGCCTTACTTTCCTTTCATTTCTGTTGGCCATTTGAAAAAGCAAAGAAAAGACAAACCCAAAGAAAGATTTTCGAAAATCGTTTTTAAAATCTAAGTGTCGTGTGGGCACTGGTTTCAAAACCCTGCGGATTTATGGATTGCGAAACGAATTTCAAAACTTGGGTGTCGTGTGGGCACCGTTTTCAAAACCCTGTGGTTTTATGTTGGTTTCGAAAACTCGTTTTCAAAACATAAGTGTCGGGTGGGCACTCCTTTAAAATTGTGGATTTATCCTTTCCAAATTGAATCGGCCATACGTTTAAATACTTAGAATACTGGTTGTATGTTAATGAATGTTGTGATTGAATGGTTATGCTTGTTTGGGAGATGTACTCAACCACACGCCGTGCACGTACAGGGGAGACTCTGTCCGTTTGCAGAGAGATCCTGTATGTGCGGCGGGTCTGGGCACGCGCCGGGGAAGGGAGGCCTTTCAAAAAAAAAAAAAAAAAAAAAAAAAAAAAACGTGCCGTTTCCGCTAAAACAAACCCCCGGGGCGTGACAGATTAAGATGGTATCAGAGACGTTCATTCAATCACAACAGTTAATGCTGACATCCGTGGGAATGCCTCACATATCTACAAGTGAATGAAATGGGTAGGACATAGGACTGTAGAACGTGAGTGATCGGGGGGGGGAGAAGTTGGAGTCTTTTCTCGAGCTAAGTGGTTTGTAGTTGTAGGTAAAGTCTGACGTTGACCCATGTTGTGTGTGACAGCCATGGTTCGTACCAGATCGTCGGCAGGAGACGCCGAGGCAGACGCGACAACATCGACGGCCGCGGAGAACCAGCTCCTGCGGCAGCAATTGCGAGAAATGGCGGGGCAACTGGCCACCCTCGCCGATCATGTGCGTCAGTTGACGCATCAGCAGCAGGCCGCGCCAGTGACGGCCGCCCCGGTCCCTCCGCCGGGCCGACAGCACCGGCCGCGGCACCCACCGACAGCGCCACCGCCAGCGGCGACTACGGGACCGGCGCCAGGGACAACTAGCCGGGTTATTCTGGAGGAAACAGTGGTCACGCCTACCCCTATCGCGGCTGCCGCCGCCACGAGTGGAGGGGGGGCTGTGATGACCGAGCGGTGATCGAGTGCGGGCCAACTTGAAGGACTTTAAGAAACACGACCCGCCCACGTTCGAAGGGGACACGACTGATCCGTGGGTCGTTGAGAAATGGGTGGGGTCGATGGAGAAACTTTTTGAAGACCTACTCATGGAGGATGATGAGCGGGTTCCCCTGGCAGTCCATTGCCTGGAGGGGAATGCCCGTTTGTGGTGGAAGACGGTACGTCCCGATCCTGCTAAGGGTACCGCTTTCCCGTCCTGGGCAACATTCAAGAAGGAGCTGTTCGAGGCCTTCTTCACCAGCAGCGTCAAGAAAAAGTTGGAAGATGATCTGAACCATATCCAGCAGGGAAACCGGACGGTCATGGAGTACCAACGAGAGTTCGTACGCCTAGCGAACTGCGTCCCGTTCGTCATAAGGGACGAGGCTCACAAGTCGCAACTCTTTGTGGATGGCTTGCGGAGCAATATCTTTGAGGTGGTGCAAGCAGCTGACCTGCACACCTTCCAGAAAGTGGTCGACAGGGCCACTACGGTAGAGCGGGGCTTTGCGGTCACCCGCGCCAGGAGGGAGAACTCGGCGCGGCTGGTAGGACAGGAAGCGGCAACAGCAGAACTCGGGAGGAGGCTCTTGGAGTGGGGGCGGAGCCTCCAAACGGTGGAGACCGCAGGCGGGCCCGGGGCGCGCCAGCAGGAGGGCCGAGGCCGGGAAATAGGCCTTGTGTTATATGCGGGGAGGGCACATTGCGGGAGAGTGCCCCCAGAGAAGCGACCACTGTTTCAGGTGCGGCAAACGGGGGCACTTCCGCCGCAACTGTCCTTTAGGCGGGGGATCTGCACCCTCGGGAGCTTATACGCCCGCGCCACAGCTCTCAGGGCGGGGGAAAGCTCCTATGGCGTCAACTTCCAGACCCCCCGCACCACGGCGTGAGGAGGACGGCAGCCACAACCAGGCGGGAGGGTTTTCTCAATGCCGCCAAGGGATGATCCACCGGAGGACGCTCTTGCAGGTACTACTTCCGTTCGAATTCCCGTGCTAGAACTCTTTTCGATACCGGAGCAACACACTCGTTCATTTCTCGTGATTTCGGCAGTCTCGAGGAGACCCCCTCCAAGCCTTCTTGACGGTGCAAACGCGGGGGGGACTTTGGAGGCGGTCAGCTTCGTGGCCGCCTGCCGATTAAGTTGGGCGACTGGCTTGCCCATGGGATTGGGGTAATCCCCTTGAAGAGTACGACGGTGTTGGGCATGGACTGGCTCACAAGGTACCAGGCATCATCGACGACAAGCGACAACTGCGTGCAAGAACCGGGTTTTCCGAACATGTGTAATATGGCAAGAGCATCACCTTCCCGGGGGTCATTCAGCGGCGCGAGCCAGAAGGTTGGTAGAGGGTGGATGCGTGGCCTATTTAGCATCGGTGGATCTGGCCACCCGACCCTCGTCGACACCTTCAGACATCCCGGTGGTGAGGGACTTCCCCGACGTTTTCCCCGCAGAACTGCCCGGGATGCCTCCGGAGCGGGAGGTGGAGTTCCTATCGAGCTAGTACCAGGCACGCAGCCAATTACGAAGGCGCCTTACCGAATGGCCTTCGCGGAGCTAAAGGAGCTTAAAGCACAGCTGGAAGACCTCTTGGATAAAGGTTCATCAGACCGAGTGTGTCACCTGGGGCGCAACGGTACTCTTCGTGCGGAAGAAAAGACGGAGTCTCTGAACACACGCCAAAGACGGTGAAGACCCCCTACCCGAAAGGAACGGTAACATCCATTAACACAACAGTGTATGCGGAAGCTCAATATCAGAGTACTAAAAATCACTATAAATTTAAAACTTTCATTCAATAACTAATGCGGAAATGAAAGCATACAGGAGTGAACCATAAATTAAACTTATTACACTTTACAATTCTGAACTTGCAAATAAATTATTACATTTCCTTTACATAATTCCTCACCATACAAGGTTCACTCAAGAAATATATAGAAAGGGATACCTCTGCTAGACCCTCTAGGTCACTATGCTGCTGGGCCCTTGCCCCTGTCGTATGCCTCGCTGTCGTCTGCATCGGATCTGTCTCGACCGCTGCATCCATTCCCGAACCTGTGGGGGGGTCACCCAAGGGGTGTGAGAACTTACGAGCGAGTTCCCAGTGGGTTCAACCACCGAGAGAGAGTGTCCTACACCACTTGGTCCAATGGAAGCAATAATAATAGTGTGCTAGGAAACTAAAATCCTCAACATCAATATGCAGCTATGCAATAATATATCACTACACTATCTGTGTACAACCATCGACCCAGCACTACTCTGTCTAGCCACACTAGGCTGCTAAGCACCAACTCGGCCACTATGCCGCTGTATACTGGGTTCAACTAACCCGGCCACCCTGGCCACTCTATTTTTCTTTATTCTTTAGATTCTGGTGCTTTAGTTCAAGTTAACCCTTGGAAATTCTTATCCAACGGGCCCGAGCCCGGTAGTCTTGCTACCATAAGATAAGATTTCTAAGGTTGCCGATAACACTCGCAAGTGTTACCCCGTCCTGCCGGGGGGACTTGTCATACGGGACACTGCCCGATAGGGTCACTGCCCAACTCTGACAAGAGTACTCTATCTACCAGTCATACGGGTCGCTGCCCGGGAGAGGGACCCTGTCCAACTCCTGACCGTTGTACGTTCGCCCCCGGAGGTACGCCCGTTTTATCTTTAATTTTCTTTCTTTTCTTTTTTTTCTTTCTCTTTTATTTTAGTTCTTAGCCTCTTTGCTTTTGAACACTTGCTTTCCTTTCTTATTCGAGCTTATAGCTCCCATTTTGCCACTGGCAATTTACTTTCTCTTTTCTTCGAGCATTTAGCTCCTTGCTTTCACTTTTAGCCCTTCGAAAGTACCTCGTCCGACGGGTCACTGCCCAGGGAGTCCTGCTCCACTTGACGAGTCTCAAATTCGAAGGCGCCATTTACATTCTCTTTATGCTTTTTAGCCACTTTTAGCTTGCTTTTAAACTTTGCCTTTTTACAACAATTTCCTCTTATCCTAGGTCTTGCCATAAGGATAACTAGAGAGTCTCCTGGACTCTTAAACATTTCTCTTTTATTTCTTTAACTCAAATTGAAGTTAAAGTTATTATCCATTTGCCCAGACACCCTATGACTTTCTAGGGTTATATCTGTTAAACTCTTTAACCCTGGGATCTTATCCCATTTTTCCTGATTCCTCATTGAATCCTAGAGTTAACTTAACTCTATTTTCCTGTTCCACTATTAACTTAGAGTTACACTGACTCTAATTGCATGTTCCACTGTTATATTAGAATTACATGACTCTACTTTCCTGTTTTCCCTTTCATATCTCCACATTTGATCCATTGTTCCATTCTCTTGATTCCTTACTGAATCCCAGAGTCAACTTGACTCTATGCTGACCTCTAATTCACCTTAGGTTTCCTTTACCTAAGTTCCATGTCATACTCATCCTAGAGTTCCTTGACTCTATGTTGAACACTAGTTCTCCTTAGGTTCTCTTTACCTAAGTTCCATGTCACATACACCTAGAGTTTTCTGACTCTATGTTGATCACTCTATCCAGTGTCCTTAGGTTATCACCTAAGACCATGCCACTCATCCTTCCTAGGATAACTCCTAAGTTGATGTCACTCGTCAAACCCCTAAACTAGGTTTTCTCCTAGTCTTACTACCAACAAGTTCTGTTCCCTTATATCACATGATTCCTAGGGTTGTACCCTAACATGATCACAGTCATCAAGTAATTACTCATTTCTACGCATGCAATTATTTTCATATCCATCATAAAAAAATAATATTTATCCTCTAAGTCCTTTTTGCACATGAAAATGAATTATCTCCTTTTGGCAACTGACAGTTGCATTTATCATCTGTGTCCATCTACACATACAAATTTATCCCCTATTGTGGATAAATCATAAATATCACTTTCCTCTAAATCTCTCTACACATGCACATATATCATCTGTTATTGGCAACCAACAGTTGCACTTTTCATCTGTGTTCCTCTAAACATGCAATCTTAATCATAATTACCTAACGCCTCTAACAGGCTACTATCATGCTTCGAATCGAAAAGCAAAGGAGCAAGGGGAGAGGTCACCCAATTTCGGCAGAATTCCCCACCTTGTAGTGTACCCAATTGCTTGTAGACACTTGCAATTGGTCTCCGCGCGATTCCACTTGTCTCCTCGAGCTTGCACGCAAAACGATGCACTTCTCTCGAGTCTGCACGCAAAACGGTGCACGTCCACCAAACCTGCACGCAAAACGATGCACGTCACTAAAAACCCACACGCAAAACGGTGCGCGTCATTTTAGTCTGCACGCAAAACGGTGCGCGTTAAATCAACCGGCACGCAAAACGGTGCACGTACCTCGAATCTGCACGCAAAACGGTGCACGGTCTACTGTAGGGTTGCACGTAAAACGGTGCACATTTTTCTAACCCTGTACGAAAAACGATGCATAATATTAGGATCGGCACGCAAAACGATGCGCGACAACACGATCGGCACGCAAAACGATGCACGTACCTCAAATCTGCACGCAAAACGGTGCACGCCTCACTGTCGGGTTGCACGCAAAACGGTGCACATTTTTCTTGTCCTGCACGCAAATCGATGCAAAATATTAGACTTGCACGTAAAACGGTGCGCGATAAAATGATCTGCACGCAAAACGGTGCACGCTTAACTGTAAAGTTGCACGCAAAACGGTGCATATTTTTATCCCTGCACGAAAAACGATGTATAATATTAGAGACTGCACGCAAAACGGTGCGCGATAAATTATCTGCACGCAAAACGGTGCACGTTTAACTGTAAAGTTGCACGCAAAACGGTGCATATTTTTCTATCCCTGCACGAAAAACGATGTATAATATTAGAGACTGCACGCAAAACGGTGCGCGATAAAACGATCTGCACGCAAAACGGTGCACGTTTAACTGTAAAGTTGCACGCAAAACGGTGCACATTTTTCTATCCCTGCACGAAAAACGATGTATAATATTATAAACTGCACGCAAAACGGTGCGCGATAAAATGATCTGCACGCAAAACGGTGCAAGTTTAACTGTAAAATTGCACGCAAAACGGTGCACATTTTTCTATCCCTGCACGAAAAATAATGTATAATATTAGAAACTGCACGCAAAACGATGCGCGACAGCACAAATTATGCGCAAAACGGAGCACGTACCTCGGGTTGGCACGCAAAACAGTGCACCTTCCTTTTTCAACGTTGCACGCAAAACGGTGTATGTTTTCCGAGTTTGCATTCAAAACTGCGCATTTTTTTTGAATCCGCACACAAAACGGTGCATTTCTTCCACAACTGGCACGCAAAACGAGGTGCGTCAAAATGCCCCCGGCAGTCCGCGCAGCAAAACGGCGCAGTATAACTCGTTCCTAACACGCAACACGGTAATGGGGTCAAATCTAAACCCAAAGAAGGCATAAAAATTATGCCAAAAATACCGTGAAAATAACGTTACCTCGTACAGTCGCGCTGTCCATCGGCTTTTTGGAACGCCTCGCGCGATCCACGAGGTTCACGGCGCGCTCGCTTGCCCCACAAAATCCCCCTTTTTTTTTTTTTCTTTTCTTCACTCTCTATCTCTCTCTCTCTCTCTCTCTCCCTCACTCGAAGCTCGGCTGGAGAAGAAAATGGAGAAGGAGAAATTTGTACACGGTTCGGAGGAGGAAGAAAAGAAGAAGAAGAAGAAAAGGACATAGGAGGTTCATTGGACCGGTCCGTGGCACCCACCATAGGGAACCGCCATGTGGCGGTCCAAGGCGCAGCGCCAGCTGCGTGCCTTGCGCAGCAAGGCACTCCTCGAGCCGCGT